>OW569326.1:4656570-4664070 GCA_937595015.1 Polyommatus icarus
GGTGATTTATTTAGGTGGTTTAAATCATATATTCGCAACAGATGTCAAACAGTGGTTCTGAACGGCTTTTCATCAAGGACTTCATTCATCTCGTCAGGTATTCCACAGGGATCTTTGTTGGGCCCTCTGTTATTCAACATATTCATTAATGATGTATCCACACAATTTTCTAATTCTAAGGTCTTACTATTTGCCGATGACATGAAGATCTTGAAACAAATCAAAAGCATTGAGGATGCTGTGTTGCTTCAAAATGAAATTAACAACTTTTCTAATTACTGCAAATCCAATCGCTTGGATCTCAATGTTTCCAAATGCTTTATTTGCTCCTATAGTCGTAAACCCAATCCTCTAACGTACGACTACAAATTAGCTAACTCATCTTTAGCACGAGTTTACGCTATTAAGGACTTGGGTGTAATATTTGACTCCAAGCTTCTGTTTGACACACACATAAATAATATAATTAATAAAGCATCTAAATCACTCGGCTTCATTTCTAGAATAGCATCAGATTTTAATAATGTAAAAACTTTAAAAATACTATATTGTAGCTTCGTCCGTACTCACCTAGAATATTGTTCTCAAATTTGGAACCCCAATTATCATACGTACATCGACAGAATAGAAAAAATCCAGAAAAAATTCTTAAGACTTGTCCAATTTAAATCCAGAACTTATGTATCGAACTATATAGTGCGTTGTAAAAAATTTCATATTCTTCCACTATTTGAGCGCAGAAAAATTGCCGACATAGTCTTCCTATTTAAACTTCTCAACGGCATTATAGATTGTCCCGAACTCGTTGAAAAATTTAGTATCAGTGTCCCATCAGCATCACTTAGACGTCATCAACTTCTGTACGTTCCCCCAGTATCAACAAACTATCGTCGAAACTCCTATGTTTTTAGATCCAGTAGAGCGTACAATGAGGTGACTCGGAGCACAGAACTAGACTTATTCTGTACCAGTATTGGTAGACTAAAGAAGAGCCTTAGCGACCCGTTTTTTAAATAAATTAAAATAATATACTTAACATAATATTATGTACTTGTAAATCTGATAATGTTCTATTCTTTGTTTGCTGTATGTCTCTTTGTTTAACTCTTCTAGTGTATGTTATGTGTGTGAAAACTTGTAATTGGCCTCCTGTGTTATTTTAAAACTATTTGTTAATCTAGCTGTAAGTTTTCCTAAATAAATAAATAAATAAATAAATAAATAAATTGTAGTGTGTAAGCTCCTTTATAATATTACTGCTGAATGTATTGGGTAATATTAGCAATAGTAAGTGATATGTATAATTGATGGCATTCAATAAATGGCATTCGCACGGACAACACACTTTTAATTGGACTCCCTCGCCTCGCACATCTCATGGCGACCCTGCGACTGCGACCGAGCCTGCCTCTGCCTTCGAGCTGCTGTTCCAGGCTCCAGCTGGTGAGCCGTATCTTTACTTTCTATTAACAAGAAAACAATTATGGGCAAATCCCAAAGTAAGGAGGAGGTCATCATTGCCCAGACCGCATCGGGAGGAAACAACAATGTGCAGCTGGATCAGGTCCACGAGACTCTAAAGTCCAACAACGTGGTGATGAGCGTCATCCTAGGCCTCATATTTTTACCTTTTTTTGTTGCGGGAATATATTTGTACCGGAGGTGCCACCGTAGCTGGATGCGTGAGGAGCTGAGGAAGCAGACGGTCCGTCGGCTCGTACAAGGAGCCCAAAACCCTGCCTTCACAGCGGATTCATCGGTGTAAAGTCAAGTGAGTGATTAGTGGTAGTGATGATGATGAATAATTATTAAAACTCAATAATTAAAAGTGTTCATAAATGTGCGCATGACCCCGATCTGAACGTTATTTTGCCGCGTCAGTGAAATATGACTTTCCTGTTCTACGGAAAACGTAATTTAGGGTTCCGCGTTAAAATAATAATGTTATATTACTTTTCTTTCTATTTCCTTAGATATTAGTTTTGTTGTAAGTTATAAGAAAATTTGATGATAAATAATAATAACTAAATGCTTATGTTTAAGTTAATATTAATAACACTAAATAAATGTATCGATGGGGTTTTACTTTTTATATCGATAAATTAATTAATTATAAAATAAAATTAATAATATTATATTGTGTCTATGCTAAATGGAGGACAAATTATTAGAGATATATATTAAACTAGATGAAATTAAAGAATATATTTGCAAATTGGGACCGAAAAGACGTACGGGACCCACATATGAATTAAAATTAAATGAAGCCAACTCGCTTAATAATAAGTTTGAGGAATGTGTGCAACTTTTGCCTTCGTCTGTCTCTAAAGAAATTTTAGGTATTTGTATAAATATAAGAAAAGTTTATTCTAAGATATTAAGTTATAAGATTCCCGAAAAAATGTCGGAAAATTTTTGCTTGAAAACGGCGGTAAGCCTGTTACCGAAAATGAACGGTGACGAGTCCGTCACTCGAAAGCTAATTGATGCTATAGAATTATATAGCTCTATGATTTCTAATGATGGTAAGCAGTTACTGATTAATTTTATTTTAAAAACGCGTATTTCAGATAGCGCCAAAATGAGACTAAAGACGGAATATGCCGATATAAATTCTTTACTCAAAGATATGCGTTCTTGTTTACTGACAATTAAATCGGACACATCTCTTCAAGCCCAATTGCAAAGTGCTAGGCAAGGGAACAAGTCGATCAAAGAGTTTGGTGACGAAATTGAGCGACTTTTTGTTGACCTTACTATTTCTCAAGCAAACAATGATCCTGACGCGTACAAAATATTGCGGCCCGTAAATGAGAAAAATGCGATAAAACGTTTTTCTGACGGTTTGCAAAGCCAAAGGTTAGGGACAATTATTGCGGCCCGAAATTTTACACAGCTAAAGGATGCCATACGCGCAGCTGAAGACGAGACTAGTTCTCGCCCTGAGCAGATCGCATCCTACACGAAATCAAGGAATCATAATTCATTTAGAGGTCGTAATAATTATAATCGTTTTCAAAATAATTTTCAGAGACATAACATGCATAATAATAGTTATTTTAATACAATTAAAAATAATAATTTTAAGCATAATACATTAAATAGCAATAATAATAGACCGCATTCGTCTTATCGAGGAAGGTACGGTCAGCAAAATCGCGGCCGTAGCTCGCAATATAATAATAGAAGGCATAATAACTCAAGGCCTATTAATTATTTTGTAGAAAATAATTCAAGTTTGGATTCCTCTTCAAATAATAAACAGAGTGAATCAAAATTTTTTCGTCAATAACCCTTCAATTTTGACATGCGATAGCATTAATTATGTTAAGTTAGCTGTAGGAATAAATAGTATAGAATGTTTAGTTGATACAGGGGCCTCTTTATCTGCAATTAAGTTAGAATTTTTAAGGAAGATTAATAATAATTATACAATATATAATTGTGACGTTAGTGTCAATGGAATAGGTGGTAGTTTAAATGCTGAAGGTTTTGTTTATTTAGATTTGGAGTATAATAATTATATTTTTAGACATAAATTTTTTATATTTCGTAATTTACCATGTAGTGCTATGGGAATTTTAGGACAGGATTTTTTGAAAAAATATTCAGGTATTATTAATTACGGTAATAATACTCTTAGCTTAAGTTTAAGTTACCACGAAGGTGTAAATATACCTTTACAATTTTACGAATATTCTTGCTCTATGAAAATATCGCCGCGTTG
This sequence comes from Polyommatus icarus, assembly GCA_937595015.1. Lineage (NCBI taxonomy): Eukaryota > Metazoa > Arthropoda > Insecta > Lepidoptera > Lycaenidae > Polyommatus > Polyommatus icarus. The sequence continues at coordinate 4,660,298 of OW569326.1, forward strand.
CGAAATGATAAAGTATATTCCAGTTAAAGTGAATTATGATTGTGTGGTGTTACCTAAGCAATTAAAAGAGGGTATTTTTATGGCGAGTGTTGTAACTACTCCCAAAAATGGAAAAATTCCAATTCGTATTTTAAACACAACGGATGAGGAGGTTGATTTAAATTTATCGGATATTGATATTGATAGGTTAGATAATTATAATTATTGTAATTTCAGCGATTCTAATATATCTGTAGATCGTATTAAGAAATTATTTACGATGTTGAAACTCGATTATTTAAATGAAGAAGAGAAACTTGCCATAGAACAAATATGTGCAAAGTTTGCTGATGTCTTTTATTTACCTGGCGATAAATTAACGTGCACTAATGTATATAAACAAAAAATTACTTTAAAAGAAAACGTTGCTCCAGTTTATAGGAAGCAATATCGAATACCATTCGCTCAAAAGGAAGAAGTTAATAGGCAAGTAGGAGAAATGTTGAAAAATAATATTATCGAGGAGACTAGCAGCGACTGGTCTAGTCCTCTGATTCTAGTGCCGAAAAAAGTTGATAGATCTGGTGAGCGTAAGTGGCGTGTAGTAGTAGATTATAGGCAGTTGAATGAACGTATTACTGATGACAAGTTTCCGTTACCTAATATTAATGAAATTTTAGACTCTCTATCGGGTGCTATGTATTATAGTCACTGCGATCTTTCACAAGGTTATTATCAGTGTGAACTTGACGAAGACTCAAGAAAATATACAGCTTTTACTACTGACAAGGGACAATACCAAATGTGTCGTTTACCGATGGGATTAAAAATTAGTCCCGCAGCTTTTAGTAGATTAATGACTGTAGCGATGTCTGGTCTTAATTTCCAGAAATGTTTAATTTATCAAGACGATTTAGTTATTTGGGGTAGAAATATTCATGAACATAATGCTAATTTAATTTCTGTGTTTTCTAGGTTGAGAAGTACAAATTTAAAACTTAATCCTGAAAAATGTGAATTTTTAAAAAGACAAATATTGTATTTAGGACATGTCATATCTTCCGATGGTATTTTACCAGACCCGAATAAAACTAGTGTAATAAAAAATTTTCCTAGACCATGTAATGTCGATGAGGTTAAGAGATTTGTAGCTTTTGCTAATTATTATCGTAAGTTTATTCGTAATTTTGCAGAAATAGCAATTCCGTTAAATAAATTATGTCGAAAAGGAATTAAATTTGAATGGTCAGAAGATTGCGAAAATTCATTCAAAATTTTAAAAAACTCTTTGTCCAATCCACCTGTATTAGATTACCCAGATTTATCGCAACAAAATAAGTTTATCCTACAAACAGATAGTTCAGGATTTGCAATAGGTAGTGTATTATGCAATTCGAACGGTAAACCGGTTGCATATGCTAGCAGAAGTTTGAATAAAAGTGAATTAAATTACCCAATTATAGAAAAAGAATTATTAGCAATAGTCTGGTCGATAAAATATTTCCGTCCTTATTTGTTTGGAAGAAAGTTTACAGTGAAAACGGACCACAAACCATTAATTTATTTATTCAATATGAGAGATCCATCTAGCAGATTGACTAAATTTAGACTATGTTTAGAAGAATATGATTTTGACGTTGAGTATGTAAGAGGTAAGGAGAATGTAGCTGCAGATGCATTGTCCAGAGTGAATGTGTCAATAAAAGATTTGAAAGTGATGCATGAAAAAATTGTGTGTGTCATGACGAGAGCGCAAGCGAGACGTATGAATCAGAATGAAAGTAAGCCGGAATTAGACTCAGAGAATTCAAAGAGCGTTAGGCCTGATCAACCTAAACTCGTTGAAGTTCTCAAGAAACGTGACAATGACTACGAATTTGTAATTTTTTCGGATAAAGACGTACGAAAATATTTGAAAAGATATAAAGATGAGATTATTTACTCGAGTAAGAAAATTATATTATTTTTGAGAAAGTTGAATTTGTTATTCATAAGCCAAAGCTCTTTGTCGACAATATCACGAGATGAATTGTTGAAAGAATTGGTAAAGTTATGTGAAAATTATAACATAGATGAAGTAGTAATGATAAAGAATGATTTAAATAGGAATCTAGTTGAATGGCTAGCTAGTTATATGAAAAATAATAAAATTTATAAAGGACCAAAATTTTGTATTCTCCGAGATGTATGTAGGATTGATGATAGTGATCAAAAAAAGGTGATACTGAATGAATTTCATTTATTACCTACAAGTGGTCACGCGGGTATACGAAGAATGGTGAATAATATAAAGAAGTATTATTATTGGTCAAGTATTGAAAATGATGTTAAAAATTATGTGGAAAAATGTAAGAAATGTCAATCACAGAAGTATACAAAGTTTATTAAAGAACCTTTAACATTAACTTCGACAGCGAAATCATCTTTCGAAAAAGTTTATTTAGATTTAGTAGGACCTCTTGACAGGGATGATGATAATAACACTTATATTTTAACTTTACAATGTGAATTAACTAAATACGTGGAAGCGTATCCATTGAAAAATAAGTCTACCAGAGAAGTAGCCAGAGCTTTTGCAGAAAATTTTATTTTACGTTACGGAATTCCATATGAAATTGCTACAGATAGAGGTACAGAATTTATATCAAGCACAATGCAAGAACTTTTAAATTTTTTAAATATTAAACAAATAATGTCTACTGCATACCATCATGAGAGCATAGGTGCGTTAGAAAATAGTCATAAAATGTTAGGCGCATACTTGCGAATACAAACTAATAATCAGCCATCTTCATGGGGCTCTTGGGTACAGTTTTGGTGTTTTTCATACAATACTACTGTGCACACTGAGACACAGTATACACCATTTGAGTTAGTATTCGGTCAAGTATGTCGCATACCGACTAGTTTAACAAACAATGTTGATATTTTATATAATCATGATAATTACCCTTTAGAATTTAAATTTAGATTACAAAGAGCACAGAACGATGCTAGAAATAATTTAATTAATTCGAAACTTAAGTAAAATAAAATATGATGATCATATTAGTCCAATATTGTACAAACCTGGAGATAAACTTATGTTGAAGAATGAAACTGGTACTAAATTAAATACTTTGTATGACGGTCCATATGTTGTGGTTAGTGATAATAGACCAAATGTTACTATTATAAAAAATGGAAAAGAAGTTACTGTTCATAAAAATAGAACCAAACCTTGTTACGAATAATAATAATTATAAAAATTGTCTTTGTTAAATTTTGATGGAATATTGTGTTTAAAAAAAAAATATGTATGGATTATTATTTTTTTTTTTTTTTGGGGGGAGATGTAGTGTGTAAGCTCCTTTATAATATTACTGCTGAATGTATTGCGTAATATTAGCAATAGTAAGTGATATGTATAATTGATGGCATTCAATAAATGGCATTCGCACGGACAACACACTTTTAATTGGACTCCCTCGCCTCGCACATCTCAAAATAAATAAACACGCACACGCACACACGCACACGCACACGCACACGAACACGCACACGCACACACGCACTGCAACACGCACACGCACACACACACAGACGCACAGCAACACGCACACGCACACGCACATTGCACATCTTCTCCGTCTTTTTCAATTTCTTCCTCTTTAGTTACACGCACACGCACAGCAACACGCACACGCACACACGCACTGCAACACGCACACGCACACGCACAGCAACACGCACACGCACACACGCACTGCAACACGCACACGCACACACACACAGACGCACAGCAACACGCACAC
>OW569326.1:4666570-4696570 GCA_937595015.1 Polyommatus icarus
CACAGACGCACAGCAACACGCACACGCACAGCAACACGCACACGCACACACGCACACAGCAACAAGCACACGCACAGCAACACGCACACGCACACACGCACTGCAACACGCACACGCACACGCGCACACACACACAGACGCACAGCAACACGCACGCACACACGCAACACGCACACAGACGCACAGCAACACGCACACGCACACGCACAGCAACACGCACACGCACAGCAACACGCACACGCACACACGCACTGCAACACGCACACGCACACACGCACACGCACACGCACACGCACACGAACACGCACACGCACACACGCACTGCAACACGCACACGCACACACACACAGACGCACAGCAACACGCATAAAGTTCTTACTAATGGGCCACACAAGTCGATAACTAATATCGTGGAAACTGATTACTTTGATAACAGGCAAAATGTACTCTCTAATGCGCGCTGCAGATATTATGACAACAAACAGTTTTATCGTCTGTAGCAAACTAAATGTACGACTTATTCCTGAGTAAAAGTTAAATCATTAACAGCAATAACCTTATATTTCAGGGCACATTCAGCCACGTGCCGAAAGAGCGTCTGGGGTTCAAGCTGCGCGGCGGCATCGACAAGCAGGTCACCATCAACGTGCAGCAGGTCTCCAGCAGCTCGCACGCCGATACAGCGGACGATGGACAGGTATGACCTTCTTGTATATTTGTTAGGGTTCAGTTGTGACCCATATGAGTTGAACTGACAGAACTAACTAGGAGCAGTGGCGGCCTTACTCGTTGCAAGGCCCCGGGTGAAAGGTCTTTCCTTAGTGTCTTCCGAGCATATAAATTGCGCTTATTAAATAAAAGTAATGCCTTTAATTAATAAATGAAACTTAATTTTACCATGGATGGAGTTCTCAAACTAGAGCACCTCTCTCTGGTACTCGTATCTAAAATCTGTACAGAATAAACGATAAAGATTTGGGTATGTTTCTTGATGTTTCTATATTTATTACCTGTATATTTGTAATTCGTACATACAAATAATCATTAAATTCAAATACAGTGTAATAATTTGTTAACCCTAATGTGAAATGTCCTAAAGTAATTGTTATAACATAATTGTAAAATGTATAATTGTAACACCTTAAGCCGACTTAATCTTCAGGATGTAAGGCTTATAAAATAAATAAGATTAAAAAAAAAAAAAAAAAATACAGTGTGTATAGGCATAACTTTAAGATTGCTGTTAAAAATTAATAGGGAAGGAGTAATGTTCGGTTTAAAGACTAGCGATATTGGTAGATTAATGCTGATGCTCTATAGAAGTAGCTTGACAAACAAGGACAGAATATTGTATAAGGAAAATATTCAATTCAATTTGTAAATTAATCGTGTTTGTTGTTTTTCAGTCGACGTACACCGGTGCGCTGTTCATTGAGAGATGCTTCGGTATTCTGCTGGCTCCGGGCCGCGGCGTCAAACACTCTGATATGAGACTCTTAGAAATGGTAGGTATTAGGGCTCATATTGTTTTCTGAATTATTGTGAGTGTGATATTTAAGACTGGATTGCTAAGGCCTGAGACAGGCACTACAAAATTACGTATAACAGACTTGTGCGACCTAACATAAATTTTACTGTTTACACACACAAACTTACGTGGAACGAAGCATTTTTTGTATCTATTCTATACAAATGACGCATTACATTTTGATTTTTAACATTTACATAAGTTACATAAAATAGTTTTATATGCTGTAAACGCCAAATAATAAATATCTAATATTTACGTGCGTATACGCAGGTGAGCGGCGCGTCCGGCGGTTCCGGGTGCTCGGTGTGCGCACTGTGGAACGCCGGCGAGGCCGCGCTCGCGCCCTTCAACGTGGCGAGCGGCGACGGCGCCCCCACGTACATGTCGCTCGCCCTAGACCTCGTCATACGCGGCATACGAGACCCGCTCAGGTGAGAAAGAGATAGATAGATATTCTTAAGGTCGTTGCGTATACGTATTTGAATTAGAGAGGACGCGCTTGCGCCATTCAACTAAGGCGAGCGGTGCCGGCGTCCCGCCTACATATCGCTCGCGCTTGACCTTGTCATACACGGAATACGGGACCCGCTCAGGTGAGAAAGAGATGAATGATATTCTTAAGGTCGTTGCGTACACGTATTTGAATTAGAGAGGACGCGCTTGCGCCGTTCAACGTTGCGAGCGGTGCCGGCGCCCCGCTTACATGTCGCTCGCGCTTGACCTTGTCATACGCGGAATACGGGACCCGCTCAGGTGAGAAAGAGATGAATGATATTCTTAAGGTCGTTGCGTACACGTATTTGAATTAGCGAAGCTGCGCTTGCGCCGTTCAACGTTGCGAGCGGCGCCGGCGCCCCGCCTACATGTCGCTCGCCCTAGACCTCGTCATACGTAGTATAGAGACCCGCTTGCGTGACGTCACACAGAGAGAGATTAGAGATAAAGACTATTTCAAAATTAAGCGAAATAATTATTAAAGCAAACGAATTTGAGTTAACAAAATATGGTTTTCGTTGACAGGTTGGTAGTGGAGACTCCAGTGAAGATATACCCGCCCACAGAGCGCTTCTGGTACTACTCCAAGAGGCCTCTCGTGCAGCAGTTCTACATCAACTTGAAGGAGGTAATTTTCAGAGTTTGTCTTTTAATATGAGTTTCCATGCAAAAATATGTCGACTGCAAGTATGTGTTAACACGTCATCGAATCATATTCTTACAGTAATTTTGACCGTGTTATGACGCATAAGTGTACATGAACCACCATAACACACTAGACAAACAAACAAATAGGCCGCGTTGGAAGTGTTCTCCAAAATGGCATACTACGTCAAGCTTGACGTAGTATGCCATATCTGTCGGCGCGCTCCGTGACTGCGTTGCTCAGTCGTTCTTAGCATGCTTATAGCGATACCCGCGCCGTGTCAGTTTGTTTGAAGCTGGTCTACTGGGTTATTGTGACCATAATAATATGCAGTCTCCAAAATAAGCTTGACGTAGTATGTCATATCTGCCGGCGCGCGCCGTGACTGCGTTGCTCAGTCGTTCTTAGCATGCTTATAGCGGTTCCCGCGCCGTGTCAGTTTGTTTGAAGTCGGTCTACTGGTTCGTTCTATTGTGACCATAATATGCAGTAACCTAACGTATCTTTTCCCAGCCTAATGTTTATTTTTCTTCACAGTCAACAGACGCGAGCGGACAGCTGCAGTACTGCGTGTGCGGCGTGGAGACGTCGGGCGAGCTGGACCGGTCGCGGCTCAACCTGCCGCTGTCGCTGTCCAGTCTGCTGCCCTCCCCGCTCGCGCCCGCCGCCCCACCCTCGCCACCGTCCCCCTCCGACCCCAACGACATAGAGTCCGGTGAGTGACATACGACAGCGCAGTACGGCGTGGAAAACTGTCACTGTCCAGCCTGCTGCCCTCCACGTTCGCGCCCTGCGTGTGACGAACGTCCGACAAGCGACAACGGAGCACGCGTGTGAGTGACGAACGTCCCACAATGCAGCACTGCGTGTGGGTGACGAACGTCCGACAACGCAGCACTGCGTGTGAGTGACGGACATCCGACAACGCAGCACTGCGTGTGAGTGACGGACATCCGACAACGCAGCACTGCGTGTGAGTGACGGACATCCGACAACGCAGCACTGCGTGTGAGTGACGGACATCCGACAACGCAGCACTGCGTGTGAGTGACGGACATCCGACAACGCGGCACTGCGTGTGAGTGACGGACATCCGACAACGCAGCACTGCGTGTGAGTGACGGACATCCGACAACGCAGCACTGCGTGTGAGTGACGGACATCCGACAACGCAGCACTGCGTGTGAGTGACGGACATCCGACAACGCAGCACTGCGTGTGAGTGACGGACATCCGACAACGCAGCACTGCGTGTGAGTGACGGACATCCGACAACGCAGCACTGCGTGTGAGTGACGGACATCCGACAACGCAGCACTGCGTGTGAGTGACGGACATCCGACAACGCAGCACTGCGTGTGAGTGACGGACATCCGACAACGCAGCACTGCGTGTGAGTGACGGACATCCGACAACGCAGCACTGCGTGTGAGTGACGGACATCCGACAACGCGGCACTGCGTGTGAGTGACGGACATCCGACAACGCAGCACTGCGTGTGAGTGACGGACATCCGACAACGCGGCACTGCGTGTGAGTGACGGACATCCGACAACGCGGCACTGCGTGTGAGTGACGGACATCCGACAACGCAGCACTGCGTGTGAGTGACGGACATCCGACAACGCAGCACTGCGTGTGAGTGACGGACATCCGACAACGCAGCACTGCGTGTGAGTGACGGACATCCGACAACGCAGCACTGCGTGTGAGTGACGGACATCCGACAACGCAGCACTGCGTGTGAGTGACGGACATCCGACAACGCAGCACTGCGTGTGAGTGACGGACATCCGACAACGCAGCACTGCGTGTGAGTGACGGACATCCGACAACGCAGCACTGCGTGTGAGTGACTGACATCCGACAACGCAGCACTGCGTGTGAGTGACTGACATCCGACAACGCCGCCCGGCGTGTGCGTGACTGACATCCGACAACGCAGCACTGCGTGTGAGTGACGGACATCCGACAACGCAGCACTGCGTGTGAGTGACGGACATCCGACAACGCAGCACTGCGTGTGAGTGACGGACATCCGACAACGCGGCACTGCGTGTGAGTGACGGACATCCGACAACGCGGCACTGCGTGTGAGTGACGGACATCCGACAACGCAGCACTGCGTGTGAGTGACGGACATCCGACAACGCAGCACTGCGTGTGAGTGACGGACATCCGACAACGCAGCACTGCGTGTGAGTGACGGACATCCGACAACGCAGCACTGCGTGTGAGTGACGGACATCCGACAACGCGGCACTGCGTGTGAGTGACGGACATCCGACAACGCGGCACTGCGTGTGAGTGACGGACATCCGACAACGCGGCACTGCGTGTGAGTGACGGACATCCGACAACGCGGCACTGCGTGTGAGTGACGGACATCCGACAACGCGGCACTGCGTGTGAGTGACGGACATCCGACAACGCAGCACTGCGTGTGAGTGACGGACATCCGACAACGCAGCACTGCGTGTGAGTGACGGACATCCGACAACGCGGCACTGCGTGTGAGTGACGGACATCCGACAACGCAGCACTGCGTGTGAGTGACGGACATCCGACAACGCGGCACTGCGTGTGAGTGACGGACATCCGACAACGCAGCACTGCGTGTGAGTGACGGACATCCGACAACGCAGCACTGTGTGTGAGTGACGGACATCCGACAACGCGGCACTGCGTGTGAGTGACGGACATCCGACAACGCAGCACTGCGTGTGAGTGACGGACATCCGACAACGCGGCACTGCGTGTGAGTGACGGACATCCGACAACGCAGCACTGCGTGTGAGTGACGGACATCCGACAACGCGGCACTGCGTGTGAGTGACGGACATCCGACAACGCGGCACTGCGTGTGAGTGACGGACATCCGACAACGCGGCACTGCGTGTGAGTGACGGACATCCGACAACGCAGCACTGCGTGTGAGTGACGGACATCCGACAACGCAGCACTGCGTGTGAGTGACGGACATCCGACAACGCGGCACTGCGTGTGAGTGACGGACATCCGACAACGCAGCACTGCGTGTGAGTGACGGACATCCGACAACGCAGCACTGCGTGTGAGTGACGGACATCCGACAACGCAGCACTGCGTGTGAGTGACGGACATCCGACAACGCAGCACTGCGTGTGAGTGACGGACATCCGACAACGCAGCACTGCGTGTGAGTGACGGACATCCGACAACGCAGCACTGCGTGTGAGTGACGGACATCCGACAACGCAGCACTGCGTGTGAGTGACGGACATCCGACAACGCAGCACTGCGTGTGAGTGACGGACATCCGACAACGCAGCACTGCGTGTGAGTGACGGACATCCGACAACGCAGCACTGCGTGTGAGTGACGGACATCCGACAACGCGGCACTGCGTGTGAGTGACGGACATCCGACAACGCAGCACTGCGTGTGAGTGACGGACATCCGACAACGCAGCACTGCGTGTGAGTGACGGACATCCGACAACGCGGCACTGCGTGTGAGTGACGGACATCCGACAACGCGGCACTGCGTGTGAGTGACGGACATCCGACAACGCGGCACTGCGTGTGAGTGACGGACATCCGACAACGCAGCACTGCGTGTGAGTGACGGACATCCGACAACGCAGCACTGCGTGTGAGTGACGGACATCCGACAACGCGGCACTGCGTGTGAGTGACGGACATCCGACAACGCAGCACTGCGTGTGAGTGACGGACATCCGACAACGCAGCACTGCGTGTGAGTGACGGACATCCGACAACGCAGCACTGCGTGTGAGTGACGGACATCCGACAACGCAGCACTGCGTGTGAGTGACGGACATCCGACAACGCAGCACTGCGTGTGAGTGACGGACATCCGACAACGCAGCACTGCGTGTGAGTGACGGACATCCGACAACGCAGCACTGCGTGTGAGTGACGGACATCCGACAACGCAGCACTGCGTGTGAGTGACGGACATCCGACAACGCAGCACTGCGTGTGAGTGACGGACATCCGACAACGCAGCACTGCGTGTGAGTGACGGACATCCGACAACGCGGCACTGCGTGTGAGTGACGGACATCCGACAACGCAGCACTGCGTGTGAGTGACGGACATCCGACAACGCAGCACTGCGTGTGAGTGACGGACATCCGACAACGCAGCACTGCGTGTGAGTGACGGACATCCGACAACGCAGCACTGCGTGTGAGTGACGGACATCCGACAACGCAGCACTGCGTGTGAGTGACGGACATCCGACAACGCAGCACTGCGTGTGAGTGACGGACATCCGACAACGCAGCACTGCGTGTGAGTGACGGACATCCGACAACGCAGCACTGCGTGTGAGTGACGGACATCCGACAACGCAGCACTGCGTGTGAGTGACGGACATCCGACAACGCAGCACTGCGTGTGAGTGACGGACATCCGACAACGCAGCACTGCGTGTGAGTGACGGAATTATAGATAAGTTTACAATATGTTACTTGTTAGAATGAGATGATTAGATTTTAAATATTTTGTTTTGACATTAATAACATTACATAAAGCTTATTTTAGTATACATAATAGGTTTTATTACATTATAGTTATGTGTGAGTTTTTACCAGCATAAGAAGTGCATGTGTGTGCGTGGGCCTCAGGGGTAACGAGGTGGCAGACTCGCTCGCGGCCGAGGCCCTCCGGGACGGTATACCTCTCCACGTTATACCTCACTATACTGACCATCTTCCAAAAGTCAAAGCCGACATGTACGCTAAATTCAAATTATATTTCGATGAATGCTCTCAAAACAAAGGTATCTGGTATAAATCCATTGTAGACCAACCACCACGCGTCCCTTGGTTTTCTTCACGACATTTGAAACGAAAGGAATTGACTATTTGTTTCCGAACTCGAACATACCACGTCCCGCTTAATAAATTTAATTACATAATAAAAAAAAGAGACGATCCCTACTGCTCAATATGTCAGAAGGAGGAGGACCTCCTACACTTAATTCTAGAATGTAAAATCAACGAACAATCGAGGTTGGTATTTTTAAGAGACAGTGGGTGTTCTTCGGCGGACCTCCTCTTTTTGTTCCATCGAATCTTAGCCTCAGAATTCACTGACAAACAAAGTAACAATCTTTTAAATTATATTACACATTCTCTAAGCCTAAGATTTGAATACTATAAAAATAGTCCTTAATCATAATAATTTGTTAACCCTAATGTGAAATGTCCTAAAGTAATTGTTATAACATAATTGTAAAATGTATAATTGTAACATCTTAAGCCGACTTAATCTTCAGGATGTAAGGCTTATAAAATAAATAAGATTAAAAAAAAAAAAAAAAAAAGTGCATGTGTGTGTCTCATATTGTCAGTGAGTACGTGCGTATGTGTGTGTGTGTGTGTGTGTGTTTGGTTAGAAATAGAAAATTAGTTATTTAGACCCTATTGTCGGATGTCGCGTGGAGTGCGCGTGGCGTGCGCGTGGCGTGCGCGTGTGGTGCGCGTGGAGTGCGCGTGGAGTGCACGTGGCGTGCGAGTGGCGTGCGCGTGGAGTGCGCGTGTGGTGCGCGTGTGGTGCGCGTGTAGTGCGCGTGGCGTGCGCGTGTGATGCGCGTGGCGTGCGCGTGTGGTGCGCGTGGCATGCGCGTGGAGTGCACGTGGCGTGCACGTGTGGTGCGCGTGGCGTGCGCGTGTGGTGCGCGTGGCGTGCGAGTGGAAAGCGCGTGGCGTGCGCATGGAGTGCGAGTGGCGTGCGCGTGGCGTGCGCGTGTGGTGCACGTGGCGTGCGCGTGGAGTGCGCGTGGCGTGCGCGTGTGGTGCGCGTGGCGTGCGCGTACGGTGCGCGTGGCGTGCGCGTGGAGTGCACGTGGCGTGCGCGTGGCGTGCGAGTGGAAAGCGCGTGGCGTGCGCATGGAGTGCGCGTGGCGTGCGCGTGGAGTGCGCGTGGAGTGCGCGTGGCGTGCGAGTGGCGTGCGCGTGGAGTGCGAGTGGCGTGCGAGTGGAAAGCGCGTGTGGTGCGCGTGGCGTGCGCGTGGAGTGCACGGGGCGTGCGCGTGTGGTGCACGTGGCGTGCACGTATGGTGCGCGGGGCATGCGAGTGGCGTGCGCGTGGAGTGCGCGTGGCGTGCGCGTGGCGTGCGCGTGGAGTGCACGTGGCGTGCGCGTGTGGTGCGCGTGGCGTGCGCGTGTGGTGCGCGTGGCATGCGCGTGGAGTGCGCGTGGCGTTATAAATTATATAATTCACTGCCAGAAAATATCAAAGACTGTAAAAGTTTAAAAAACTTTAAGTCTTTGTTAATTACTCATTTAATAGGGTCTAAATAACTAATTTTCTATTTCTAACCAAACACACACACACACACACACACACATACGCACGTACTCACTGACAATATGAGACACACACATGCACTTCTTATGCTGGTAAAAACTCACACATAACTATAATGTAATAAAACCTATTATGTATACTAAAATAAGCTTTATGTAATGTTATTAATGTCAAAACAAAATATTTAAAATCTAATCATCTCATTCTAACAAGTAACATATTGTAGACTTATCTATAATACTGTAATGTTGCTATTAATATAATAAATAATAAATAATAATAAACTTTTTGTTTTAGTTATTTTGTTATCCTACTTAAAAACATATATCTGTATCTAACTAGAAAGACCGTTCACAATATCTTGCATTCAATTATTCTGTTACTTAGAGGTGAAAACTTGTAATTGGCTTTCTGATCCTCATATAAAATTTCCACTGATGTCACTTAGCTGTAAGTTTTCCATGTCACATAAATAAATAAATAAATAAGTAATAATTAAAGTTAAGTAACAATTAAATTAAAAAAGTTACTTAACATTTATAATTACTCAATGTGTAATTATAACGTAATGTGCGAGTGGAGTGCGCGTGGCGTGCGCGTGGAGTGCGCGTGGCATGCGCGTGGAGTGCGCGTGGAGTGCGCGTGGCGTGCGCGTGGAGTGCGCGCTTTCGCGCGTGGCGTGCGCATGGAGTGCGCGTGGAGTGCGCGTGGCGTGCGCGTGTGGTGCGCGTGGCATGCGCGTGGAGTGCACGTGGCGTTCGCGTGTGGTGCACGTGGCGTGCGCGTGTGGTGCGCGTGGAGTGCGCGTGGCGTGCGCGTGGAGTGCACGTGGCGTGCGCGTGTCTTGCGCGTGGCGTGCGCGTGGAGTGCGCGTGGCGTGCGCGTGGAGTGCGCGTGGAGTGCGCGTGGAGTGCGCGTTGCGTGCGCGTGGCGTGCGCGTGGCGTGCGCGTGGAGTGCGCGTGGCGTGCGCGGGTGGAATTCGATAAATGCAATTTAAGATCTATTGATGTGCCTTTAAGACTCACTCATTTTTAGGGCCTACTATAGTTGGCGGTGGTGTTGGTGTTTGGACGTTGATTGTTGGACGTTGGACGTTGGACTTTGGTGTTGGTGATGGACGTTGGTGTTGGACGTCGTTGGATGTTGGACACAAACACACACGAACACCCACAAACATCCACAAACACACACGAACACCAACAAACAACCACAAACACTCACAAACACACACGAACACCCACTAACACCCACGAACACTTACAAACACACACGATCACCTACAAACACCCACGAACACTCACAAACACTCACAAACACACACGATCACCCACAAGCACCCACAAACACGTTTGGGTGTTGGTGTTGGACGTTGGTGTTGGACGTTGGTGTTGGTGTTGGATGTTGGATGTTGGATGTTGGTGTTGGCGGTGGTGTTGGTGTTTGGACGTTTGTGTTGGTGTTTGGACGTTGGTTGTTGGACGTTGGACGTTGGTGTTTGTGATGAACGTTGGTGTTGGACGTCGTTGGATGTTGGACACAAACACTCACAAACACTCACAAACACACACAAACACCCACAAACACTCACAAACACACACGAACACCCACAAACACCCACGAACACTCACAAACACCCACGATCACTCACAAACACACACGAACACCCACAAACACCCACGAACACTCACAAACACTCACAAACACACAAGGTCACCCACAAGCACTCACAAACACGTCCGGGTGTTGGTGTTGGACGTTGGTGTTGGTGTTTGGACGTTGGTTGTTGGGCGTTGGTGCTGGATGTTGGATGTTGGATGGTGGACGTTGGACGTTGGTGTTAGTGATGGACGTTGGTGTTGGACGTCGTTGGATGTTGGACACAAACACACACGATCACCCACAAACACCCACGAACAGCCACAAACACACACGATCACCCACGAACACTCACGAACACTCACAAACACACAAACGAACAATCACAAACACTCATAATCATCCACAAACACCCACGAACACTCACAAACACACACGAACACCAACAAACACCCACAAACACTCACAAACACACACGAACACCCACAAACACCCACGAACACTTACAAACACACACGATCACCTACAAACACCAACGAACACAGGAGTTTTGGGCGCTATCAGCTATAGATAGCTGATACTAGAGTACTTACTTTATATTGTAAAAATTATAATAATCACGCAACATCGCTATGAGAACACAAAACCATGACTTTTTCGACATAAATATTGAAGAGGTAGAAATACTTGACCTAAACTGATGATCTTTGAAGCGCCGATGTGGCTCATTTGATTGATAATAATGTGTAGAAAAAATCGCATTTAGAATTCGTAGAAAGTGATTCGATTACGAAAAATCGATTCGGACACAGTTAATAAAACAAATAATCGATATACGGGAAAGTACCTAATGGTAGACACTGAACTAATAGATGACACTTATGACAAAAAGCAGTCATCGTGGACGCGATAGACGACATGCAAATCAAAGACTATGCCTACGCCTTCGGTAAAATTATTGATCCCGCAAAAATTAGATTCATCAGTAGGATGTCTAATAACCGTGTATGCCTATTCGTTTCAACCAAGGAAGTCGCCGAAGAATTAACAGACGTCCATCAGTGTATCGTACTAAACAACAGGAAAGTACCCATTCGTCCTCTGATAACGAGAAATAAACGCATCATACTGTCCAACGTATGTCCGATAATACCTCACAATGTAATCGAAGCAAAATTAACCGAGATGAAGATAGAATTGGCCTCACCGGTATCTTTTATCCGGGCCGGTATCACCGAGCCCGGATTTAATCATATACTCAGTTTTCGTCGGCAGGCTTACGTTCCACCGGAAGTCATTAATACTTTGCCTGAACGTATTCAGGTGGACTTTGACGGTACATCCTACTGGATTTACGTGTCCTCAGACTCGATGACGTGCTTTTTATGCAAACAAGAAGGTCACGTCGCTAATAAGTGTCCAGGCAATACACAATGGAATGAGAATTCGAATCCCGCTAACAACGCTAGTGATTTTTTGAACGTTCCTAATTTCCGTCCGCCCGTAACTTTCAAAAGACCGCACCCGCCTACTACGACCGAATCGTCGCTAAGCGCGCCCGCTCCTACAGAAATATTATTGTCAGATAGCGAGGCCATGAGTGAGTCCGACTCGAGCGAAGTTTCCATCGACGACACTGACCCGGCTAAGAAAGTTGTTAAAAAACAAAAAAGGACGATCGACATACAGCCCTCGGAGATTACAGAAATTGAAAAGATTTTGGAAAGCGGCGATTACCCCATGTCGATTAAAGAATTTATGAGTTTCTTAGATGAATCGTACGGTAAAGAAAATATTCTACAGATAAGCTTAACGTACACGGATGATATTGGACAGTTAGTTAAAATTTTAAAAGAAGTTATAAAAGAAATTTCGGCAAGAAAAGTTAAAAATCGGATTACTCGTATGATTAAAAAACTTAGCACATATTAACATCATGAATCTTAAAATTGTACAATGGAACAGCCGTAGTATTTTACCGAAGAAAGCTGAATTGGAGACGTTTCTGAGCAGGGAAAGTGTTCATATATGTATTTGTTCCGAAACGTGGCTTTCTGGCGATAGAAATTTCAATGTATCGGGCTACTGCTGTTTCAGACAGGATCGACATGACGGGTTCGGTGGTTTGATTATTCTAGTGCATGTCTCGCTTCCAGCTAGAGTAAAAGAATTAAATTTAACATCGAATAAACTCGATATGTTGTGTGTAGAATTGATTAATCAAAGTTCACTTCAATACGTATTAGGTGTGTATTCACCGAGTAATGTTAGGATAAGGAAGAGAGATTTTGACGAATTGTTCTCTCTCTTTAGCCGTAAAACCTTAATGGCGGGTGACTTCAATGCTTCCTGGTCGTACACTACTGACGGCAGAGGTCGTATGATTGCAGAATCTTGCTCGGACCATAACTTCTCCTTCCTAAATGATAGGAGTCCAACACGTATTTCAAAAGTACACGACAGAATAGTTTGTTCTTCTCCGGACATTTCCTTCGCCAGCTCCGATTTGGTGCTAGCGTGTTCTTGGGCCGTCACTAACGAAAATTTTGGTAGCGACCATCTACTTATTATGATCAAAATTAAAAACCATTCGCTATGTGAATATTTTTCAAAACGAAACGTTAAACGAGCAGATTGGGAAGGATACGAATCGGACATTGAATCGAAATGTAGCATGTTTATTTTTAGTGATAGTGTTCAGGAAAATTACGATAACCTTTTCGGTATCATTAGTAGCGCAGCAGATGCTTTCATACCTTCAACACGAATTAGCGCTGGTCCTCTTTCTAAATTCAAACCGAAGCCGTGGTGGAATCAAAATCTGTCGAGAGCGATAGCGGAAAGGAGGCTCGCTCTTAAAACACTACGCAAAAACCGTACGACAGAAAATTATTTAGCTTTCAAAGAGAAGGTGGTCGTAGCCCGCAAACTAATACGGCAGGCCAAACTAGATTCGTGGCAGAAATTCTGTGAAAGTATCGATTATAAAACGAATTGCACCGATATGTGGCGTAAACTTCGATGGATCAAGGGATATTCGAGTAGAACGAACACGTTAACGGAGGAGGAGGCGCAACAGTTCGTGAGGAATCTAACTCCCGACGGCGCGGCTCCCCCGCCGCGTAATCAGTTTTTTAATAATTCCCGGGATCAAACGTGTTATCTTATCACAATGGCCGAGCTGGTTTCTGTAATCAAACGAAAAGATACTTCTGCCGGTTTAGACGGTGTGTTGTATTCTATGATATATCACCTCCCAGGTAACGCTAAACATATTCTGTTAAAAATTTATAATTCGATCTATACCTCCTCGACGATTCCTCTTCAATGGCGAAACATTAAAGTCATCGCTATACCTAAACGCACCGGTGCCGATTTAAAGTATCGTCCGATATCGCTGATTAATTGTCTTTGCAAAATTTTTAATAAAATTATTACCAAAAGACTGGAACAGTTTTTTGAAGGAAATAATTTTTTTCCCGATTATATTATGATAGGCTTTCGTCGAGGACGATCCTGTACGGACGGCCTCGCGCGTTTCGCCATGGATGTAGAACTCAGCTTTAATAAAAAAGAATTCCTTTTGTGTGCATTTACGGACATCGCGGATACCTACAACTGTGTATCGGTCGAGGTGCTCATCGAGCGTCTCGTCGAATTCGGTGTCGATGTCCATATTTGCAATTATGTACGAGAATTTCTCAGTTGTAGGTTTATTGTCTATAAATTGACAAACGGTGAGGTGATCGTGAGAATTTGTCGCGACGGTTTGGCACAGGGGGACCCCATGTCCCCGATTTTATTTAATATTGGATCACTTAAAATTAAAGTTTTGGCTTCCCCAAAATTAAGAATTGGGCAGTATGCGGACGATTTGTTTTATATTGTAGCAGTAAAGAAATCACCGAATGTGCTTCACTAATGCACATGCGCACACACACACAGACGCACAGCAACACGCACGCACACACGCACAGACGCACAGCAACACGCACACGCACACGCACACGCACACGAACACGCACACGCACACACGCACTGCAACACGCACACGCACACACACACAGACGCACAGCAACACGCACACGCACAGCAACACGCACACGCACACACGCACTGCAACACGCACACGTACACACACACACAGACGCACAGCAACACGCACACGCACTGCAACACGCACACGCACACGCACACACACACAGACGCACAGCAACACGCACACGCACACGCACACGCACACGCACACGCACACGCACACGCACACGCACACGCACACACGCACACGCACACGCACACACGCACTGCAACACGCACACGCACAGCAACATGCACACGCACACACGCACTGCAACACGCGCGTGGCGTGCGCGTGGCGTGCGCGTGGCGTGCGCGTGGCGTGCGCGTGGAGTGCGCGTGGAATGCGCGTGGCGTGCGAGTGGCGTGCGCGTGGAGTGCGCGTGGCGTGCGCGTGTGGTGCGCGTGTGGTGCGCGTGGAGTGCGCGTGGCGTGCGCGTGCGATGCGCGTGGCGTGCGCGTGGAATGCGCGTGGCGTGCGAGTGGCGTGCGCGTGGAGTGCGCGTGGCGTGCGCGTGTGGTGCGCGTGTGGTGCGCGTGGAGTGCGCGTGGCGTGCGCGTGTGATGCGCGTGGCGTGCGCGTGTGGTGCGCGTGGCATGCGCGTGGAATGCACGTGGCGTGCACGTGTGGTGCGCGTGGCGTGTGCGTGTGGTGCGCGTGGCGTGCGCGTGGAATGCGCGTGGCGTGCGCGTGGCGTGCGCGTGGCGTGCGCGTGGCGTGCGCGTGGCGTGCGCGTGGCGTGCGCGTGGCGTGCGCGTGGCGTGCGCGTGGCGTGCGCGTGGCGTGCGCGTGGAGTGCGCGTGGCGTGCGCGTGGCGTGCGCGTATGGTGCGCGTGGAGTGCGCGTGGAGTGCACGTGGCGTGCGAGTGGCGTGCGCGTGGAGTGCGCGTGGAGTGCGCGTGGCGTGCGCGGGTGGAATTCGATAAATGCAATTTAAGATCTATTGATGTGCCTTTAAGACTTAAATATTACTTAGCTTTAAGTAATATTTAAGGATAAGTTATACTTAAAGTTAAGTAACAATTAAAATTAAGTAATAATTAAAGTTAAATAATAATAAAAGTTAGGTAATACATAAAGTAAAGTAATAATTAAAGTTAAGTAGGTAACAAATAAAGTATTACTTAACTGCGTTCGTGTACCGAGCGGTGTGCCTCAAGGCTCGCTACTCGGGCCTTTATTATTTATAATCTACGTAAACGACATTGCTTCCTGCTTAAAGTTCGCAAAACTTTTATGTTTTGCGGACGATATGAAAATTTACGCTATAATAAAATCATCTGAAGATGCTCGTAACTTTCAATTAGACCTTTCCAACCTTGAAAACTATTGCAAATTGAACAAACTAGATCTCAATCCTACCAAATGTTCAATAATAACGTATACTCGGAAACGCTTTGCCATAAACGAGAATAATTCATTAGGAGGCCAAATCTTATCTAGGTCAAGCTGTGTTCGTGATTTAGGTGTACATCACGATTACAAACTAATTTTTGATACTCAGATCGAGGCGATTATTAATAAAGCTTCCAAGGCCTTGGGGTTTGTGATGCGTATGTCGAAATGTTTTACTGAAGCGAAAACCTTGAAAATTTTGTATTGCACACATGTCAGAAGTCATCTCGAGTATGCCTCGCAGGTGTGGAACCCTTACTATCATAAACATGTAGACCGTATAGAGGCGATTCAAAAGGGTTTTATCAATATTGTGCTATCATCAAAAAATTGCATACCACTCGGACAATTATCTAAGCCTTTGTAAGAAATTTCATATCCTACCATTAAAAACACGACGCATGATATCTGATTGTTTTTTACTATTAAAGACGATGTCAAATGCATTAGACTGCCCGCAACTACTTTCCAAATTCTCCATTAATGTTCCTACTAAATTCATAAGATTCAACCCACCAATAGCGGTACCAAAAGCCTCCACCAACTACAGACAAAACTCGTATGTTGTGAG
Organism: Polyommatus icarus; assembly: GCA_937595015.1. Lineage (NCBI taxonomy): Eukaryota > Metazoa > Arthropoda > Insecta > Lepidoptera > Lycaenidae > Polyommatus > Polyommatus icarus. Next base: position 4,683,204 of record OW569326.1, read on the forward strand.
AGCGAGTCGCAACTTCAACAAGCTATGCCGTGATTACGATCTTGATGTATTTACTTCTAAGACAACGTCGATTAGAAAGAGCTTGAGCTGCAAATTTTTTTATAACTTGATTTCCTAAATTTGTATAACGTATTCAAACCACAATACTATGGTAAATTGTACGATATAATTAGCATACACTTCTTTCTGGTTTTTAGTCAGACCTACCTTTAAAGTTTAAACTTTTTGTTTTAGTTATTTTGTTATCCTACTTAAAAACATATATCTGTATCTAACTAGTAAGACCGTTCACAATATCTTGTATTCAATTATTCTGTTACTTAGAGGTGAAAACTTGTAATTGGCTTTCTGATCCTCATATAAAATTTCCACTGATGTCACTTACTGTTCTGTTCCTTAGAGGTAATTGGCTTTCTGATCCTCATATATAATTAGACTCGATCACAAATAGCATTTAAAAGAAATATAGATATTAACAAGCGTAATCTTAGAAGAGCAAATAACTTACATATTGAAAGCGTTAAATCTGATCTTGAAAAGCGAACTATACTTTTTGAAGGTGCTAAATTATATAATTCACTGCCAGAAAATATCAAAGACTGTAAAAGTTTAAAAAACTTTAAGTCTTTGTTAATTACTCATTTAATAGGGTCTAAATAACTAATTTTCTATTTCTAACCAAACACACACACACACACACACATACGCACGTACTCACTGACAATATGAGACACACACATGCACTTCTTATGCTGGTAAAAACTCACACATAACTATAATGTAATAAAACCTATTATGTATACTAAAATAAGCTTTATGTAATGTTATTAATGTCAAAACAAAATATTTAAAATCTAATCATCTCATTCTAACAAGTAACATATTGTAAACTTATCTATAATACTGTAATGTTGCTATTAATATAATAAATAATAAATGATAATAAACTTTTTGTTTTAGTTATTTTGTTATCCTACTTAAAAACATATATCTGTATCTAACTAGTAAGACCGTTCACAATATCTTGTATTCAATTATTCTGTTACTTAGAGGTGAAAACTTGTAATTGGCTTTCTGATCCTCATATAAAATTTCCACTGATGTCACTTACTGTTCTGTGCCTTAGAGGTAATTGGCTTTCTGATCCTCATATATAATTATACTCGATCACAAATAGCATTTCAAAGAAATATAGATATTAACAAGCGTAATCTTAGAAGAGCAAATAACTTACACATTGAAAGCGTTAAATCTGATCTTGAAAAGCGAACTATACTTTTTGAAGGTGCTAAATTATATGATTCACTGCCAGAAAATATCAAAGACTGTAAAAGTTTAAAAAACTTTAAGTCTTTGTTAATTACTCATTTAATAGGGTCTAAATAACTAATTTTCTATTTCTAACCAAACACACACACACACACACACACATACGCACGTACTCACTGACAATATGAGACACACACATGCACTTCTTATGCTGGTAAAAACTCACACATAACTATAATGTAATAAAACCTATTATGTATACTAAAATAAGCTTTATGTAATGTTATTAATGTCAAAACAAAATATTTAAAATCTAATCATCTCATTCTAACAAGTTGTAACGTAGTAAATTTCTTAGAAGTAATAAACTACTATTAGCGCCATCTATTGACTTAATTTTGAATTAGAGTTTCCTTAATAATCAATTTTTTGGAAATCACTCTCTGTTTTTAACATTAAAACAATTTAAAATATATATTTAAATATTTTAAATATTAATACATTCATATTTTAATAATTCTTGTAATCAAATTTAATTTTTGAAATTCGCGCTCTTTACGTCTTCTTAGTTTTGACTTTTGACTTTAAAAAAAAAACTCTGGTATAAAAGACGAGTCTGAAATGTCATCGGCCTTTTTCTAGATTTCAAAAACTAAAATGTAGTTTGTTGAACATCTACTTATTCCCCAATATTGGTGAGTTTAATTTGTGTGTTTTTTAGTTTTCTTATAGCTTCTTAATTGTGTTGAAAATTACAAGGTTTCTATGATATATTTAATGTTGTTCTGTTATTCTAAAATTCTTAGCTGACTATGTGTCCGGCAAACCTTTGTTTCATAATTTAAGCCCTTTTGGCAAGTTATATTTCATTATAATCTCTTATTTCTCTTGTAATTTAACATAATCTAGCATATAACATGTTCTAAATTGTTAATTTGCCCTGTTTTACGTAAAGTTAGGTAATCTTAAAGTACCCACTTTAAAATTATTAATTGTTCTTTTAACTTTCTTTTATAATTGTAATGGACATGCAACCCGTGGTTTCTTTTCCAATATATCTGGACCACGTGGTTGTCTGTCCATTCCACGTGTCTGAAACTCCGGAATGGTTTTTACAGGGGACCCACACTGGGGTTAAACCCATATTCGGGTTGAGGATGAACCCTTAAGCTTGATAACCCGCTTAAACCAGCCTTGGGTTGCGGATGGCCACCGCCCCGGGCTGCCCTACCACCTGAACACGCTGCGAACACCGGCTGCCGTACACACATGGGACGTCCGAGCACCAGCGACCACCTCCGGACGACGCGAAGGGGCTGGAGCTCTTCACACTGGCTAGCTATCCTCCAGTCTCCAAGCTAAGTGCCATGTGGTCCTAGATGTTCCCCATACCCTCCGAGTACACAGACGGCTGAAACTAGCGTAGCACAAACCCACTAGAACTACCCCCCTGATGATTAATTCTCTTTTAAATTTACTTTGATTAGTCTCTGCTCTCTTTTAAATTACTCTTATAAGTTTACCTAATTAAAGTATTAATTATGTGGTAAAATATTTTTATAACAATAAATTTGTTACTGAGTTTTTAAATATTTCATTTATCTCTCTATTAGGAGTAAATTCTCCTCTAGTATGTCACAATACCTATTTACTTTTAAATACTTTTTATTTACACTTTTTTTATATGTGACATTGGCGCCCATACACGTGGTTTTACCTAGTTTTGGCTGTTCTGTGTATCTCTCTCCTCGGGTTTGTGTGTTCAGTGTTTGTGTTTGTTGTGATGTTCCTTAGTGTCTGACCGTTCAGTCTTTTTGTCTTTTAACTTAACTTTAAATTTAACTTAACTTTTGAATTCAATTGACATTTTTAATGTTAATTCTCATTTTATTAGAATGGTCAGGTACTAACTGTAGTATCTTAACTTTTACTTGTTTTTGTGTAAAGTGTTTAATATTATAACACTTTATAGTTTAAACAATTTCTATTTTTGTAGTTGTGTAACTTGTAATTGTATACAACTATTTTATGACTTTGTATTTTCAACACATATTTTCACCAATATTGGGCCAAACTTAAATTATAGTTAACTTAAACTTAATTTTTTAAATTTTAATCTTTGATCAACTTAGTTTGAACTAGTTTAACTTATTGACTTAATACTTTTTAATATTATGGCGCTAGATTTTTTTTCTTTTCTTTGGAATTGTTTTAATTTTCATTTTTTAAATTACAATTCTTCTTTAAAACACTTTAATTTTTTTTTGCCTGGAAAAATAAAATTTTCTTTTTAAATTTTAAATGGGATTCTATTAGTCCTGTTCTTTTAAATAGGGCTCTCTTTTATAGTCCTGTTCTTTTAAATAGGGCTCTCTTTTAGTCCTGTTCTTTTAAATGGGGCTCTCTTTTAGTCCTGTTCTTTTATATAGGGCTCTCTTTTAGTCCTGTTCTTTTAAATGGGGCTCTCTTTTAGTCCTGTTCTTTTATATAGGGCTCTCTTTTAGTCCTGTTCTTTTAAATGGGGCTCTCTTTTAGTCCTGTTCTTTTAAATGGGGCTCTCTTTTAGTCCTGTTCTTTTAAATGGGGCTCTCTGTTTTAGTCCTGTTGCTCTTTTACCTTGCTCCCACTGAGTGAGTAATGGTAGGCATGATGCCTGAGGACGGTCAAGCTTGGCTTCCGGTTCTTGTCGGGCAGTGTGCTATTTTGTTTTGGAAGACTGGTAGTTTCCGCGTTGTAGGTTTTTGCTGTACATTATTTTATAATAATGATGTATAGTTGACTTGCGTTGCTGTACCTCTATTACGGACGGCAATGCTTAATGTGTGATAGGTAAGCGTCTTTGGGTCAATCTGTATTGTGACCAGATGCAAAATTTAAAAGGAGAAGTATGTATGTGATATGATGTGTGCATAGTATGCAAGGGTAGTCAATTTTATCTGCGCGCGTGTTAACTTAATGCTGGCATCTGTATCTTCCAACCTTTTTGGCAAATTTTTAAGTTTTATTTTCCCAGGCCTCTCTCTTGAATCTTAGTAGTCCTTATGCTCGCATAGTCAGGATTTTTCGTGTAAGCACTCAAAATCCTTGGGTAGCAGCGGGGGAAATGTAACGTAGTAAATTTCTTAGAAGTAATAAACTACTATTAGCGCCATCTATTGACTTAATTTTGAATTAGAGTTTCCTTAATAATCAATTTTTTGGAAATCACTCTCTGTTTTTAACATTAAAACAATTTAAAATATATATTTAAATATTTTAAATATTAATACATTCATATTTTAATAATTCTTGTAATCAAATTTAATTTTTGAAATTCGCGCTCTTTACGTCTTCTTAGTTTTGACTTTTGACTTTAAAAAAAAAACTCTGGTATAAAAGACGAGTCTGAAATGTCATCGGCCTTTTTCTAGATTTCAAAAACTAAAATGTAGTTTGTTGAACATCTACTTATTCCCCAATATTGGTGAGTTTAATTTGTGTGTTTTTTAGTTTTCTTATAGCTTCTTAATTGTGTTGAAAATTACAAGGTTTCTATGATATATTTAATGTTGTTCTGTTATTCTAAAATTCTTAGCTGACTATGTGTCCGGCAAACCTTTGTTTCATAATTTAAGCCCTTTTGGCAAGTTATATTTCATTATAATCTCTTATTTCTCTTGTAATTTAACATAATCTAGCATATAACATGTTCTAAATTGTTAATTTGCCCTGTTTTACGTAAAGTTAGGTAATCTTAAAGTACCCACTTTAAAATTATTAATTGTTCTTTTAACTTTCTTTTATAATTGTAATGGACATGCAACCCGTGGTTTCTTTTCCAATATATCTGGACCACGTGGTTGTCTGTCCATTCCACGTGTCTGAAACTCCGGAATGGTTTTTACAGGGGACCCACACTGGGGTTAAACCCATATTCGGGTTAGACCCATACTCGGGTTGAGGATGAACCCTTAAGCTTGATAACCCGCTTAAACCAGCCTTGGGTTGCGGATGGCCACCGCCCCGGGCTGCCCTACCACCTGAACACGCTGCGAACACCGGCTGCCGTACACACATGGGACGTCCGAGCACCAGCGACCACCTCCGGACGACGCGAAGGGGCTGGAGCTCTTCACACTGGCTAGCTATCCTCCAGTCTCCAAGCTAAGTGCCATGTGGTCCTAGATGTTCCCCATACCCTCCGAGTACACAGACGGCTGAAACTAGCGTAGCACAAACCCACTAGAACTACCCCCCTGATGATTAATTCTCTTTTAAATTTACTTTGATTAGTCTCTGCTCTCTTTTAAATTACTCTTATAAGTTTACCTAATTAAAGTATTAATTATGTGGTAAAATATTTTTATAACAATAAATTTGTTACTGAGTTTTTAAATATTTCATTTATCTCTCTATTAGGAGTAAATTCTCCTCTAGTATGTCACAATACCTATTTACTTTTAAATACTTTTTATTTACACTTTTTTTATATGTGACAAAGTAACATATTGTAAACTTATCTATAATACTGTAATGTTGCTATTAATATAATAAATAATAAATGATAATAAACTTTTTGTTTTAGTTATTTTGTTATCCTACTTAAAAACATATATCTGTATCTAACTAGTAAGACCGTTCACAATATCTTGTATTCAATTATTCTGTTACTTAGAGGTGAAAACTTGTAATTGGCTTTCTGATCCTCATATAAAATTTCCACTGATGTCACTTACTGTTCTGTTCCTTAGAGGTAATTGGCTTTCTGATCCTCATATATAATTATACTCGATCACAAATAGCATTTCAAAGAAATATAGATATTAACAAGCGTAATCTTAGAAGAGCAAATAACTTACAAATTGAAAGCGTTAAATCTGATCTTGAAAAGCGAACTATACTTTTTGAAGGTGCTAAATTATATGATTCACTGCCAGAAAATATCAAAGACTGTAAAAGTTTAAAAAACTTTAAGTCTTTGTTAATTACTCATTTAATAGGGTCTAAATAACTAATTTTCTATTTCTAACCAAACACACACACACACACACACACATACGCACGTACTCACTGACAATATGAGACACACACATGCACTTCTTATGCTGGTAAAAACTCACACATAACTATAATGTAATAAAACCTATTATGTATACTAAAATAAGCTTTATGTAATGTTATTAATGTCAAAACAAAATATTTAAAATCTAATCATCTCATTCTAACAAGTAACATATTGTAAACTTATCTATAATACTGTAATGTTGCTATTAATATAATAAATAATAAATGATAATAAACTTTTTGTTTTAGTTATTTTGTTATCCTACTTAAAAACATATATCTGTATCTAACTAGTAAGACCGTTCACAATATCTTGTATTCAATTATTCTGTTACTTAGAGGTGAAAACTTGTAATTGGCTTTCTGATCCTCATATAAAATTTCCACTGATGTCACTTACTGTTCTGTTCCTTAGAGGTAATTGGCTTTCTGATCCTCATATATAATTATACTCGATCACAAATAGCATTTAAAAGAAATATAGATATTAACAAGCGTAATCTTAGAAGAGCAAATAACTTACATATTGAAAGCGTTAAATCTGATCTTGAAAAGCGAACTATACTTTTTGAAGGTGCTAAATTATATGATTCACTGCCAGAAAATATCAAAGACTGTAAAAGTTTAAAAAACTTTAAGTCTTTGTTAATTACTCATTTAATAGGGTCTAAATAACTAATTTTCTATTTCTAACCAAACACACACACACACACACACATACGCACGTACTCACTGACAATATGAGACACACACATGCACTTCTTATGCTGGTAAAAACTCACACATAACTATAATGTAATAAAACCTATTATGTATACTAAAATAAGCTTTATGTAATGTTATTAATGTCAAAACAAAATATTTAAAATCTAATCATCTCATTCTAACAAGTAACATATTGTAAACTTATCTATAATACTGTAATGTTGCTATTAATATAATAAATAATAAATGATAATAAACTTTTTGTTTTAGTTATTTTGTTATCCTGCTTAAAAACATATATCTGTATCTAACTAGTAAGACCGTTCACAATATCTTGTATTCAATTATTCTGTTACTTAGAGGTGAAAACTTGTAATTGGCTTTCTGATCCTCATATAAAATTTCCACTGATGTCACTTAGCTGTAAGTTTTCCATGTCACATAAATAAATAAATAAATAAGTAATAATTAAAGTTAAGTAACAATTAAATTAAAAAAGTTACTTAACATTTATAATTACTCAATGTGTAATTATAACGTAATGTGCGAGTGGAGTGCGCGTGGCGTGCGCGTGGAGTGCGCGTGGCATGCGCGTGGAGTGCGCGTGGAGTGCGCGTGGCGTGCGAGTGGCGTGCGCGTGGAGTGCGCGTGGCGTGCGCGTGGCGTGCGCGTATGGTGCGCGTGGAGTGCGCGTGGAGTGCACGTGGCGTGCGAGTGGCGTGCGCGTGGAGTGCGCGTGTGGTGCGCGTGTGGTGCGCGTGTAGTGCGCGTGGCGTGCGCGTGTGATGCGCGTGGCGTGCGCGTGTGGTGCGCGTGGCATGCGCGTGGAGTGCACGTGGCGTGCACGTGTGGTGCGCGTGGCGTGCGCGTGTGGTGCGCGTGGCGTGCGAGTGGAAAGCGCGTGGCGTGCGCATGGAGTGCGAGTGGCGTGCGCGTGGCGTGCGCGTGTGGTGCACGTGGCGTGCGCGTGGAGTGCGCGTGGCGTGCGCGTGTGGTGCGCGTGGCGTGCGCGTACGGTGCGCGTGGCGTGCGCGTGGAGTGCACGTGGCGTGCGCGTGGCGTGCGAGTGGAAAGCGCGTGGCGTGCGCATGGAGTGCGCGTGGCGTGCGCGTGGAGTGCGCGTGGAGTGCGCGTGGCGTGCGAGTGGCGTGCGCGTGGAGTGCGAGTGGCGTGCGAGTGGAAAGCGCGTGTGGTGCGCGTGGCGTGCGCGTGGAGTGCACGGGGCGTGCGCGTGTGGTGCACGTGGCGTGCACGTATGGTGCGCGTGGCATGCGAGTGGCGTGCGCGTGGAGTGCGCGTGGCGTGCGCGTGGCGTGCGCGTGGAGTGCACGTGGCGTGCGCGTGTGGTGCGCGTGGCGTGCGCGTGTGGTGCGCGTGGCATGCGCGTGGAGTGCGCGTGGCGTTATAAATTATATAATTCACTGCCAGAAAATATCAAAGACTGTAAAAGTTTAAAAAACTTTAAGTCTTTGTTAATTACTCATTTAATAGGGTCTAAATAACTAATTTTCTATTTCTAACCAAACACACACACACACACACACACACATACGCACGTACTCACTGACAATATGAGACACACACATGCACTTCTTATGCTGGTAAAAACTCACACATAACTATAATGTAATAAAACCTATTATGTATACTAAAATAAGCTTTATGTAATGTTATTAATGTCAAAACAAAATATTTAAAATCTAATCATCTCATTCTAACAAGTAACATATTGTAGACTTATCTATAATACTGTAATGTTGCTATTAATATAATAAATAATAAATAATAATAAACTTTTTGTTTTAGTTATTTTGTTATCCTACTTAAAAACATATATCTGTATCTAACTAGAAAGACCGTTCACAATATCTTGCATTCAATTATTCTGTTACTTAGAGGTGAAAACTTGTAATTGGCTTTCTGATCCTCATATAAAATTTCCACTGATGTCACTTAGCTGTAAGTTTTCCATGTCACATAAATAAATAAATAAATAAGTAATAATTAAAGTTAAGTAACAATTAAATTAAAAAAGTTACTTAACATTTATAATTACTCAATGTGTAATTATAACGTAATGTGCGAGTGGAGTGCGCGTGGCGTGCGCGTGGAGTGCGCGTGGCATGCGCGTGGAGTGCGCGTGGAGTGCGCGTGGCGTGCGCGTGGAGTGCGCGCTTTCGCGCGTGGCGTGCGCATGGAGTGCGCGTGGAGTGCGCGTGGCGTGCGCGTGTGGTGCGCGTGGCATGCGCGTGGAGTGCACGTGGCGTTCGCGTGTGGTGCACGTGGCGTGCGCGTGTGGTGCGCGTGGAGTGCGCGTGGCGTGCGCGTGGAGTGCACGTGGCGTGCGCGTGTCTTGCGCGTGGCGTGCGCGTGGAGTGCGCGTGGCGTGCGCGTGGAGTGCGCGTGGAGTGCGCGTGGAGTGCGCGTTGCGTGCGCGTGGCGTGCGCGTGGCGTGCGCGTGGAGTGCGCGTGGCGTGCGCGGGTGGAATTCGATAAATGCAATTTAAGATCTATTGATGTGCCTTTAAGACTCACTCATTTTTAGGGCCTACTATAGTTGGCGGTGGTGTTGGTGTTTGGACGTTGATTGTTGGACGTTGGACGTTGGACTTTGGTGTTGGTGATGGACGTTGGTGTTGGACGTCGTTGGATGTTGGACACAAACACACACGAACACCCACAAACATCCACAAACACACACGAACACCAACAAACAACCACAAACACTCACAAACACACACGAACACCCACTAACACCCACGAACACTTACAAACACACACGATCACCTACAAACACCCACGAACACTCACAAACACTCACAAACACACACGATCACCCACAAGCACCCACAAACACGTTTGGGTGTTGGTGTTGGACGTTGGTGTTGGACGTTGGTGTTGGTGTTGGATGTTGGATGTTGGATGTTGGTGTTGGCGGTGGTGTTGGTGTTTGGACGTTTGTGTTGGTGTTTGGACGTTGGTTGTTGGACGTTGGACGTTGGTGTTTGTGATGAACGTTGGTGTTGGACGTCGTTGGATGTTGGACACAAACACTCACAAACACTCACAAACACACACAAACACCCACAAACACTCACAAACACACACGAACACCCACAAACACCCACGAACACTCACAAACACCCACGATCACTCACAAACACACACGAACACCCACAAACACCCACGAACACTCACAAACACTCACAAACACACAAGGTCACCCACAAGCACTCACAAACACGTCCGGGTGTTGGTGTTGGACGTTGGTGTTGGTGTTTGGACGTTGGTTGTTGGGCGTTGGTGCTGGATGTTGGATGTTGGATGGTGGACGTTGGACGTTGGTGTTAGTGATGGACGTTGGTGTTGGACGTCGTTGGATGTTGGACACAAACACACACGATCACCCACAAACACCCACGAACAGCCACAAACACACACGATCACCCACGAACACTCACGAACACTCACAAACACACAAACGAACAATCACAAACACTCATAATCATCCACAAACACCCACGAACACTCACAAACACACACGAACACCAACAAACACCCACAAACACTCACAAACACACACGAACACCCACAAACACCCACGAACACTTACAAACACACACGATCACCTACAAACACCAACGAACACAGGAGTTTTGGGCGCTATCAGCTATAGATAGCTGATACTAGAGTACTTACTTTATATTGTAAAAATTATAATAATCACGCAACATCGCTATGAGAACACAAAACCATGACTTTTTCGACATAAATATTGAAGAGGTAGAAATACTTGACCTAAACTGATGATCTTTGAAGCGCCGATGAGCGCAGGCTCATTTGATTGATAATAATGTGTAGAAAAAATCGCATTTAGAATTCGTAGAAAGTGATTCGATTACGAAAAATCGATTCGGACACAGTTAATAAAACAAATAATCGATATACGGGAAAGTACCTAATGGTAGACACTGAACTAATAGATGACACTTATGACAAAAAGCAGTCATCGTGGACGCGATAGACGACATGCAAATCAAAGACTATGCCTACGCCTTCGGTAAAATTATTGATCCCGCAAAAATTAGATTCATCAGTAGGATGTCTAATAACCGTGTATGCCTATTCGTTTCAACCAAGGAAGTCGCCGAAGAATTAACAGACGTCCATCAGTGTATCGTACTAAACAACAGGAAAGTACCCATTCGTCCTCTGATAACGAGAAATAAACGCATCATACTGTCCAACGTATGTCCGATAATACCTCACAATGTAATCGAAGCAAAATTAACCGAGATGAAGATAGAATTGGCCTCACCGGTATCTTTTATCCGGGCCGGTATCACCGAGCCCGGATTTAATCATATACTCAGTTTTCGTCGGCAGGCTTACGTTCCACCGGAAGTCATTAATACTTTGCCTGAACGTATTCAGGTGGACTTTGACGGTACATCCTACTGGATTTACGTGTCCTCAGACTCGATGACGTGCTTTTTATGCAAACAAGAAGGTCACGTCGCTAATAAGTGTCCAGGCAATACACAATGGAATGAGAATTCGAATCCCGCTAACAACGCTAGTGATTTTTTGAACGTTCCTAATTTCCGTCCGCCCGTAACTTTCAAAAGACCGCACCCGCCTACTACGACCGTATCGTCGCTAAGCGCGCCCGCTCCTACAGAAATATTATTGTCAGATAGCGAGGCCATGAGTGAGTCCGACTCGAGCGAAGTTTCCATCGACGACACTGACCCGGCTAAGAAAGTTGTTAAAAAACAAAAAAGGACGATCGACATACAGCCCTCGGAGATTACAGAAATTGAAAAGATTTTGGAAAGCGGCGATTACCCCATGTCGATTAAAGAATTTATGAGTTTCTTAGATGAATCGTACGGTAAAGAAAATATTCTACAGATAAGCTTAACGTACACGGATGATATTGGACAGTTAGTTAAAATTTTAAAAGAAGTTATAAAAGAAATTTCGGCAAAAAAAGTTAAAAATCGGATTACTCGTATGATTAAAAAACTTAGCACATATTAACATCATGAATCTTAAAATTGTACAATGGAACAGCCGTAGTATTTTACCGAAGAAAGCTGAATTGGAGACGTTTCTGAGCAGGGAAAGTGTTCATATATGTATTTGTTCCGAAACGTGGCTTTCTGGCGATAGAAATTTCAATGTATCGGGCTACTGCTGTTTCAGACAGGATCGACATGACGGGTTCGGTGGTTTGATTATTCTAGTGCATGTCTCGCTTCCAGCTAGAGTAAAAGAATTAAATTTAACATCGAATAAACTCGATATGTTGTGTGTAGAATTGATTAATCAAAGTTCACTTCAATACGTATTAGGTGTGTATTCACCGAGTAATGTTAGGATAAGGAAGAGAGATTTTGACGAATTGTTCTCTCTCTTTAGCCGTAAAACCTTAATGGCGGGTGACTTCAATGCTTCCTGGTCGTACACTACTGACGGCAGAGGTCGTATGATTGCAGAATCTTGCTCGGACCATAACTTCTCCTTCCTAAATGATAGGAGTCCAACACGTATTTCAAAAGTACACGACAGAATAGTTTGTTCTTCTCCGGACATTTCCTTCGCCAGCTCCGATTTGGTGCTAGCGTGTTCTTGGGCCGTCACTAACGAAAATTTTGGTAGCGACCATCTACTTATTATGATCAAAATTAAAAACCATTCGCTATGTGAATATTTTTCAAAACGAAACGTTAAACGAGCAGATTGGGAAGGATACGAATCGGACATTGAATCGAAATGTAGCATGTTTATTTTTAGTGATAGTGTTCAGGAAAATTACGATAACCTTTTCGGTATCATTAGTAGCGCAGCAGATGCTTTCATACCTTCAACACGAATTAGCGCTGGTCCTCTTTCTAAATTCAAACCGAAGCCGTGGTGGAATCAAAATCTGTCGAGAGCGATAGCGGAAAGGAGGCTCGCTCTTAAAACACTACGCAAAAACCGTACGACAGAAAATTATTTAGCTTTCAAAGAGAAGGTGGTCGTAGCCCGCAAACTAATACGGCAGGCCAAACTAGATTCGTGGCAGAAATTCTGTGAAAGTATCGATTATAAAACGAATTGCACCGATATGTGGCGTAAACTTCGATGGATCAAGGGCTATTCGAGTAGAACGAACACGTTAACGGAGGAGGAGGCGCAACAGTTCGTGAGGAATCTAACTCCCGACGGCGCGGCTCCCCCGCCGCGTAATCAGTTTTTTAATAATTCCCGGGATCAAACGTGTTATCTTATCACAATGGCCGAGCTGGTTTCTGTAATCAAACGAAAAGATACTTCTGCCGGTTTAGACGGTGTGTTGTATT
>OW569326.1:4701570-5181982 GCA_937595015.1 Polyommatus icarus
GACTTGTGCGACCTAACATAAATTTTACTGTTTACACACACAAACTTACGTGGAACGAAGCATTTTTTGTATCTATTCTATACAAATGACGCATTACATTTTGATTTTTAACATTTACATAAGTTACATAAAATAGTTTTATATGCTGTAAACGCCAAATAATAAATATCTAATATTTACGTGCGTATACGCAGGTGAGCGGCGCGTCCGGCGGTTCCGGGTGCTCGGTGTGCGCACTGTGGAACGCCGGCGAGGCCGCGCTCGCGCCCTTCAACGTGGCGAGCGGCGACGGCGCCCCCACGTACATGTCGCTCGCCCTAGACCTCGTCATACGCGGCATACGAGACCCGCTCAGGTGAGAAAGAGATAGATAGATATTCTTAAGGTCGTTGCGTATACGTATTTGAATTAGAGAGGACGCGCTTGCGCCATTCAACTAAGGCGAGCGGTGCCGGCGTCCCGCCTACATATCGCTCGCGCTTGACCTTGTCATACACGGAATACGGGACCCGCTCAGGTGAGAAAGAGATGAATGATATTCTTAAGGTCGTTGCGTACACGTATTTGAATTAGAGAGGACGCGCTTGCGCCGTTCAACGTTGCGAGCGGTGCCGGCGCCCCGCTTACATGTCGCTCGCGCTTGACCTTGTCATACGCGGAATACGGGACCCGCTCAGGTGAGAAAGAGATGAATGATATTCTTAAGGTCGTTGCGTACACGTATTTGAATTAGCGAAGCTGCGCTTGCGCCGTTCAACGTTGCGAGCGGCGCCGGCGCCCCGCCTACATGTCGCTCGCCCTAGACCTCGTCATACGTAGTATAGAGACCCGCTTGCGTGACGTCACACAGAGAGAGATTAGAGATAAAGACTATTTCAAAATTAAGCGAAATAATTATTAAAGCAAACGAATTTGAGTTAACAAAATATGGTTTTCGTTGACAGGTTGGTAGTGGAGACTCCAGTGAAGATATACCCGCCCACAGAGCGCTTCTGGTACTACTCCAAGAGGCCTCTCGTGCAGCAGTTCTACATCAACTTGAAGGAGGTAATTTTCAGAGTTTGTCTTTTAATATGAGTTTCCATGCAAAAATATGTCGACTGCAAGTATGTGTTAACACGTCATCGAATCATATTCTTACAGTAATTTTGACCGTGTTATGACGCATAAGTGTACATGAACCACCATAACACACTAGACAAACAAACAAATAGGCCGCGTTGGAAGTGTTCTCCAAAATGGCATACTACGTCAAGCTTGACGTAGTATGCCATATCTGTCGGCGCGCTCCGTGACTGCGTTGCTCAGTCGTTCTTAGCATGCTTATAGCGATACCCGCGCCGTGTCAGTTTGTTTGAAGCTGGTCTACTGGGTTATTGTGACCATAATAATATGCAGTCTCCAAAATAAGCTTGACGTAGTATGTCATATCTGCCGGCGCGCGCCGTGACTGCGTTGCTCAGTCGTTCTTAGCATGCTTATAGCGGTTCCCGCGCCGTGTCAGTTTGTTTGAAGTCGGTCTACTGGTTCGTTCTATTGTGACCATAATATGCAGTAACCTAACGTATCTTTTCCCAGCCTAATGTTTATTTTTCTTCACAGTCAACAGACGCGAGCGGACAGCTGCAGTACTGCGTGTGCGGCGTGGAGACGTCGGGCGAGCTGGACCGGTCGCGGCTCAACCTGCCGCTGTCGCTGTCCAGTCTGCTGCCCTCCCCGCTCGCGCCCGCCGCCCCACCCTCGCCACCGTCCCCCTCCGACCCCAACGACATAGAGTCCGGTGAGTGACATACGACAGCGCAGTACGGCGTGGAAAACTGTCACTGTCCAGCCTGCTGCCCTCCACGTTCGCGCCCTGCGTGTGACGAACGTCCGACAAGCGACAACGGAGCACGCGTGTGAGTGACGAACGTCCCACAATGCAGCACTGCGTGTGGGTGACGAACGTCCGACAACGCAGCACTGCGTGTGAGTGACGGACATCCGACAACGCAGCACTGCGTGTGAGTGACGGACATCCGACAACGCAGCACTGCGTGTGAGTGACGGACATCCGACAACGCAGCACTGCGTGTGAGTGACGGACATCCGACAACGCAGCACTGCGTGTGAGTGACGGACATCCGACAACGCGGCACTGCGTGTGAGTGACGGACATCCGACAACGCAGCACTGCGTGTGAGTGACGGACATCCGACAACGCAGCACTGCGTGTGAGTGACGGACATCCGACAACGCAGCACTGCGTGTGAGTGACGGACATCCGACAACGCAGCACTGCGTGTGAGTGACGGACATCCGACAACGCAGCACTGCGTGTGAGTGACGGACATCCGACAACGCAGCACTGCGTGTGAGTGACGGACATCCGACAACGCAGCACTGCGTGTGAGTGACGGACATCCGACAACGCAGCACTGCGTGTGAGTGACGGACATCCGACAACGCAGCACTGCGTGTGAGTGACGGACATCCGACAACGCAGCACTGCGTGTGAGTGACGGACATCCGACAACGCGGCACTGCGTGTGAGTGACGGACATCCGACAACGCAGCACTGCGTGTGAGTGACGGACATCCGACAACGCGGCACTGCGTGTGAGTGACGGACATCCGACAACGCGGCACTGCGTGTGAGTGACGGACATCCGACAACGCAGCACTGCGTGTGAGTGACGGACATCCGACAACGCAGCACTGCGTGTGAGTGACGGACATCCGACAACGCAGCACTGCGTGTGAGTGACGGACATCCGACAACGCAGCACTGCGTGTGAGTGACGGACATCCGACAACGCAGCACTGCGTGTGAGTGACGTACATCCGACAACGCAGCACTGCGTGTGAGTGACGGACATCCGACAACGCAGCACTGCGTGTGAGTGACGGACATCCGACAACGCAGCACTGCGTGTGAGTGACGGACATCCGACAACGCGGCACTGCGTGTGAGTGACGGACATCCGACAACGCAGCACTGCGTGTGAGTGACGGACATCCGACAACGCGGCACTGCGTGTGAGTGACGGACATCCGACAACGCGGCACTGCGTGTGAGTGACGGACATCCGACAACGCAGCACTGCGTGTGAGTGACGGACATCCGACAACGCAGCACTGCGTGTGAGTGACGGACATCCGACAACGCAGCACTGCGTGTGAGTGACGGACATCCGACAACGCAGCACTGCGTGTGAGTGACGGACATCCGACAACGCAGCACTGCGTGTGAGTGACGGACATCCGACAACGCAGCACTGCGTGTGAGTGACGGACATCCGACAACGCAGCACTGCGTGTGAGTGACTGACATCCGACAACGCAGCACTGCGTGTGAGTGACTGACATCCGACAACGCAGCACTGCGTGTGAGTGACTGACATCCGACAACGCAGCACTGCGTGTGAGTGACTGACATCCGACAACGCAGCACTGCGTGTGAGTGACGGACATCCGACAACGCAGCACTGCGTGTGAGTGACGGACATCCGACAACGCAGCACTGCGTGTGAGTGACGGGCATCCGACAACGCGGCACTGCGTGTGAGTGACGGACATCCGACAACGCGGCACTGCGTGTGAGTGACGGACATCCGACAACGCAGCACTGCGTGTGAGTGACGGACATCCGACAACGCAGCACTGCGTGTGAGTGACGGACATCCGACAACGCAGCACTGCGTGTGAGTGACGGACATCCGACAACGCAGCACTGCGTGTGAGTGACGGACATCCGACAACGCGGCACTGCGTGTGAGTGACGGACATCCGACAACGCGGCACTGCGTGTGAGTGACGGACATCCGACAACGCGGCACTGCGTGTGAGTGACGGACATCCGACAACGCAGCACTGCGTGTGAGTGACGGACATCCGACAACGCAGCACTGCGTGTGAGTGACGGACATCCGATAACGCAGCACTGCGTGTGAGTGACGGACATCCGACAACGCGGCACTGCGTGTGAGTGACGGACATCCGACAATGCAGCACTGCGTGTGAGTGACGGACATCCGACAACGCAGCACTGCGTGTGAGTGACGGACATCCGATAGCGCAGCACTGCGTGTGAGTGACGGACATCCGACAACGCGGCACTGCGTGTAAGTGACGGACATCCGACAACGCGGCACTGCGTGTGAGTGACGGACATCCGACAACGCAGCACTGCGTGTGAGTGACGGACATCCGACAACGCAGCACTGCGTGTGAGTGACGGACATCCGACAACGCAGCACTGCGTGTGAGTGACGGACATCGACAACGCGGCACTGCGTGTGAGTGACGGACATCCGACAACGCAGCACTGCGTGTGAGTGACGGACATCCGACAACGCAGCACTGCGTGTGAGTGACGGACATCCGACAACGCAGCACTGCGTGTGAGTGACGGACATCCGACAACGCGGCACTGCGTGTGAGTGACGGACATCCGACAACGCAGCACTGCGTGTGAGTGACGGACATCCGACAACGCGGCACTGCGTGTGAGTGACGGACATCCGACAACGCGGCACTGCGTGTGAGTGACGGACATCCGACAACGCGGCACTGCGTGTGAGTGACGGACATCCGACAACGCGGCACTGCGTGTGAGTGACGGACATCCGACAACGCGGCACTGCGTGTGAGTGACGGACATCCGACAACGCAGCACTGCGTGTGAGTGACGGACATCCGACAACGCGGCACTGCGTGTGAGTGACGGACATCCGACAACGCGGCACTGCGTGTGAGTGACGGACATCCGACAACGCGGCACTGCGTGTGAGTGACGGACATCCGACAACGCGGCACTGCGTGTGAGTGACGGACATCCGACAACGCGGCACTGCGTGTGAGTGACGGACATCCGACAACGCAGCACTGCGTGTGAGTGACGGACATCCGACAACGCAGCACTGCGTGTGAGTGACGGACATCCGATAACGCAGCACTGCGTGTGAGTGACGGACATCCGACAACGCGGCACTGCGTGTAAGTGACGGACATCCGACAACGCGGCACTGCGTGTGAGTGACGGACATCCGACAACGCAGCACTGCGTGTGAGTGACGGACATCCGACAACGCGGCACTGCGTGTGAGTGACGGACATCCGACAACGCAGCACTGCGTGTGAGTGACGGACATCCGACAACGCAGCACTGCGTGTGAGTGACGGACATCCGACAACGCAGCACTGCGTGTGAGTGACGGACATCGACCACGCGGCACTGCGTGTGAGTGACGGACATCCGACAACGCAGCACTGCGTGTGAGTGACGGACATCCGACAACGCAGCACTGCGTGTGAGTGACGGACATCCGACAACGCAGCACTGCGTGTGAGTGACGGACATCCGACAACGCG
This sequence comes from Polyommatus icarus, assembly GCA_937595015.1. NCBI lineage: Eukaryota > Metazoa > Arthropoda > Insecta > Lepidoptera > Lycaenidae > Polyommatus > Polyommatus icarus. The sequence goes on from OW569326.1 coordinate 4,706,923, forward strand.
GCACTGCGTGTGAGTGACGGACATCCGACAACGCAGCACTGCGTGTGAGTGACGGACATCCGACAACGCGGCACTGCGTGTGAGTGACGGACATCCGACAACGCGGCACTGCGTGTGAGTGACGGACATCCGACAACGCGGCACTGCGTGTGAGTGACGGACATCCGACAACGCGGCACTGCGTGTGAGTGACGGACATCCGACAACGCGGCACTGCGTGTGAGTGACGGACATCCGACAACGCAGCACTGCGTGTGAGTGACGGACATCCGACAACGCAGCACTGCGTGTGAGTGACGGACATCCGACAACGCAGCACTGCGTGTGAGTGACGGACATCCGACAACGCGGCACTGCGCGTGAGTGACGGACATCCGACAACGCAGCACTGCGTGTGAGTGACGGACATCCGACAACGCGGCACTGCGTGTGAGTGACGGACATCCGACAACGCGGCACTGCGTGTGAGTGACGGACATCCGACAACGCGGCACTGCGTGTGAGTGACGGACATCCGACAACGCGGCACTGCGTGTGAGTGACGGACATCCGACAACGCGGCACTGCGTGTGAGTGACGGACATCCGACAACGCAGCACTGCGTGTGAGTGACGGACATCCGACAACGCGGCACTGCGTGTGAGTGACGGACATCCGACAACGCGGCACTGCGTGTGAGTGACGGACATCCGACAACGCAGCACTGCGTGTGAGTGACGGACATCCGACAACGCAGCACTGCGTGTGAGTGACGGACATCCGACAACGCGGCACTGCGTGTGAGTGACGGACATCCGACAACGCGGCACTGCGTGTGAGTGACGGACATCCGACAACGCGGCACTGCGTGTGAGTGACGGACATCCGACAACGCGGCACTGCGTGTGAGTGACGGACATCCGACAACGCAGCACTGCGTGTGAGTGACGGACATCCGACAACGCAGCACTGCGTGTGAGTGACGGACATCCGACAACGCAGCACTGCGTGTGAGTGACGGACATCCGACAACGCGGCACTGCGTGTGAGTGACGGACATCCGACAACGCGGCACTGCGTGTGAGTGACGGACATCCGACAACGCGGCACTGCGTGTGAGTGACGGACATCCGACAACGCGGCACTGCGTGTGAGTGACGGACATCCGACAACGCGGCACTGCGTGTGAGTGACGGACATCCGACAACGCGGCACTGCGTGTGAGTGACGGACATCCGACAACGCAGCACTGCGTGTGAGTGACGGACATCCGACAACGCGGCACTGCGTGTGAGTGACGGACATCCGACAACGCGGCACTGCGTGTGAGTGACGGACATCCGACAACGCAGCACTGCGTGTGAGTGACGGACATCCGACAACGCAGCACTGCGTGTGAGTGACGGACATCCGACAACGCGGCACTGCGTGTGAGTGACGGACATCCGACAACGCGGCACTGCGTGTGAGTGACGGACATCCGACAACGCGGCACTGCGTGTGAGTGACGGACATCCGACAACGCGGCACTGCGTGTGAGTGACGGACATCCGACAACGCAGCACTGCGTGTGAGTGACGGACATCCGACAACGCAGCACTGCGTGTGAGTGACGGACATCCGACAACGCAGCACTGCGTGTGAGTGACGGACATCCGACAACGCGGCACTGCGTGTGAGTGACGGACATCCGACAACGCGGCACTGCGTGTGAGTGACGGACATCCGACAACGCAGCACTGCGTGTGAGTGACGGACATCCGACAACGCAGCACTGCGTGTGAGTGACGGACATCCGACAACGCAGCACTGCGTGTGAGTGACGGACATCCGACAACGCAGCACTGCGTGTGAGTGACGGACATCCGACAACGCGGCACTGCGTGTGAGTGACGGACATCCGACAACTTGGCACTGCGTGTGAGTGACGGACATCCGACAACGCGGCACTGCGTGTGAGTGACGGACATCCGACAACGCAGCACTGCGTGTGAGTGACGGACATCCGACAACGCAGCACTGCGTGTGAGTGACGGACATCCGACAACGCGGCACTGCGTGTGAGTGACGGACATCCGACAACGCGGCACTGCGTGTGAGTGACGGACATCCGACAACGCGGCACTGCGTGTGAGTGACGGACATCCGACAACGCGGCACTGCGTGTGAGTGACGGACATCCGACAACGCGGCACTGCGTGTGAGTGACGGACATCCGACAACGCAGCACTGCGTGTGAGTGACGGACATCCGACAACGCAGCACTGCGTGTGAGTGACGGACATCCGACAACGCAGCACTGCGTGTGAGTGACGGACATCCGACAACGCAGCACTGCGTGTGAGTGACGGACATCCGACAACGCAGCACTGCGTGTGAGTGACGGACATCCGACAACGCAGCACTGCGTGTGAGTGACGGACATCCGACAACGCAGCACTGCGTGTGAGTGACGGACATCCGACAACGCAGCACTGCGTGTGAGTGACGGACATCCGACAACGCGGCACTGCGTGTGAGTGACGGACATCCGACAACGCGGCACTGCGTGTGAGTGACGGACATCCGACAACGCGGCACTGCGTGTGAGTGACGGACATCCGACAACGCAGCACTGCGTGTGAGTGACGGACATCCGACAACGCGGCACTGCGTGTGAGTGACGGACATCCGACAACGCGGCACTGCGTGTGAGTGACGGACATCCGACAACGCGGCACTGCGTGTGAGTGACGGACATCCGACAACGCGGCACTGCGTGTGAGTGACGGACATCCGACAACGCGGCACTGCGTGTGAGTGACGGACATCCGACAACGCGGCACTGCGTGTGAGTGACGGACATCCGACAACGCGGCACTGCGTGTGAGTGACGGACATCCGACAACGCGGCACTGCGTGTGAGTGACGGACATCCGACAACGCGGCACTGCGTGTGAGTGACGGACATCCGACAACGCGGCACTGCGTGTGAGTGACGGACATCCGACAACGCGGCACTGCGTGTGAGTGACGGACATCCGACAACGCGGCACTGCGTGTGAGTGACGGACATCCGACAACGCAGCACTGCGTGTGAGTGACGGACATCCGACAACGCGGCACTGCGTGTGAGTGACGGACATCCGACAACGCGGCACTGCGTGTGAGTGACGGACATCCGACAACGCAGCACTGCGTGTGAGTGACGGACATCCGACAACGCAGCACTGCGTGTGAGTGACGGACATCCGACAACGCGGCACTGCGTGTGAGTGACGGACATCCGACAACGCGGCACTGCGTGTGAGTGACGGACATCCGACAACGCGGCACTGCGTGTGAGTGACGGACATCCGACAACGCGGCACTGCGTGTGAGTGACGGACATCCGACAACGCAGCACTGCGTGTGAGTGACGGACATCCGACAACGCAGCACTGCGTGTGAGTGACGGACATCCAACGCGGCACTGCGTGTGAGTGACGGACATCCGACAACGCGGCACTGCGTGTGAGTGACGGACATCCGACAACGCGGCACTGCGTGTGAGTGACGGACATCCGACAACGCGGCACTGTGTGTGAGTGACGGACATCCGACAACGCGGCACTGCGTGTGAGTGACGGACATCCGACAACGCGGCACTGCGTGTGAGTGACGGACATCCGACAACGCAGCACTGCGTGTGAGTGACGGACATCCGACAACGCAGCACTGCGTGTGAGTGACGGACATCCGACAACGCGGCACTGCGTGTGAGTGACGGACATCCGACAACGCGGCACTGCGTGTGAGTGACGGACATCCGACAACGCGGCACTGCGTGTGAGTGACGGACATCCGACAACGCGGCGCTGCGTGTGAGTGACGGACATCCGACAACGCAGCACTGCGTGTGAGTGACGGACATCCGACAACGCAGCACTGCGTGTGAGTGACGGACATCCGACAACGCAGCACTGCGTGTGAGTGACGGACATCCGACAACGCAGCACTGCGTGTGAGTGACGGACATCCGACAACGCAGCACTGCGTGTGAGTGACGGACATCCGACAACGCAGCACTGCGTGTGAGTGACGGACATCCGACAACGCAGCACTGCGTGTGAGTGACGGACATCCGACAACGCGGCACTGCGTGTGAGTGACGGACATCCGACAACGCGGCACTGCGTGTGAGTGACGGACATCCGACAACGCGGCACTGCGTGTGAGTGACGGACATCCGACAACGCGGCACTGCGTGTGAGTGACGGACATCCGACAACGCGGCACTGCGTGTGAGTGACGGACATCCGACAACGCGGCACTGCGTGTGAGTGACGGACATCCGACAACGCGGCACTGCGTGTGAGTGACGGACATCCGACAACGCGGCACTGCGTGTGAGTGACGGACATCCGACAACGCGGCACTGCGTGTGAGTGACGGACATCCGACAACGCGGCACTGCGTGTGAGTGACGGACATCCGACAACGCGGCACTGCGTGTGAGTGACGGACATCCGACAACGCGGCACTGCGTGTGAGTGACGGACATCCGACAACGCGGCACTGCGTGTGAGTGACGGACATCCGACAACGCGGCACTGCGTGTGAGTGACGGACATCCGACAACGCGGCACTGCGTGTGAGTGACGGACATCCGACAACGCGGCACTGCGTGTGAGTGACGGACATCCGACAACGCGGCACTGCGTGTGAGTGACGGACATCCGACAACGCGGCACTGCGTGTGAGTGACGGACATCCGACAACGCGGCACTGCGTGTGAGTGACGGACATCCGACAACGCGGCACTGCGTGTGAGTGACGGACATCCGACAACGCAGCACTGCGTGTGAGTGACGGACATCCGACAACGCGGCACTGCGTGTGAGTGACGGACATCCGACAACGCAGCACTGCGTGTGAGTGACGGACATCCGACAACGCAGCACTGCGTGTGAGTGACGGACATCCGACAACGCGGCACTGCGTGTGAGTGACGGACATCCGACAACGCAGCACTGCGTGTGAGTGACGGACATCCGACAACGCAGCACTGCGTGTGAGTGACGGACATCCGACAACGCAGCACTGCGTGTGAGTGACGGACATCCGACAACGCGGCACTGCGTGTGAGTGACGGACATCCGACAACGCGGCACTGCGTGTGAGTGACGGACATCCGACAACGCGGCACTGCGTGTGAGTGACGGACATCCGACAACGCGGCACTGCGTGTGAGTGACGGACATCCGACAACGCGGCACTGCGTGTGAGTGACGGACATCCGACAACGCAGCACTGCGTGTGAGTGACGGACATCCGACAACGCGGCACTGCGTGTGAGTGACGGACATCCGACAACGCAGCACTGCGTGTGAGTGACGGACATCCGACAACGCAGCACTGCGTGTGAGTGACGGACATCCGACAACGCAGCACTGCGTGTGAGTGACGGCCTCCGACAACGCAGCACTGCGTGTGAGTGACGGACATCCGACAACGCGGCACTGCGTGTGAGTGACGGACATCCGACAACGCGGCACTGCGTGTGAGTGACGGACATCCGACAACGCAGCACTGCGTGTGAGTGACGGACATCCGACAACGCAGCACTGCGTGTGAGTGACGGACATCCGACAACGCAGCACTGCGTGTGAGTGACGGACATCCGACAACGCAGCACTGCGTGTGAGTGACGGACATCCGACAACGCAGCACTGCGTGTGAGTGACGGACATCCGACAACGCAGCACTGCGTGTGAGTGACGGACATCCGACAACGCAGCACTGCGTGTGAGTGACGGACATCCGACAACGCAGCACTGCGTGTGAGTGACGGACATCCGACAACGCGGCACTGCGTGTGAGTGACGGACATCCGACAACGCGGCACTGCGTGTGAGTGACGGACATCCGACAACGCGGCACTGCGTGTGAGTGACGGACATCCGACAACGCGGCACTGCGTGTGAGTGACGGACATCCGACAACGCGGCACTGCGTGTGAGTGACGGACATCCGACAACGCGGCCCTGCGTGTGAGTGACGGACATCCGACAACGCGGCACTGCGTGTGAGTGACGGACATCCGACAACGCAGCACTGCGTGTGAGTGACGGACATCCGACAACGCAGCACTGCGTGTGAGTGACGGACATCCGACAACGCGGCACTGCGTGTGAGTGACGGACATCCGACAACGCGGCACTGCGTGTGAGTGACGGACATCCGACAACGCAGCACTGCGTGTGAGTGACGGACATCCGACAACGCAGCACTGCGTGTGAGTGACGGACATCCGACAACGCAGCACTGCGTGTGAGTGACGGACATCCGACAACGCGGCACTGCGTGTGAGTGACGGACATCCGACAACGCAGCACTGCGTGTGAGTGACGGACATCCGACAACGCGGCACTGCGTGTGAGTGACGGACATCCGACAACGCGGCACTGCGTGTGAGTGACGGACATCCGACAACGCGGCACTGCGTGTGAGTGACGGACATCCGACAACGCAGCACTGCGTGTGAGTGACGGACATCCGACAACGCAGCACTGCGTGTGAGTGACGGACATCCGACAACGCGGCACTGCGTGTGAGTGACGGACATCCGACAACGCAGCACTGCGTGTGAGTGACGGACATCCGACAACGCGGCACTGCGTGTGAGTGACGGACATCCGACAACGCAGCACTGCGTGTGAGTGACGGAATTATAGATATGTTTACAATATGTTACTTGTTAGAATGAGATGATTAGATTTTAAATATTTTGTTTTGACATTAATAACATTACATAAAGCTTATTTTAGTATACATAATAGGTTTTATTACATTATAGTTATGTGTGAGTTTTTACCAGCATAAGAAGTGCATGTGTGTGCGTGGGCCTCAGGGGTAACGAGGTGGCAGACTCGCTCGCGGCCGAGGCCCTCCGGGACGGTATACCTCTCCACGTTATACCTCACTATACTGACCATCTTCCAAAAGTCAAAGCCGACATGTACGCTAAATTCAAATTATATTTCGATGAATGCTCTCAAAACAAAGGTATCTGGTATAAATCCATTGTAGACCAACCACCACGCGTCCCTTGGTTTTCTTCACGACATTTGAAACGAAAGGAATTGACTATTTGTTTCCGAACTCGAACATACCACGTCCCGCTTAATAAATTTAATTACATAATAAAAAAAAGAGACGATCCCTACTGCTCAATATGTCAGAAGGAGGAGGACCTCCTACACTTAATTCTAGAATGTAAAATCAACGAACAATCGAGGTTGGTATTTTTAAGAGACAGTGGGTGTTCTTCGGCGGACCTCCTCTTTTTGTTCCATCGAATCTTAGCCTCAGAATTCACTGACAAACAAAGTAACAATCTTTTAAATTATATTACACATTCTCTAAGCCTAAGATTTGAATACTATAAAAATAGTCCTTAATCATAATAATTTGTTAACCCTAATGTGAAATGTCCTAAAGTAATTGTTATAACATAATTGTAAAATGTATAATTGTAACATCTTAAGCCGACTTAATCTTCAGGATGTAAGGCTTATAAAATAAATAAGATTAAAAAAAAAAAAAAAAAAAGTGCATGTGTGTGTCTCATATTGTCAGTGAGTACGTGCGTATGTGTGTGTGTGTGTGTGTGTGTTTGGTTAGAAATAGAAAATTAGTTATTTAGACCCTATTGTCGGATGTCGCGTGGAGTGCGCGTGGCGTGCGCGTGGCGTGCGCGTATGGTGCGCGTGGAGTGCGCGTGGAGTGCACGTGGCGTGCGAGTGGCGTGCGCGTGGAGTGCGCGTGTGGTGCGCGTGTGGTGCGCGTGTAGTGCGCGTGGCGTGCGCGTGTGATGCGCGTGGCGTGCGCGTGTGGTGCGCGTGGCATGCGCGTGGAGTGCACGTGGCGTGCACGTGTGGTGCGCGTGGCGTGCGCGTGTGGTGCGCGTGGCGTGCGAGTGTAAAGCGCGTGGCGTGCGCATGGAGTGCGAGTGGCGTGCGCGTGGCGTGCGCGTGTGGTGCGCGTGGCGTGCGCGTGGAGTGCGCGTGGCGTGCGCGTGGGGTGCGCGTGGCGTGCGCGTACGGTGCGCGTGGCGTGCGCGTGGAGTGCACGTGGCGTGCGCGTGGCGTGCGAGTGGAAAGCGCGTGGCGTGCGCATGGAGTGCGCGTGGCGTGCGCGTGGAGTGCGCGTGGAGTGCGCGTGGCGTGCGAGTGGCGTGCGCGTGGAGTGCGAATGGCGTGCGAGTGGAAAGCGCGTGTGGTGCGCGTGGCGTGCGCGTGGAGTGCACGGGGCGTGCGCGTGTGGTGCACGTGGCGTGCACGTATGGTGCGCGTGGCATGCGAGTGGCGTGCGCGTGGAGTGCGCGTGGCGTGCGCGTGTGGTGCGCGTGTGGTGCGCATGGAGTGCGCGTGGCGTGCGCGTGGCGTGCGCGTGGAGTGCACGTGGCGTGCGCGTGTGGTGCGCGTGGCGTGCGCGTGTGGTGCGCGTGGCATGCGCGTGGAGTGCGCGTGGCGTTATAAATTATATAATTCACTGCCAGAAAATATCAAAGACTGTAAAAGTTTAAAAAACTTTAAGTCTTTGTTAATTACTCATTTAATAGGGTCTAAATAACTAATTTTCTATTTCTAACCAAACACACACACACACACACACACACATACGCACGTACTCACTGACAATATGAGACACACACATGCACTTCTTATGCTGGTAAAAACTCAAACATAACTATAATGTAATAAAACCTATTATGTATACTAAAATAAGCTTTATGTAATGTTATTAATGTCAAAACAAAATATTTAAAATCTAACTTACTTAGAGGTGAAAACTTGTAATTGGCTTTCTGATCCTCATATAAAATTTCCACTGATGTCACTTACTGTTCTGTTCCTTAGAGGTAATTGGCTTTCTGATCCTCATATATAATTATACTCGATCACAAATAGCATTTAAAAGAAATATAGATATTAACAAGCGTAATCTTAGAAGAGCAAATAACTTACATATTGAAAGCGTTAAATCTGATCTTGGAAAGCGAACTATACTTTTTGAAGGTGCTAAATTATATAATTCACTGCCAGAAAATATCAAAGACTGTAAAAGTTTAAAAAACTTTAAGTCTTTGTTAATTACTCATTTAATAGGGTCTAAATAACTAATTTTCTATTTCTAACCAAACACACACACACACACACACACACATACGCACGTACTCACTGACAATATGAGACACACACATGCACTTCTTATGCTGGTAAAAACTCACACATAACTATAATGTAATAAAACCTATTATGTATACTAAAATAAGCTTTATGTAATGTTATTAATGTCAAAACAAAATATTTAAAATCTAATCATCTCATTCTAACAAGTAACATATTGTAGACTTATCTATAATACTGTAATGTTGCTATTAATATAATAAATAATAAATAATAATAAACTTTTTGTTTTAGTTATTTTGTTATCCTACTTAAAAACATATATCTGTATCTAACTAGTAAGACCGTTCACAATATCTTGTATTCAATTATTCTGTTACTTAGAGGTGAAAACTTGTAATTGGCTTTCTGATCCTCATATAAAATTTCCACTGATGTCACTTAGCTGTAAGTCTTCCATGTCACATAAATAAATAAATAAATAAGTAATAATTAAAGTTAAGTAACAATTAAATTAAAAAAGTTACTTAACATTTATAATTACTCAATGTGTAATTATAACGTAATGTGCGAGTGGAGTGCGCGTGGCATGCGCGTGGAGTGCGCGTGGAGTGCGCGTGGCGTGCGCGTGGAGTGCACGTGGCGTGCGCGTGGCGTACGCGTGGAATGTTCGTGGCGTGCGCGTGGAGTGCGCGTGGCGTGCGCGTGGAGTGCGCGTGGCGTGCGCGTGGCGTGCGCGTGGCGTGCGCGTGGCGTGCGCGTGGCGTGCGCGTGGCGTGCGCGTGGCGTGCGCGTGGCGTGCGCGTGGCGTGCGCGTGGAGTGCGCTTGGAGTGCGCGTGGCGTGCGAGTGGAAAGCGCGTGGTGTGCGCGTGGCTAGCGCGTGGCGTGCGCGTGGCGTGCGCGTGGAGTGCGCGTGGAGTGCGCGTGGCGTGCGAGTGGAAAGCGCGTGGTGTGCGCGTGTGGTGCGCGTGGCATGCGCGTGGAGTGCACGTGGCGTGCGCGTGTGGTGCGCGTGGCGTGCGCGTGGGGTGCGCGTGGCGTGCGCGTGGAGTGCGCGTGGAGTGCGCGTGGCGTGCGCGTGGCGTGCGCGTGGCGTGCGCGTGGCGTGCGCGTGGCGTGCGCGTGGCGTGCGCGTGGCGTGCGCGTGTGGTGCGCGTGGCGTGCGCGTGTGGTGCACGTGGCGTGCGCGTGTGGTGCGCGTGGCGTTCGCGTGTGGTGCGCGTGGCGTTCGCGTGGAGTGCGCGTGGCGTGCGCGTGGAGTGCGAGTGGCGTGCGCGTGGCGTGCGCGTGGGGTGCGCGTGGAGTGCGCGTGGCGTGCGCGTGTGGTGCGCGTGGCATGCGCGTAGAGTGCACGTGGCGTGCGCATGGAGTGCGCGTGGCGTGCGCGTGGAGTGCGCGTGGAGTGCGCGTGGCGTGCGAGTGGAAAGCGCGTGTGGTGCGCGTGGAGTGCGCGTGGCGTGCGCGTGTGGTGCGCGTGGCATGCGCGTAGAGTGCACGTGGCGTGCGCATGGAGTGCGCGTGGCGTGCGCGTGGAGTGCGCGTGGAGTGCGCGTGGCGTGCGAGTGGAAAGCGCGTGGCGTGCGCATGGAGTGCGCGTGGCGTGCGCGTGGAGTGCGCTTGGAGTGCGCGTGGCGTGCGAGTGGCGTGCGCGTGGAGTGCGAGTGGCGTGCGCGTGGCGTGCGCGTGTGGTGCACGTGGCGTGCGCGTGGCATGCGCGTGGAGTGCACGTGGCGTGTACGTGTGGTGCGCGTGGCGTGCGCGTGTGGTGCGCGTGGCGTGCGCGTGGAGTGCGCGTGGCGTGCACGTGTGGTTCGCGTGGCGTGCGCGTGGGGTGCGCGTGGCGTGCGCGTGTGGTGCGCGTGGCGTGCGCGTGGAGTGCGCGTGGCGTGCGCGTATGGTGCGCGTGGAGTGCGCGTGCAATGCGCGTGGCGTGCGCGTGTGGTGCGCGTGTGGTGCGCGTGGAGTGCGCGTGGCGTGCGAGTGTGATGCGCGTGGCATGCGCGTAGAGTGCACGTGGCGTGCGCGTGGAATGCGCGTGGCGTGCGCGTGGAGTGCGCGTGGCGTGCGCGTGGAGTGCGCGTGGCGTGCGCGTGGCGTGCGCGTGGCGTGCGCGTGTGGTGCGCGTGGCGTGCGCGTGTGGTGCACGTGGCGTGCGCGTGTGGTGCGCGTGGCGTTCGCGTGTGGTGCGCGTGGCGTTCGCGTGGAGTGCGCGTGGCGTGCGCGTGGAGTGCGCGTGGCGTGCGCGTGGCGTGCGCGTGTGGTGCGCGTGGAGTGCGCGTGGCGTGCGCGTGTGGTGCGCGTGGCATGCGCGTAGAGTGCACGTGGCGTGCGCATGGAGTGCGCGTGGCGTGCGCGTGGAGTGCGCGTGGAGTGCGCGTGGCGTGCGAGTGGAAAGCGCGTGTGGTGCGCGTGGAGTGCGCGTGGCGTGCGCGTGTGGTGCGCGTGGCATGCGCGTAGAGTGCACGTGGCGTGCGCATGGAGTGCGCGTGGCGTGCGCGTGGAGTGCGCGTGGAGTGCGCGTGGCGTGCGAGTGGAAAGCGCGTGGCGTGCGCATGGAGTGCGCGTGGCGTGCGCGTGGAGTGCGCTTGGAGTGCGCGTGGCGTGCGAGTGGCGTGCGCGTGGAGTGCGCGTGGCGTGCGCGTGGCGTGCGCGTGTGGTGCACGTGGCGTGCGCGTGGCATGCGCGTGGAGTGCACGTGGCGTGTACGTGTGGTGCGCGTGGCGTGCGCGTGTGGTGCGCGTGGCGTGCGCGTGGAGTGCACGTGGCGTGCACGTGTGGTTCGCGTGGCGTGCGCGTGTGGTGCACGTGGCGTGCGCGTGTGGTGCGCGTGGCGTGCGCGTGGAGTGCGCGTGGCGTGCGCGTATGGTGCGCGTGGAGTGCGCGTGCAATGCGTGTGGAGTGCACGTGGCGTGTACGTGTGGTGCGCGTGGCGTGCGCGTGTGGTGCGCGTGGCGTGCGCGTGGAGTGCACGTGGCGTGCACGTGTGGTTCGCGTGGCGTGCGCGTGTGGTGCACGTGGCGTGCGCGTGTGGTGCGCGTGGCGTGCGCGTGGAGTGCGCGTGGCGTGCGCGTATGGTGCGCGTGGAGTGCGCGTGCACTGCGCGTGGCGTGCGCGTGTGGTGCGCGTGTGGTGCGCGTGGAGTGCGCGTGGCGTGCGAGTGTGATGCGCGTGGCGTGCGCGTGTGGTGCGCGTGGCATGCGCGTGGAATGCACATGGCGTGCACGTGTGGTGCGCGTGGCGTGCGCGTGTTGTGCGCGTGGCGTGCGCGTGGAATGCGCGTGGCGTGCGCGTGGCGTGCGCGTGGCGTGCGCGTGGAATGCGCGTGGCGTGCGCGTGGCGTGCGCGTGGAGTGCGCGTGGAGTGCGCGTGACATGCGCGTGGAGTGCGCGTGGCGTGCGCGTGGCGTGCGCGTGGCGTGCGCGTGGCGTGCGCGTGGCGTGCGCGTGGCGTGCGCGTGGCGTGCGCGTGGCGTGCGCGTGTCTTGCGCGTGGCGTGCGCGTGGAGTGCGCATGGCGTGCGCGTGGAGTGCGCGTGGAGTGCTCGTGGCGTGCGCGTGGCGTGCGCGTGGCGTGCGCGTAACGTATTCAAACCACAATACTATGGTAAATTGTACGATATAATTAGCATACACTTCTTTCTGGTTTTTAGTCAGACCTACCTTTAAAGTTTAAACTTTTTGTTTTAGTTATTTTGTTATCCTACTTAAAAACATATATCTGTATCTAACTAGTAAGACCGTTCACAATATCTTGTATTCAATTATTCTGTTACTTAGAGGTAAAAACTTGTAATTGGCTTTCTGATCCTCATATAAAATTTCCACTGATGTCACTTACTGTTCTGTTCCTTAGAGGTAATTGGCTTTCTGATCCTCATATATAATTATACTCGATCACAAATAGCATTTAAAAGAAATATAGATATTAACAAGCGTAATCTTAGAAGAGCAAATAACTTACATATTGAAAGCGTTAAATCTGATCTTGAAAAGCGAACTATACTTTTTGAAGGTGCTAAATTATATGATTCACTGCCAGAAAATATCAAAGACTGTAAAAGTTTAAAAAACTTTAAGTCTTTGTTAATTACTCATTTAATAGGGTCTAAATAACTAATTTTCTATTTCTAACCAAACACACACACACACACACACATACGCACGTACTCACTGACAATATGAGACACACACATGCACTTCTTATGCTGGTAAAAACTCATACATAACTATAATGTAATAAAACCTATTATGTATACTAAAATAAGCTTTATGTAATGTTATTAATGTCAAAACAAAATATTTAAAATCTAATCATCTCATTCTAACAAGTAACATATTGTAAACTTATCTATAATACTGTAATGTTGCTATTAATATAATAAATAATAAATGATAATAAACTTTTTGTTTTAGTTATTTTGTTATCCTACTTAAAAACATATATCTGTATCTAACTAGTAAGACCGTTCACAATATCTTGTATTCAATTATTCTGTTACTTAGAGGTGAAAACTTGTAATTGGCTTTCTGATCCTCATATAAAATTTCCTTTGATGTCACTTAGCTGTAAGTTTTCCATGTCACATAAATAAATAAATAAATAAGTAATAATTAAAGTTAAGTAACAATTAAATTAAAAAAGTTACTTAACATTTATAATTACTCAATGTGTAATTATAACGTAATGTGCGAGTGGAGTGCGCGTGGCGTGCGCGTGGAGTGCGCGTGGCATGCGCGTGGAGTGCGCGTGGAGTGCGCGTGGCGTGCGAGTGGCGTGCGCGTGGAGTGCGCGAGGCGTGCGCGTGGCGTGCGCGTGGAGTGCGCGTGGAATGCGCGTGGCGTGCGAGTAGCGTGCGCGTGGAGTGCGCGTGGCGTGCGCGTGTGGTGCGCGTGTGGTGCGCGTGGAGTGCGCGTGGCGTGCGCGTGCGATGCGCGTGGCGTGCGCGTGGAATGCGCGTGGCGTGCGAGTGGCGTGCGCGTGGAGTGCGCGTGGCGTGCGCGTGTGGTGCGCGTGTGGTGCGCGTGGAGTGCGCGTGGCGTGCGCGTGTGATGCGCGTGGCGTGCGCGTGTGGTGCGCGTGGCATGCGCGTGGAATGCACGTGGCGTGCACGTGTGGTGCGCGTGGCGTGTGCGTGTGGTGCGCGTGGCGTGCGCGTGGAATGCGCGTGGCGTGCGCGTGGCGTGCGCGTGGCGTGCGCGTGGCGTGCGCGTGGCGTGCGCGTGGCGTGCGCGTGGCGTGCGCGTGGCGTGCGCGTGGCGTGCGCGTGGCGTGCGCGTGGCGTGCGCGTGGCTTGCGCGTGGCGTGCGCGTGGAGTGCGCGTGGAGTGCGCGTGGCGTGCGAGTGGAAAGCGCGTGGCGTGCGCATGGAGTGCGCGTGGCGTGCGCGTGGAGTGCGCGTGGAGTGCGCGTGGCGTGCGAGTGGCGTGCGCGTGGAGTGCGAGTGGCGTGCGCGTGGCGTGCGCGTGGGGTGCGCGTGGCGTGCGCGTGGAGTGCGCGTGGCGTGCGCGTGGGGTGCACGTGGCGTGCGCGTGGGGTGCGCGTGGAGTGCGCGTGGCGTGCGCGTGGAGTGCACGTGGCGTGCGCGTGGCTTGCGCGTGGCGTGCGCGTGGAGTGCGCGTGGCGTGCGCGTGGAGTGCGCGTGGAGTGCGCGTGGAGTGCGCGTTGCGTGCGCGTGGCGTGCGCGTGGCGTGCGCGTGGAGTGCGCGTGGCGTGCGCGGGTGGAATTCGATAAATGCAATTTAAGATCTATTGATGTGCCTTTAAGACTTAAATATTACTTAGCTTTAAGTAATATTTAAGGATAAGTTATACTTAAAGTTAAGTAACAATTAAAATTAAGTAATAATTAAAGTTAAATAATAATAAAAGTTAGGTAATACATAAAGTAAAGTAATAATTAAAGTTAAGTAGGTAACAAATAAAGTATTACTTAACTGGGTTCGTGTACCGAGCGGTGTGCCTCAAGGCTCGCTACTCGGGCCTTTATTATTTATAATCTACGTAAACGACATTGCTTCCTGCTTAAAGTTCGCAAAACTTTTATGTTTTGCGGACGATATGAAAATTTACGCTATAATAAAATCATCTGAAGATGCTCGTAACTTTCAATTAGACCTTTCCAACCTTGAAAACTATTGCAAATTGAACAAACTAGATCTCAATCCTACCAAATGTTCAATAATAACGTATACTCGGAAACGCTTTGCCATAAACGAGAATAATTCATTAGGAGGCCAAATCTTATCTAGGTCAAGCTGTGTTCGTGATTTAGGTGTACATCACGATTACAAACTAATTTTTGATACTCAGATCGAGGCGATTATTAATAAAGCTTCCAAGGCCTTGGGGTTTGTGATGCGTATGTCGAAATGTTTTACTGAAGCGAAAACCTTGAAAATTTTGTATTGCACACATGTCAGAAGTCATCTCGAGTATGCCTCGCAGGTGTGGAACCCTTACTATACTATATTACTGGCGTGCGCGTGTGGTGCGCGTGGCATGCGCGTGGAGTGCGCGTGGCGTGCGCGTGGAGTGCAAATCTTATCTAGGTCAAGCTGTGTTCGTGATTTAGGTGTACATCACGATTGCAAACTAATTTTTGATACTCAGATCGAGGCGATTATTAATAGAGCTTCCAAGGCCTTGGGGTTTGTGATGCGTATGTCGAAATGTTTTACTGAAGCGAAAACCTTGAAAATTTTGTATTGCACACATGTCAGAAGTCATCTCGAGTATGCCTCACAGGTGTGGAACCCTTACTATCATAAACATGTAGACCGTATAGAGGCGTATAGAGGCCGTAAATTGTACGATATAATTAGCATACACTTCTTTCTGGTTTTTAGTCAGACCTACCTTTAAAGTTTAAACTTTTTGTTTTAGTTATTTTGTTATCCTACTTAAAAACATATATCTGTATCTAACTAGTAAGACCGTTCACAATATCTTGTATTCAATTATTCTGTTACTTAGAGGTGAAAACTTGTAATTGGCTTTCTGATCCTCATATAAAATTTCCTTTGATGTCACTTAGCTGTAAGTTTTCCATGTCACATAAATAAATAAATAAATAAGTAATAATTTGTGGTAACATTTCTTCGGGTTTAAATCTGCTGAGGTTCAGGCACTCACATGTCCTCCCTCGCTGATTTCATCTCGCTCACACATGATCTCAAGATCTCAAGATTTTCCCTCTCAATTTTTGTCTCTTTCATATGTGTCATATTTTGTCTCTATCTTTGTGTATTATATTGTCTCACTCTAACTAATCAAATTTTGTATATATAGCCGTAAGATTTGTAAATAAATCACTCACTTCTGAACCTACAGTCGAGTATCACTTATCTCCTGTACTAAACTCTTACAAGTGGTGACCCCGAAAAGAAGAACACTATCCTCAAGCATACCAACGCTTGAAAGAAGACGAAAAGTTAGAAGAAAACTCATAGAAAATATTTCAAGATGGAAAATCCGATTGAAAATCAAGCCGAAGCTTTGCCCGTACCTCAACAACCTGCAGCTGCGAGTGCTACGACTAGCAACGACGTCAATTCTATCGATTTGGCCGCCATCTCCGTGCAATCTCGACTTCTACCGTTTTGGCGCGAATATCCAGATCTATGGTTCAACCAATTTGAAGCTCTCGTCCTGCCGATGAAGACCAGCGATGACAACAAATTCAGATACGTACTAGGCCAACTACAAGCGACTGATTTACGACATCTCACGGACATATTGTCGAGTCCCCCGCAAAAAGGAAAATACGAAGCTATCAAGACAAGATTACTCTACGTGTACGGAAAATCGCAAGTCACGAACTTCAAACATCTTCTCAGCGAACTGGAACTGGGAGACCAAAAGCCGAGTCAACTCCTACGACGAATGCGGGAACTCGCCGGCAACATGCTCACAGAAGACGGCATCAAGATCGAGTGGCTAAACAGATTACCGCAGCAAGTGCGAGTTGTATTATCCGTCAACAAGGACTCACCGCTCGACGTACTCGCTGCGATGGCCGACAAAATGCTAGAATACTCATCGACCAGTACCATTGCAGCTATATCAACACCGCCGCCGACACAGTATCAGCATCAGCCGGGTCCAGCCCCCAGTACGTCAAACGAAATATTTATGGCCACGCAAATACAACTTATGGCCAAACAAATAGAAAAATTGACACTCGAAGTCGCCGAGATACGCCAAGGAAGACAGAGGCAGCGCTATCCCCGTCACTCTCGCTCCCGTTCAAGATCGATGAGACGACAATACAACCATCAAACTAACAAAGATGAATGGTTATGCCGCTATCACTACAAGTTTGGAGATCAAGCCCGACAATGTATATCGCCGTGTGCCAGACGTAATAGAAATTCGGAAAACTAGAGTTAACACCGACCGTGGCGGACGTCGGTGTTTCGTCTGCGAGCAACCGCCTATGTGTCATCGACCGCAACACCTCACAACGTTTCCTCGTCGACACTGGCGCTGAAATCTCAGTCCTCGCCGCATCAAGAATACAAAAGTCGAAGCCAACACCGAATACCTGCAAGCTCTACGCCGCAAACAATACGCCAATCAATACATACGGCGAGAAGAATTTACTAGTAGACTTGGGCCTCCGTAGACCGTTCAGATGGTCATTCGTCGTAGCCGATGTCAAGACGTCAATACTCGGCGCAGATTTTCTCCGTCACTACAAGCTACTCGTCGACTTACACCGAAAGAAGATAATCGACAGCGTCACTGAACTAGCTATCCACGCGGTATCAGTGACCACGTCTCAACCGTCGGTCCATATCCTAAGTCACGATCAAGTCTACCACGACATCCTGCAACAATACCCAGATGTACTCCGCCCGATGTCCACGAAGTCGCCGAGCAAGCACAACGTCACTCATCACATAGAGACGACCGGCGCGCCGCTATTCGCGCGCGCGCGCCCTATGCCGCCCGAGAAGTACAAAGCGGCGAAACAAGAATTCGAGCGACTTATGGAGATGGGCATATGCCGCCCGTCTAAAAGCCCGTGGGCCAGTCCACTTCACGTCGTCATGAAAAAAGACGGAAGCCTCCGAGTGTGCGGCGACTATCGTCGTCTCAATGCTGTAACACTGCCAGACAGATATCCGACTCCGAGAATTCAAGATTTCACCTATGTACTTCACAACAAGACTATATTCAGCAAGATCGATATCAAAATGGCATACTATTGGATCCCGATCGCCAAAGAAGACGCCGAGAAGACCGCCATCATTACTCCATTCGGTCTTTTCGAATTCAACTGCATGACCTTTGGACTGCGAAACGCGAGTCAAACTTTTCAACGATTTATACATGAAGTTCTCCGCGGCGTCGAAGGATGTTTCGCGTTTGTTGACGATATTCTGTTGTGCAGTGAAGACGAAGAGAAACACCAACAACTATTGCACGACGTACTCGAGCGCCTAAACAAGTACGGCGTAACACTAAATATCGAAAAATGCGAGTTTGCGAAGACAACAATTAATTTTCTGGGCTACGAAGTTTCATCGCAAGGCATCAAACCTACTGCAGATCGAGTCGAAGTTATATCTAATTATCCAAAACCGAAGACAATACTCGAATTGAGAAGATTTCTCGGCATAATTAATTTCTACAGAGATTGTTTACCGCAACAAGCCGAGCGACAGAGACAACTAAACACGTATCTGCACAACAAGAGGAAGCGAGACAACACTATCATTGAGTGGACGCCGGAGGCCGAACAAGCTTTCTACGACTGCCGTAAAAGCATCTTAGAAGCTACATCTCTGTCTCATCCTATCGCTGGTGCTCCACTGAGCATAGCAACAGACGCCTCGGACCACAGCATGGGTGCAGTACTGCAGCAGCGTGTCAACAACGTGTGGAAGCCGCTCGCATTCTTCTCGCGAGCGCTCAGCGACACTCAACGCCGATACAGTGTGTACGATCGTGAATTACTAGCGATCTACACAGCTGTTAAACACTTCCGTCGACTCATAGAAGGCTGCGACGTCGCCGTGCACACAGACCACAAGCCGCTGTCTTTCGCCCTGTCGAGACCGGCCAGCAGTAGCGACACACCTAGAAGAGAAAGACAACTCAATTTCATCAGTCAGTTCTGCACGAAAATTATCTACGTCCAAGGCGAGAACAACCCTGTGGCCGACGCTCTCTCCCGCATAGAAGAAATCGACGTGCCGTCGAACCTCGACTACAATCAAATAGCGAGCGACCAGCAGCACGACGAAGAACTTAAAAAGCTAAGACAGCAAACTAATCTCAAATTCGTCGATATCGCCGCCCCCAACGGCAATCGACCGATCACCTGCGAGTATTCATCATCATCGCCTCGTCCTTACCTGCCGCCTGCGCATCGACACGAAGCTTTCAAATCGCAACACAACTTGTGTCACCCAGGGGCACGAGCGACGAGAAAACTAGTTACATCGAAGTACTTTTGGCCCTCGATGAACAAAGATGTAACTACGTGGAGCAGAAGCTGCATCGATTGTCAACGAGCGAAAATTCAAAGACACACAGTGACGCCACTAGCGAGTTTCCCGCCGTCGGAACGCTTTGACCACCTACATATCGACATACTCGGACCTCTCCGACCATCGCAAGACTACCGTTACATAGTAACGATGATCGACAGATTTACAAAGTGGCCGGAAGCCGTTCCAGTGTACGAAATTACAGCGGAGATCGTCGCAAAAGCTCTCTACGAAGCGTGGATATCGAGATTCGGCTGCCCCCTGCGAATATCTACAGATCAAGGCAGACAGTTTGAATCCTCACTATTTAACGAGTTAACGAAGAAACTGGGAATAAAACGCATCCACACTACCGCATTTCATCCGCAAGCAAACGGAAAAATCGAGCGCTGGCATCGCACTCTAAAAGCCGCTCTAGTAGCACGTGGCGCCGCCACGCGGTGGAGCGAGGAACTACCGACAGTACTGCTGGGACTCCGCACCGCTTTGCGCGGGGACAGCAACACTAGTCCCGCACTGCTCACCTACGGCGCACCGCTACGAGTACCTGCAGATTTTTTCGTGCCGTCGAAGCCGAAAATTCAAGAAGCTGACTACGTGCGTTGCCTCACCGAAACCATGGCAACGCTATCGCCGGCGCAGAACACTGTGCGATCGTCGTGTCGACCCTTCGTACACAAAAACTTACAAAAGTGTACGCATGTGTTCGTGAGAAACGACACCGTCCGGCCGCCGCTCACGCCGCCCTACAACGGACCGTATCCGGTACTACAACGACACAACAAGTACTACAAGATCCAGCTACCTAACCGAGTCACAGTTGTATCGCTGGACAGACTAAAACCAGCATACATCTGTCTCGAAGAAGAAAACGAAGAGGAGGAGCAAAATCCTGCGGCCGACGAGCCCGCCAGCCCGCTGCGCCGCGAGAGAGACCGCGCGCCTGCGCCCGACCTGCCGTCATCACCGCAAGTTCGAGTAACGAGATCCGGCCGCATCAGCAAGCCATCCGTACGGTTCACTTGAAGGGGGGTACTGTGGTAACATTTCTTCGGGTTTAAATCTGCTGAGGTTCAGGCACTCACATGTCCTCCCTCGCTGATTTCATCTCGCTCACACATGATCTCAAGATCTCAAGATTTTCCCTCTCAATTTTTGTCTCTTTCATATGTGTCATATTTTGTCTCTATCTTTGTGTATTATATTGTCTCACTCTAACTAATCAAATTTTGTATATATAGCCGTAAGATTTGTAAATAAATCACTCACTTCTGAACCTACAGTCGAGTATCACTTATCTCCTGTACTAAACTCTTACAAATTAAAGTTAAGTAACAATTAAATTAAAAAAGTTACTTAACATTTATAATTACTCAATGTGTAATTATAACGTAATGTGCGAGTGGAGTGCGCGTGGCGTGCGCGTGGAGTGCGCGTGGCATGCGCGTGGAGTGCGCGTGGAGTGCGCGTGGCGTGCGAGTGGCGTGCGCGTGGAGTGCGCGAGGCGTGCGCGTGGCGTGCGCGTGGAGTGCGCGTGGAATGCGCGTGGCGTGCGAGTGGCGTGCGCGTGGAGTGCGCGTGGCGTGCGCGTGTGGTGCGCGTGTGGTGCGCGTGGAGTGCGCGTGGCGTGCGCGTGCGATGCGCGTGGCGTGCGCGTGGAATGCGCGTGGCGTGCGAGTGGCGTGCGCGTGGAGTGCGCGTGGCGTGCGCGTGTGGTGCGCGTGTGGTGCGCGTGGAGTGCGCGTGGCGTGCGCGTGTGATGCGCGTGGCGTGCGCGTGTGGTGCGCGTGGCATGCGCGTGGAATGCACGTGGCGTGCACGTGTGGTGCGCGTGGCGTGTGCGTGTGGTGCGCGTGGCGTGCGCGTGGAATGCGCGTGGCGTGCGCGTGGCGTGCGCGTGGCGTGCGCGTGGCGTGCGCGTGGCGTGCGCGTGGCGTGCGCGTGGCGTGCGCGTGGCGTGCGCGTGGCGTGCGCGTGGCGTGCGCGTGGCGTGCGCGTGGCGTGCGCGTGGCGTGCGCGTGGCGTGCGCGTGGCGTGCGCGTGGCGTGCGCGTGGCGTGCGCGTGGCTTGCGCGTGGCGTGCGCGTGGAGTGCGCGTGGAGTGCGCGTGGCGTGCGAGTGGAAAGCGCGTGGCGTGCGCATGGAGTGCGCGTGGCGTGCGCGTGGAGTGCGCGTGGAGTGCGCGTGGCGTGCGAGTGGCGTGCGCGTGGAGTGCGAGTGGCGTGCGCGTGGCGTGCGCGTGTGGTGCGCGTGGCATGCGCGTGGAGTGCACGTGGCGTGCGCGTGTGGTGCACGTGGCGTGCGCGTGTGGTGCGCGTGGAGTGCGCGTGGCGTGCGCGTGGAGTGCACGTGGCGTGCGCGTGTCTTGCGCGTGGCGTGCGCGTGGAGTGCGCGTGGCGTGCGCGTGGAGTGCGCGTGGAGTGCGCGTGGAGTGCGCGTTGCGTGCGCGTGGCGTGCGCGTGGCGTGCGCGTGGAGTGCGCGTGGCGTGCGCGGGTGGAATTCGATAAATGCAATTTAAGATCTATTGATGTGCCTTTAAGACTTAAATATTACTTAGCTTTAAGTAATATTTAAGGATAAGTTATACTTAAAGTTAAGTAACAATTAAAATTAAGTAATAATTAAAGTTAAATAATAATAAAAGTTAGGTAATACATAAAGTAAAGTAATAATTAAAGTTAAGTAGGTAACAAATAAAGTATTACTTAACTGGGTTCGTGTACCGAGCGGTGTGCCTCAAGGCTCGCTACTCGGGCCTTTATTATTTATAATCTACGTAAACGACATTGCTTCCTGCTTAAAGTTCGCAAAACTTTTATGTTTTGCGGACGATATGAAAATTTACGCTATAATAAAATCATCTGAAGATGCTCGTAACTTTCAATTAGACCTTTCCAACCTTGAAAACTATTGCAAATTGAACAAACTAGATCTCAATCCTACCAAATGTTCAATAATAACGTATACTCGGAAACGCTTTGCCATAAACGAGAATAATTCATTAGGAGGCCAAATCTTATCTAGGTCAAGCTGTGTTCGTGATTTAGGTGTACATCACGATTACAAACTAATTTTTGATACTCAGATCGAGGCGATTATTAATAAAGCTTCCAAGGCCTTGGGGTTTGTGATGCGTATGTCGAAATGTTTTACTGAAGCGAAAACCTTGAAAATTTTGTATTGCACACATGTCAGAAGTCATCTCGAGTATGCCTCGCAGGTGTGGAACCCTTACTATACTATATTACTGGCGTGCGCGTGTGGTGCGCGTGGCATGCGCGTGGAGTGCGCGTGGCGTGCGCGTGGAGTGCAAATCTTATCTAGGTCAAGCTGTGTTCGTGATTTAGGTGTACATCACGATTGCAAACTAATTTTTGATACTCAGATCGAGGCGATTATTAATAGAGCTTCCAAGGCCTTGGGGTTTGTGATGCGTATGTCGAAATGTTTTACTGAAGCGAAAACCTTGAAAATTTTGTATTGCACACATGTCAGAAGTCATCTCGAGTATGCCTCACAGGTGTGGAACCCTTACTATCATAAACATGTAGACCGTATAGAGGCGTATAGAGGCCGTAAATTGTACGATATAATTAGCATACACTTCTTTCTGGTTTTTAGTCAGACCTACCTTTAAAGTTTAAACTTTTTGTTTTAGTTATTTTGTTATCCTACTTAAAAACATATATCTGTATCTAACTAGTAAGACCGTTCACAATATCTTGTATTCAATTATTCTGTTACTTAGAGGTGAAAACTTGTAATTGGCTTTCTGATCCTCATATAAAATTTCCACTGATGTCACTTAGCTGTAAGTTTTCCATGTCACATAAATAAATAAATAAATAAGTAATAATTAAAGTTAAGTAACAATTAAATTAAAAAAGTTACTTAACATTTATAATTACTCAATGTGTAATTATAACGTAATGTGCGAGTGGAGTGCGCGTGGCGTGCGCGTGGAGTGCGCGTGGCATGCGCGTGGAGTGCGCGTGGAGTGCGCGTGGAGTGCGCGTGGCGTGCGAGTGGCGTGCGCGTGGAGTGCGCGTGGCGTGCGCGTGGCGTGCGCGTGGAGTGCGCGTGGAATGCGCGTGGCGTGCGAGTGGCGTGCGCGTGGAGTGCGCGTGGCGTGCGCGTGTGGTGCGCGTGTGGTGCGCGTGGAGTGCGCGTGGCGTGCGCGTGTGATGCGCGTGGCGTGCGCGTGTGGTGCGCGTGGCATGCGCGTGGAATGCACGTGGCGTGCACGTGTGGTGCGCGTGGCGTGCGCGTGTGGTGCGCGTGGCGTGTGCGTGGAATGCGCGTGGCGTGCGCGTGGCGTGCGCGTGGCGTGCGCGTGGCGTGCGCGTGGCGTGCGCGTGGCGTGCGCGTGGCGTGCGCGTGGCGTGCGCGTAGAGTGCACGTGGCGTGCGCATGGAGTGCGCGTGGCGTGCGCGTGGAGTGCGCGTGGAGTGCGCGTGGCGTGCGAGTGGCGTGCGCGTGGAGTGCGAGTGGCGTGCGCGTGGCGTGCGCGTGTGGTGCACGTGGCGTGCGCGTGGCATGCGCGTGGAGTGCACGTGGCGTGTACGTGTGGTGCGCGTGGAGTGCGAGTGGCGTGCGCGTGGCGTGCGCGTGTGGTGCACGTGGCGTGCGCGTGGCATGCGCGTGGAGTGCACGTGGCGTGTACGTGTGGTGCGCGTGGCGTGCGCGTGTGGTGCGCGTGGCGTGCGCGTGGAGTGCACGTGGCGTGCACGTGTGGTTCTCTTCTTCTCCATTAATGTTCCTACTAAATTCATAAGATTCAACCCACCAATAGCGGTACCAAAAGCCTCCACCAACTACAGACAAAACTCGTATGTTGTGAGAGCGAGTCGCAACTTCAACAAGCTATGCCGTGATTACGATCTTGATGTATTTACTTCTAAGACAACGTCGATTAGAAAGAGCTTGAGCTGCAAATTTTTTTATAACTTGATTTCCTAAATTTGTATAACGTATTCAAACCACAATACTATGGTAAATTGTACGATATAATTAGCATACACTTCTTTCTGGTTTTTAGTCAGACCTACCTTTAAAGTTTAAACTTTTTGTTTTAGTTATTTTGTTATCCTACTTAAAAACATATATCTGTATCTAACTAGTAAGACCGTTCACAATATCTTGTATTCAATTATTCTGTTACTTAGAGGTGAAAACTTGTAATTGGCTTTCTGATCCTCATATAAAATTTCCACTGATGTCACTTACTGTTCTGTTCCTTAGAGGTAATTGGCTTTCTGATCCTCATATATAATTAGACTCAATCACAAATAGCATTTAAAAGAAATATAGATATTAACAAGCGTAATCTTAGAAGAGCAAATAACTTACATATTCTTTGTTATTCTTTGTTAATTACTCATTTAATAGGGTCTAAATAACTAATTTTCTATTTCTAACCAAACACACACACACACACACACATACGCACGTACTCACTGACAATATGAGACACACACATGCACTTCTTATGCTGGTAAAAACTCATACATAACTATAATGTAATAAAACCTATTATGTATACTAAAATAAGCTTTATGTAATGTTATTAATGTCAAAACAAAATATTTAAAATCTAATCATCTCATTCTAACAAGTAACATATTGTAAACTTATCTATAATACTGTAATGTTGCTATTAATATAATAAATAATAAATGATAATAAACTTTTTGTTTTAGTTATTTTGTTATCCTACTTAAAAACATATATCTGTATCTAACTAGTAAGACCGTTCACAATATCTTGTATTCAATTATTCTGTTACTTAGAGGTGAAAACTTGTAATTGGCTTTCTGATCCTCATATAAAATTTCCTTTGATGTCACTTAGCTGTAAGTTTTCCATGTCACATAAATAAATAAATAAATAAGTAATAATTAAAGTTAAGTAACAATTAAATTAAAAAAGTTACTTAACATTTATAATTACTCAATGTGTAATTATAACGTAATGTGCGAGTGGAGTGCGCGTGGCGTGCGCGTGGAGTGCGCGTGGCGTGCGCGTGGAGTGCGCGTGGAGTGCGCGTGGCGTGCGCGTGGCGTGCGCGTGGAGTGCGCGTGGCGTGCGCGTGGCGTGCGCGTGGAGTGCGCGTGGAATGCGCGTGGCGTGCGAGTGGCGTGCGCGTGGAGTGCGCGTGGCGTGCGCGTGTGGTGCGCGTGTGGTGCGCGTGGCGTGCGCGTGTGGTGCGCGTGGCGTGTGCGTGGAATGCGCGTGGCGTGCGCGTGGCGTGCGCGTGGCGTGCGCGTGGCGTGCGCGTGGCGTGCGCGTGGCGTGCGCGTGGCGTGCGCGTGGCGTGCGCGTGGCGTGCGCGTGGCGTGCGCGTAGAGTGCACGTGGCGTGCGCATGGAGTGCGCGTGGCGTGCGCGTGGAGTGCGCGTGGAGTGCGCGTGGCGTGCGAGTGGCGTGCGCGTGGAGTGCGAGTGGCGTGCGCGTGGCGTGCGCGTGTGGTGCACGTGGCGTGCGCGTGGCATGCGCGTGGAGTGCACGTGGCGTGTACGTGTGGTGCGCGTGGAGTGCGAGTGGCGTGCGCGTGGCGTGCGCGTGTGGTGCACGTGGCGTGCGCGTGGCATGCGCGTGGAGTGCACGTGGCGTGTACGTGTGGTGCGCGTGGCGTGCGCGTGTGGTGCGCGTGGCGTGCGCGTGGAGTGCACGTGGCGTGCACGTGTGGTTCTCTTCTTCTCCATTAATGTTCCTACTAAATTCATAAGATTCAACCCACCAATAGCGGTACCAAAAGCCTCCACCAACTACAGACAAAACTCGTATGTTGTGAGAGCGAGTCGCAACTTCAACAAGCTATGCCGTGATTACGATCTTGATGTATTTACTTCTAAGACAACGTCGATTAGAAAGAGCTTGAGCTGCAAATTTTTTTATAACTTGATTTCCTAAATTTGTATAACGTATTCAAACCACAATACTATGGTAAATTGTACGATATAATTAGCATACACTTCTTTCTGGTTTTTAGTCAGACCTACCTTTAAAGTTTAAACTTTTTGTTTTAGTTATTTTGTTATCCTACTTAAAAACATATATCTGTATCTAACTAGTAAGACCGTTCACAATATCTTGTATTCAATTATTCTGTTACTTAGAGGTGAAAACTTGTAATTGGCTTTCTGATCCTCATATAAAATTTCCACTGATGTCACTTACTGTTCTGTTCCTTAGAGGTAATTGGCTTTCTGATCCTCATATATAATTAGACTCAATCACAAATAGCATTTAAAAGAAATATAGATATTAACAAGCGTAATCTTAGAAGAGCAAATAACTTACATATTCTTTGTTATTCTTTGTTAATTACTCATTTAATAGGGTCTAAATAACTAATTTTCTATTTCTAACCAAACACACACACACACACACACATACGCACGTACTCACTGACAATATGAGACACACACATGCACTTCTTATGCTGGTAAAAACTCATACATAACTATAATGTAATAAAACCTATTATGTATACTAAAATAAGCTTTATGTAATGTTATTAATGTCAAAACAAAATATTTAAAATCTAATCATCTCATTCTAACAAGTAACATATTGTAAACTTATCTATAATACTGTAATGTTGCTATTAATATAATAAATAATAAATGATAATAAACTTTTTGTTTTAGTTATTTTGTTATCCTACTTAAAAACATATATCTGTATCTAACTAGTAAGACCGTTCACAATATCTTGTATTCAATTATTCTGTTACTTAGAGGTGAAAACTTGTAATTGGCTTTCTGATCCTCATATAAAATTTCCTTTGATGTCACTTAGCTGTAAGTTTTCCATGTCACATAAATAAATAAATAAATAAGTAATAATTAAAGTTAAGTAACAATTAAATTAAAAAAGTTACTTAACATTTATAATTACTCAATGTGTAATTATAACGTAATGTGCGAGTGGAGTGCGCGTGGCGTGCGCGTGGAGTGCGCGTGGCATGCGCGTGGAGTGCGCGTGGAGTGCGCGTGGCGTGCGAGTGGCGTGCGCGTGGAGTGCGCGTGGCGTGCGCGTGGCGTGCGCGTGGAGTGCGCGTGGAATGCGCGTGGCGTGCGCGTGGCGTGCGCGTGGAGTGCGCGTGGCGTGCGCGTGGGGTGCGCGTGTGGTGCGCGTGGAGTGCGCGTGGCGTGCGCGTGCGATGCGCGTGGCGTGCGCGTGGAATGCGCGTGGCGTGCGAGTGGCGTGCGCGTGGAGTGCGCGTGGCGTGCGCGTGTGGTGCGCGTGTGGTGCGCGTGGAGTGCGCGTGGCGTGCGCGTGTGATGCGCGTGGCGTGCGCGTGTGGTGTGCGTGGCATGCGCGTGGAATGCACGTGGCGTGCACGTGTGGTGCGCGTGGCGTGTGCGTGTGGTGCGCGTGGCGTGCGCGTGGAATGCGCGTGGCGTGCGCGTGGCGTGCGCGTGGCGTGCGCGTGGCGTGCGCGTGGCGTGCGCGTGGCGTGCGCGTGGCGTCCGCGTGGCGTGCGCGTGGCGTGCGCGTGGCGTGCGCGTGGAGTGCGCGTGGAGTGCGCGTGGCGTGCGAGTGGAAAGCGCGTGGCGTGCGCATGGAGTGCGCGTGGCGTGCGCGTGGAGTGCGCGTGGAGTGCGCGTGGCGTGCGAGTGGCGTGCGCGTGGAGTGCGAGTGGCGTGCGCGTGGCGTGCGCGTGTGGTGCGCGTGGCATGCGCGTGGAGTGCACGTGGCGTGCGCGTGTGGTGCACGTGGCGTGCGCGTGTGGTGCGCGTGGAGTGCGCGTGGCGTGCGCGTGGAGTGCACGTGGCGTGCGCGTGTCTTGCGCGTGGCGTGCGCGTGGAGTGCGCGTGGCGTGCGCGTGGAGTGCGCGTTGCGTGCGCGTGGCGTGCGCGTGGCGTGCGCGTGGAGTGCGCGTGGCGTGCGCGGGTGGAATTCGATAAATGCAATTTAAGATCTATTGATGTGCCTTTAAGACTTAAATATTACTTAGCTTTAAGTAATATTTAAGGATAAGTTATACTTAAAGTTAAGTAACAATTAAAATTAAGTAATAATTAAAGTTAAATAATAATAAAAGTTAGGTAATACATAAAGTAAAGTAATAATTAAAGTTAAGTAGGTAACAAATAAAGTATTACTTAACTGGGTTCGTGTACCGAGCGGTGTGCCTCAAGGCTCGCTACTCGGGCCTTTATTATTTATAATCTACGTAAACGACATTGCTTCCTGCTTAAAGTTCGCAAAACTTTTATGTTTTGCGGACGATATGAAAATTTACGCTATAATAAAATCATCTGAAGATGCTCGTAACTTTCAATTAGACCTTTCCAACCTTGAAAACTATTGCAAATTGAACAAACTAGATCTCAATCCTACCAAATGTTCAATAATAACGTATACTCGGAAACGCTTTGCCATAAACGAGAATAATTCATTAGGAGGCCAAATCTTATCTAGGTCAAGCTGTGTTCGTGATTTAGGTGTACATCACGATTACAAACTAATTTTTGATACTCAGATCGAGGCGATTATTAATAAAGCTTCCAAGGCCTTGGGGTTTGTGATGCGTATGTCGAAATGTTTTACTGAAGCGAAAACCTTGAAAATTTTGTATTGCACACATGTCAGAAGTCATCTCGAGTATGCCTCGCAGGTGTGGAACCCTTACTATACTATATTACTGGCGTGCGCGTGTGGTGCGCGTGGCATGCGCGTGGAGTGCGCGTGGCGTGCGCGTGGAGTGCAAATCTTATCTAGGTCAAGCTGTGTTCGTGATTTAGGTGTACATCACGATTGCAAACTAATTTTTGATACTCAGATCGAGGCGATTATTAATAGAGCTTCCAAGGCCTTGGGGTTTGTGATGCGTATGTCGAAATGTTTTACTGAAGCGAAAACCTTGAAAATTTTGTATTGCACACATGTCAGAAGTCATCTCGAGTATGCCTCACAGGTG
Organism: Polyommatus icarus; assembly: GCA_937595015.1. Classification (NCBI taxonomy): domain Eukaryota; kingdom Metazoa; phylum Arthropoda; class Insecta; order Lepidoptera; family Lycaenidae; genus Polyommatus; species Polyommatus icarus. The sequence goes on from OW569326.1 coordinate 4,736,480, forward strand.
TGGAACCCTTACTATCATAAACATGTAGACCGTATAGAGGCGTATAGAGGCCGTAAATTGTACGATATAATTAGCATACACTTCTTTCTGGTTTTTAGTCAGACCTACCTTTAAAGTTTAAACTTTTTGTTTTAGTTATTTTGTTATCCTACTTAAAAACATATATCTGTATCTAACTAGTAAGACCGTTCACAATATCTTGTATTCAATTATTCTGTTACTTAGAGGTGAAAACTTGTAATTGGCTTTCTGATCCTCATATAAAATTTCCACTGATGTCACTTAGCTGTAAGTTTTCCATGTCACATAAATAAATAAATAAATAAGTAATAATTAAAGTTAAGTAACAATTAAATTAAAAAAGTTACTTAACATTTATAATTACTCAATGTGTAATTATAACGTAATGTGCGAGTGGAGTGCGCGTGGCGTGCGCGTGGAGTGCGCGTGGCATGCGCGTGGAGTGCGCGTGGAGTGCGCGTGGCGTGCGAGTGGCGTGCGCGTGGAGTGCGCGTGGCGTGCGCGTGGCGTGCGCGTGGAGTGCGCGTGGAATGCGCGTGGCGTGCGAGTGGCGTGCGCGTGGAGTGCGCGTGGCGTGCGCGTATGGTGCGCGTGGAGTGCGCGTGCAATGCGCGTGGCGTGCGCGTGTGGTGCGCGTGTGGTGCGCGTGGAGTGCGCGTGGCGTGCGAGTGTGATGCGCGTGGCGTGCGCGTGTGGTGCGCGTGGCATGCGCATGGAATGCACATGGCGTGCACGTGTGGTGCGCGTGGCGTGCGCGTGTTGTGCGCGTGGCGTGCGCGTGGAATGCGCGTGGCGTGCGCGTGGCGTGCGCGTGGAGTGCGCGTGGAGTGCGCGTGGCATGCGCGTGGAGTGCGCGTGGCGTGCGCGTGGCGTGCGCGTGGCGTGCGCGTGGCGTGCGCGTGGCGTGCGCGTGTCTTGCGCGTGGCGTGCGCGTGGAGTGCGCATGGCGTGCGCGTGGAGTGCAAACAACAACAAATAAAGTATTACTTAACTGGGTTCGTGTACCGAGCGGTGTGCCTCAAGGCTCGCTACTCGGGCCTTTATTATTTATAATCTACGTAAACGACATTGCACGTGGCGTGCACGTGTGGTGCGCGTGGCGTGCGCGTGTGGTGCGCGTGGCGTGCGCGTGGAATGCGCGTGGCGTGCGCGTGGCGTGCGCGTGGCGTGCGCGTGGCGTGCGCGTGGCGTGCGCGTGGCGTGCGCGTAGAGTGCGCGTAGAGTGCACGTGGCGTGCGCATGGAGTGCGCGTGGCGTGCGCGTGGAGTGCGCGTGGAGTGCGCGTGGCGTGCGAGTGGAAAGCGCGTGGCGTGCGCATGGAGTGCGCGTGGCGTGCGCGTGGAGTGCGCGTGGAGTGCGCGTGGCGTGCGAGTGGCGTGCGCGTGGAGTGCGAGTGGCGTGCGCGTGGCGTGCGCGTGTGGTGCACGTGGCGTGCGCGTGGCATGCGCGTGGAGTGCACGTGGCGTGTACGTGTGGTGCGCGTGGCGTGCGCGTGTGGTGCGCGTGGCGTGCGCGTGGAGTGCACGTGGCGTGCACGTGTGGTTCTCTTCTTCTCCATTAATGTTCCTACTAAATTCATAAGATTCAACCCACCAATAGCGGTACCAAAAGCCTCCACCAACTACAGACAAAACTCGTATGTTGTGAGAGCGAGTCGCAACTTCAACAAGCTATGCCGTGATTACGATCTTGATGTATTTACTTCTAAGACAACGTCGATTAGAAAGAGCTTGAGCTGCAAATTTTTTTATAACTTGATTTCCTAAATTTGTATAACGTATTCAAACCACAATACTATGGTAAATTGTACGATATAATTAGCATACACTTCTTTCTGGTTTTTAGTCAGACCTACCTTTAAAGTTTAAACTTTTTGTTTTAGTTATTTTGTTATCCTACTTAAAAACATATATCTGTATCTAACTAGTAAGACCGTTCACAATATCTTGTATTCAATTATTCTGTTACTTAGAGGTGAAAACTTGTAATTGGCTTTCTGATCCTCATATAAAATTTCCACTGATGTCACTTACTGTTCTGTTCCTTAGAGGTAATTGGCTTTCTGATCCTCATATATAATTAGACTCGATCACAAATAGCATTTAAAAGAAATATAGATATTAACAAGCGTAATCTTAGAAGAGCAAATAACTTACATATTGAAAGCGTTAAATCTGATCTTGAAAAGCGAACTATACTTTTTGAAGGTGCTAAATTATATAATTCACTGCCAGAAAATATCAAAGACTGTAAAAGTTTAAAAAACTTTAAGTCTTTGTTAATTACTCATTTAATAGGGTCTAAATAACTAATTTTCTATTTCTAACCAAACACACACACACACACACACATACGCACGTACTCACTGACAATATGAGACACACACATGCACTTCTTATGCTGGTAAAAACTCACACATAACTATAATGTAATAAAACCTATTATGTATACTAAAATAAGCTTTATGTAATGTTATTAATGTCAAAACAAAACATTTAAAATCTAATCATCTCATTCTAACAAGTAACATATTGTAAACTTATCTATAATACTGTAATGTTGCTATTAATATAATAAATAATAAATGATAATAAACTTTTTGTTTTAGTTATTTTGTTATCCTACTTAAAAACATATATCTGTATCTAACTAGTAAGACCGTTCACAATATCTTGTATTCAATTATTCTGTTACTTAGAGGTGAAAACTTGTAATTGGCTTTCTGATCCTCATATAAAATTTCCACTGATGTCACTTACTGTTCTGTTCCTTAGAGGTAATTGGCTTTCTGATCCTCATATATAATTATACTCGATCACAAATAGCATTTCAAAGAAATATAGATATTAACAAGCGTAATCTTAGAAGAGCAAATAACTTACATATTGAAAGCGTTAAATCTGATCTTGAAAAGCGAACTATACTTTTTGAAGGTGCTAAATTATATGATTCACTGCCAGAAAATATCAAAGACTGTAAAAGTTTAAAAAACTTTAAGTCTTTGTTAATTACTCATTTAATAGGGTCTAAATAACTAATTTTCTATTTCTAACCAAACACACACACACACACACACACATACGCACGTACTCACTGACAATATGAGACACACACATGCACTTCTTATGCTGGTAAAAACTCACACATAACTATAATGTAATAAAACCTATTATGTATACTAAAATAAGCTTTATGTAATGTTATTAATGTCAAAACAAAATATTTAAAATCTAATCATCTCATTCTAACAAGTAACATATTGTAAACTTATCTATAATACTGTAATGTTGCTATTAATATAATAAATAATAAATGATAATAAACTTTTTGTTTTAGTTATTTTGTTATCCTACTTAAAAACATATATCTGTATCTAACTAGTAAGACCGTTCACAATATCTTGTATTCAATTATTCTGTTACTTAGAGGTGAAAACTTGTAATTGGCTTTCTGATCCTCATATAAAATTTCCACTGATGTCACTTACTGTTCTGTTCCTTAGAGGTAATTGGCTTTCTGATCCTCATATATAATTATACTCGATCACAAATAGCATTTAAAAGAAATATAGATATTAACAAGCGTAATCTTAGAAGAGCAAATAACTTACATTTTGAAAGCGTTAAATCTGATCTTGAAAAGCGAACTATACTTTTTGAAGGTGCTAAATTATATGATTCACTGCCAGAAAATATCAAAGACTGTAAAAGTTTAAAAAACTTTAAGTCTTTGTTAATTACTCATTTAATAGGGTCTAAATAACTAATTTTCTATTTCTAACCAAACACACACACACACACACACACATACGCACGTACTCACTGACAATATGAGACACACACATGCACTTCTTATGCTGGTAAAAACTCACACATAACTATAATGTAATAAAACCTATTATGTATACTAAAATAAGCTTTATGTAATGTTATTAATGTCAAAACAAAATATTTAAAATCTAATCATCTCATTCTAACAAGTAACATATTGTAAACTTATCTATAATACTGTAATGTTGCTATTAATATAATAAATAATAAATGATAATAAACTTTTTGTTTTAGTTATTTTGTTATCCTGCTTAAAAACATATATCTGTATCTAACTAGTAAGACCGTTCACAATATCTTGTATTCAATTATTCTGTTACTTAGAGGTGAAAACTTGTAATTGGCTTTCTGATCCTCATATAAAATTTCCACTGATGTCACTTAGCTGTAAGTTTTCCATGTCACATAAATAAATAAATAAATAAGTAATAATTAAAGTTAAGTAACAATTAAATTAAAAAAGTTACTTAACATTTATAATTACTCAATGTGTAATTATAACGTAATGTGCGAGTGGAGTGCGCGTGGCGTGCGCGTGGAGTGCGCGTGGCATGCGCGTGGAGTGCGCGTGGCGTGCGCGTGGCGTGCGAGTGGCGTGCGCGTGGAGTGCGCGTGGCGTGCGCGTGGCGTGCGCGTATGGTGCGCGTGGAGTGCGCGTGGAGTGCACGTGGCGTGCGAGTGGCGTGCGCGTGGAGTGCGCGTGTGGTGCGCGTGTGGTGCGCGTGTAGTGCGCGTGTGATGCGCGTGGCGTGCGCGTGTGGTGCGCGTGGCATGCGCGTGGAGTGCACGTGGCGTGCACGTGTGGTGCGCGTGGCGTGCGCGTGTGGTGCGCGTGGCGTGCGAGTGGAGAGCGCGTGGCGTGCGCATGGAGTGCGAGTGGCGTGCGCGTGGCGTGCGCGTGTGGTGCACGTGGCGTGCGCGTGGAGTGCGCGTGGCGTGCGCGTGTGGTGCGCGTGGCGTGCGCGTACGGTGCGCGTGGCGTGCGCGTGGAGTGCACGTGGCGTGCGCGTGGCGTGCGAGTGGAAAGCGCGTGGCGTGCGCATGGAGTGCGCGTGGCGTGCGCGTGGAGTGCGCGTGGAGTGCGCGTGGCGTGCGAGTGGCGTGCGCGTGGAGTGCGAGTGGCGTGCGAGTGGAAAGCGCGTGTGGTGCGCGTGGCGTGCGCGTGGAGTGCACGGGGCGTGCGCGTGTGGTGCACGTGGCGTGCACGTATGGTGCGCGTGGCATGCGAGTGGCGTGCGCGTGGAGTGCGCGTGGCGTGCGCGTGTGGTGCGCGTGTGGTGCGCATGGAGTGCGCGTGGCGTGCGCGTGGCGTGCGCGTGGAGTGCACGTGGCGTGCGCGTGTGGTGCGCGTGGCGTGCGCGTGTGGTGCGCGTGGCATGCGCGTGGAGTGCGCGTGGCGTTATAAATTATATAATTCACTGCCAGAAAATATCAAAGACTGTAAAAGTTTAAAAAACTTTAAGTCTTTGTTAATTACTCATTTAATAGGGTCTAAATAACTAATTTTCTATTTCTAACCAAACACACACACACACACACACACACATACGCACGTACTCACTGACAATATGAGACACACACATGCACTTCTTATGCTGGTAAAAACTCACACATAACTATAATGTAATAAAACCTATTATGTATACTAAAATAAGCTTTATGTAATGTTATTAATGTCAAAACAAAATATTTAAAATCTAATCATCTCATTCTAACAAGTAACATATTGTAAACTTATCTATAATACTGTAATGTTGCTATTAATATAATAAATAATAAATGATAATAAACTTTTTGTTTTAGTTATTTTGTTATCCTACTTAAAAACATATATCTGTATCTAACTAGTAAGACCGTTCACAATATCTTGTATTCAATTATTCTGTTACTTAGAGGTGAAAACTTGTAATTGGCTTTCTGATCCTCATATAAAATTTCCACTGATGTCACTTACTGTTCTGTTCCTTAGAGGTAATTGGCTTTCTGATCCTCATATATAATTATACTCGATCACAAATAGCATTTAAAAGAAATATAGATATTAACAAGCGTAATCTTAGAAGAGCAAATAACTTACATATTGAAAGCGTTAAATCTGATCTTGAAAAGCGAACTATACTTTTTGAAGGTGCTAAATTATATGATTCACTGCCAGAAAATATCAAAGACTGTAAAAGTTTAAAAAACTTTAAGTCTTTGTTAATTACTCATTTAATAGGGTCTAAATAACTAATTTTCTATTTCTAACCAAACACACACACACACACACACATACGCACGTACTCACTGACAATATGAGACACACACATGCACTTCTTATGCTGGTAAAAACTCACACATAACTATAATGTAATAAAACCTATTATGTATACTAAAATAAGCTTTATGTAATGTTATTAATGTCAAAACAAAATATTTAAAATCTAACATCTCATTCTAACAAGTAACATATTGTAAACTTATCTATAATACTGTAATGTTGCTATTAAAATAATAAATAATAAATGATAATAAACTTTTTGTTTTAGTTATTTTGTTATCCTACTTAAAAACATATATCTGTATCTAACTAGTAAGACCGTTCACAATATCTTGTATTCAATTATTCTGTTACTTAGAGATGAAAACTTGTAATTGGCTTTCTGATCCTCATATAAAATTTCCACTGATGTCACTTAGCTGTAAGTTTTCTATGTCACATAAATAAATAAATAAATAAGTAATAATTAAAGTTAAGTAACAATTAAATTAAAAAAGTTACTTAACATTTATAATTACTCAATGTGTAATTATAACGTAATGTGCGAGTGGAGTGCGCGTGGCGTGCGCGTGGAGTGCGCGTGGCATGCGCGTGGAGTGCGCGTGGAGTGCGCGTGGCGTGCGAGTGGCGTGCGCGTGGAGTGCGCGTGGCGTGCGCGTGGCGTGCGCGTGGCGTGCGCGTGGCGTGCGCGTATGGTGCGCGTGGAGTGCGCGTGGAGTGCACGTGGCGTGCGAGTGGCGTGCGCGTGGAGTGCGCGTGTGGTGCGCGTGTGGTGCGCGTGTAGTGCGCGTGGCGTGCGCGTGTGATGCGCGTGGCATGCGCGTGGAGTGCACGTGGCGTGCACGTGTGGTGCGCGTGGCGTGCGCGTGTGGTGCGCGTGGCGTGCGAGTGGAAAGCGCGTGGCGTGCGCATGGAGTGCGAGTGGCGTGCGCGTGGCGTGCGCGTGTGGTGCACGTGGCGTGCGCGTGGAGTGCGCGTGGCGTGCGCGTGTGGTGCGCGTGGCGTGCGCGTACGGTGCGCGTGGCGTGCGCGTGGAGTGCACGTGGCGTGCGCGTGTGATGCGCGTGGCGTGCGCGTGGAATGCACGTGGCGTGCACGTGTGGTGCGCGTGGCGTGCGCGTGTGGTGCGCGTGGCGTGCGCGTGGAATGCGCGTGGCGTGCGCGTGGAGTGCGCGTGGCGTGCGCGTGGAGTGCGCGTGGCATGCGCGTGGAGTGCGCGTGGAGTGCGCGTGGCGTGCGAGTGGAAAGCGCGTGGCGTGCGCATGGAGTGCGCGTGGCGTGCGCGTGGAGTGCGCGTGGAGTGCGCGTGGCGTGCGAGTGGCGTGCGCGTGGAGTGCGAGTGGCGTGCCAGTGGAAAGCGCGTGTGGTGCGCGTGGCGTGCGCGTGGAGTGCACGGGGCGTGCGCGTGTGGTGCACGTGGCGTGCACGTATGGTGCGCGTGGCATGCGAGTGGCGTGCGCGTGGAGTGCGCGTGGCGTGCGCGTGTGGTGCGCGTGTGGTGCGCATGGAGTGCGCGTGGCGTGCGCGTGGCGTGCGCGTGGAGTGCGCGTGGCGTGCGCGTGTGGTGCGCGTGGCGTGCGCGTGTGGTGCGCGTGGCATGCGCGTGGAGTGCGCGTGGAGTGCGCGTGGCGTGCGCGTGGCGTGCGCGTGGCGTGCGCGTGGCGTGTGCGCGTGGCGTGCGCGTGGCGTGCGCGTGGCGTGCGCGTGAAGTGCGCGTGGCGTGCGCGTGTGGTGCGCGTGGCGTGCGCGTGGAGTGCACGTGGCGTGCGCGTGTGGTGCGCGTGGCGTGCGCGTGTGGTGCACGTGGCGTGCGCGTATGGTGCGCGTGGAGTGCGCGTGGAATGCGCGTGGCGTGCGAGTGGCGTGCGCGTGGAGTGCGCGTGGCGTGCGCGTGTGGTGCGCGTGTGATGCGCGTGGAGTGCGCGTGGCGTGCGCGTGTGATGCGCGTGGCGTGCGCGTGTGGTGCGCGTGGCATGCGCGTGGAATGCACGTGGCGTGCACGTGTGGTGCGCGTGGCGTGCGCGTGTGGTGCGCGTGGCGTGCGCGTGGAATGCGCGTGGCGTGCGCGTGGAGTGCGCGTGGCGTGCGCGTGGAGTGCGCGTGGCGTGCGCGTGGCGTGCGCGTGGCGTGCGCGTGGCGTGCGCGTGGCGTGCGCGTGGCGTGCGCGTGGCGTGCGCGTGGAGTGCGCGTGGAGTGCGCGTGGCGTGCGAGTGGAAAGCGCGTGGCGTGCGCATGGAGTGCGCGTGGCGTGCGCGTGGAGTGCGCGTGGCGTGCGCGTGGAGTGCGCGTGGCGTGCGCGGGTGGAATTCGATAAATGCAATTTAAGATCTATTGATGTAATGATTTCTTAAGTTTTCGCGAGTATCACTCATGATATTATAAGTTTAAACACTTACGGATTTTGTCGCGGAGCACTTTTATTAATCCCGACGTTTCGGCTACTTTGCAGCGGCCGTGGTCACGGGCGGACTGAGGTGACAGGTGTCCAATTTCTTGAAGTTCTCCAACTACCCGACGACTCATCAATTTTTGTTTGCGTTCCGATCTACGCAGAATGAACTCACAGTGTCTTGAAGCCGAGGTGTCATGGATTTGTGCTTGAGTTTGTTTATTACTGGATCCCAACTAGATGGCAGCACCCAACCATCTTCACGGTTAAAATTAGGGTGTTTTTTAATTTCTATGGCCTCGCGTATCATTCTTGGGCGGTATCGTGCTTCTTTTGCCAGTACTTGTGGCTTATCAAATCTTATGTAATGGCGAGGTTGATCCAGTGTGTGTTCACAAATCGCGGACTTGGTGTTTCTACGGTGTTTGACATCTGCAATGTGTTCCTTGATCCGGGTTTTGATGGACCTTTTGGTTTGCCCTATATAAGAGAGGCCACAATCACAGTCGAGTTTGTAGATTCCTGCATCCTGAAGGGGTAAGTTGCATTTCACTGATGGTAAACATTGGCTGATCTTTTTGGGCGGCTTAAAGTATGTTTTTATTGAAGCTTTCCTTAGAATGTAGCTCACTTTATCAGTGACTCCCTTTATAAATGGTAACACTGCAGGTAATCTTTCAACTGTAGCCGGCTTCACTCGGTTGCTGCTATGTTTGCGTGGTACCCGAAGCTTATTGTCGCGCAAAACTTGTGTAACATGATGAAGCTCGGTATCCACATGCTGTTCATCGCAGATTCCTCGCGCTCTTTGAAATAAGGATTTTCCAACAGTACTTAACTGTGCTGGGTGATGATGGGAATCACCATTTAAATACCTGTTTGTGTGTGTAGGTTTGCGATACACCGTATGACCTAATGTGCCATCAGGATTCCTTATTACTAATACGTCCAAGAAAGCTAAGGAATTATCTCTCTCAAACTCCATTGTGAACTGTATTTTGGAGTTGAGGCTGTTCAAGTGCTCAAGGAATATGGATACTTTGTCTGATGGTAATATTGTGAAAGTATCATCTACATACCGCTTGTAGAAGGTGGGTTGTACAGGTGAGGACTCAAGGGCTAACTTCTCGAAGTCCTCCATAAAAATATCAGCCACCACAGGTGAAACAGGTGAGCCCATCGCAACACCATCTACTTGCATGTAAAAGTCATAATTCCACAACATATAGCCAGATGTAAGGCAGTGTTCTAACAAGTCCGCATATTCAACAGGTAAGTCATTCTCTCTCAGCCTTCTTGTAACAATTTCGATACACTGCTGTATTGGTAGGCAAGTGAATAGGGATTGTATATCGAAACTGACCAGTTGTTCATTGTCTCTGAGGCGTAGATGTTTAATCTCATCAACAAAGTGGTAGGAATCCGTTACATGGGCCTTGGTCTGTCCGCGTAGAGGCGAGAGTACATTAGCCACCAGCTGAGCCAATTTGTAGGTTGGTGAGTCAATTTGGCTTACAATTGGTCGAAGAGGAGCATTGGCTTTGTGTATCTTTGGCAAACCATACATATATAGTTATATAGTATAGTTTCGATATACAATCCCTATTCACTTGCCTACCAATACAGCAGTGTATCGAAATTGTTACAAGAAGGCTGAGAGAGAATGACTTACCTGTTGAATATGCGGACTTGTTAGAACACTGCCTTACATCTGGCTATATGTTGTGGAATTATGACTTTTACATGCAAGTAGATGGTGTTGCGATGGGCTCACCTGTTTCACCTGTGGTGGCTGATATTTTTATGGAGGACTTCGAGAAGTTAGCCCTTGAGTCCTCACCTGTACAACCCACCTTCTACAAGCGGTATGTAGATGATACTTTCACAATATTACCATCAGACAAAGTATCCATATTCCTTGAGCACTTGAACAGCCTCAACTCCAAAATACAGTTCACAATGGAGTTTGAGAGAGATAATTCCTTAGCTTTCTTGGACGTATTAGTAATAAGGAATCCTGATGGCACATTAGGTCATACGGTGTATCGCAAACCTACACACACAAACAGGTATTTAAATGGTGATTCCCATCATCACCCAGCACAGTTAAGTACTGTTGGAAAATCCTTATTTCAAAGAGCGCGAGGAATCTGCGATGAACAGCATGTGGATACCGAGCTTCATCATGTTACACAAGTTTTGCGCGACAATAAGCTTCGGGTACCACGCAAACATAGCAGCAACCGAGTGAAGCCGGCTACAGTTGAAAGATTACCTGCAGTGTTACCATTTATAAAGGGAGTCACTGATAAAGTGAGCTACATTCTAAGGAAAGCTTCAATAAAAACATACTTTAAGCCGCCCAAAAAGATCAGCCAATGTTTACCATCAGTGAAATGCAACTTACCCCTTCAGGATGCAGGAATCTACAAACTCGACTGTGATTGTGGCCTCTCTTATATAGGGCAAACCAAAAGGTCCATCAAAACCCGGATCAAGGAACACATTGCAGATGTCAAACACCGTAGAAACACCAAGTCCGCGATTTGTGAACACACACTGGATCAACCTCGCCATTACATAAGATTTGATAAGCCACAAGTACTGGCAAAAGAAGCACGATACCGCCCAAGAATGATACGCGAGGCCATAGAAATTAAAAAACACCCTAATTTTAACCGTGAAGATGGTTGGGTGCTGCCATCTAGTTGGGATCCAGTAATAAACAAACTCAAGCACAAATCCATGACACCTCGGCTTCAAGACACTGTGAGTTCATTCTGCGTAGATCGGAACGCAAACAAAAATTGATGAGTCGTCGGGTAGTTGGAGAACTTCAAGAAATTGGACACCTGTCACCTCAGTCCGCCCGTGACCACGGCCGCTGCAAAGTAGCCGAAACGTCGGGATTAATAAAAGTGCTCCGCGACAAAATCCGTAAGTGTTTAAACTTATAATATCATGAGTGATACTCGCGAAAACTTAAGAAATCATTATGTGAACCAGTACGGACTGGAAACCGCAAACCAAATACGCCGACTGGAAGATCTCAAAACAAAGTGCGCAAGATTTGTAACATCGTTAAATTTTCTGAAACGATGTCGAGATCACAATCTGATCCCTACGTGTGTCAAAATATCACCCAAGGAAAACATACGAGGCAGCGCAAAGATCCTACAACAGGCCAGTATGAAGTTACTAATAGCCATGATTCATCAAAAACGTTCCGATCTCGCCGCCCTGAAAAGTCAAATAACGGTTTTAACCAACAGTATTGAAAAAGTTTTATCCTTAACTGATTTTCAAAATTGTATTGAAATATTAAACAATCGTGAAATAGCTAAATATAATTATTGCAAAAACAACCAGATTTTAAAATTTAACAAACTTAACAGCAAAAAAACCATAAACAATTCAACCATAGACAAGACCGTCTCTCGCACAGTTGTCAATCTGTCAAAACAAACTTTTGACATACATACAATAGAATTATTGGAAAAGGGCTTGAATTTTGCAATAACACCGCGAAAAATACCGTTTGAAGAAATTATTTGCAGCGTTGAGGATTGTTTATTAAGCAATAATATAAGCAAGGAGGATTCGGAGGCCATACGACAAGATATATCGTCATTCTTACGACGTAGTTCTGTGCCCAAACCAAATCTTTCCCGGGAACAAATGAGTGCATTGAAAAACTTACGCTCCAGATCGGATATTACTATTCTCCGCGCAGACAAAGGTAATGCCACGGTGATTATGGATACAACAGATTATAGTGAAAAAATACAACATCTTTTATCGGACGAGAACACGTACAAAAAAGTCAAAACAGACCCCACCAACAAGGTTTTGAAGACAACTCAAAACCTTATAAAGAAGTACTCCGACTCACTGAATCTGGATCCCAAATTCTTGTTGCCTTCATGCCCTAAACCTCCAAAGTTGTATGGTTTGCCAAAGATACACAAAGCCAATGCTCCTCTTCGACCAATTGTAAGCCAAATTGACTCACCAACCTACAAATTGGCTCAGCTGGTGGCTAATGTACTCTCGCCTCTACGCGGACAGACCAAGGCCCATGTAAAGGATTCCTACCACTTTGTTGATGAGATTAAACATCTACGCCTCAGAGACAATGAACAACTGGTCAGTTTCGATATACAATCCCTATTCACTTGCCTACCAATACAGCAGTGTATCGAAATTGTTACAAGAAGGCTGAGAGAGAATGACTTACCTGTTGAATATGCGGACTTGTTAGAACACTGCCTTACATCTGGCTATATGTTGTGGAATTATGACTTTTACATGCAAGTAGATGGTGTTGCGATGGGCTCACCTGTTTCACCTGTGGTGGCTGATATTTTTATGGAGGACTTTGAGAAGTTAGCCCTTGAGTCCTCACCTGTACAACCCACCTTCTACAAGCGGTATGTAGATGATACTTTCACAATATTACCATCAGACAAAGTATCCATATTCCTTGAGCACTTGAACAGCCTCAACTCCAAAATACAGTTCACAATGGAGTTTGAGAGAGATAATTCCTTAGCTTTCTTGGACGTATTAGTAATAAGGAATCCTGATGGCACATTAGGTCATACGGTGTATCGCAAACCTACACACACAAACAGGTATTTAAATGGTGATTCCCATCATCACCCAGCACAGTTAAGTACTGTTGGAAAATCCTTATTTCAAAGAGCGCGAGGAATCTGCGATGAACAGCATGTGGATACCGAGCTTCATCATGTTACACAAGTTTTGCGCGACAATAAGCTTCGGGTACCACGCAAACATAGCAGCAACCGAGTGAAGCCGGCTACAGTTGAAAGATTACCTGCAGTGTTACCATTTATAAAGGGAGTCACTGATAAAGTGAGCTACATTCTAAGGAAAGCTTCAATAAAAACATACTTTAAGCCGCCCAAAAAGATCAGCCAATGTTTACCATCAGTGAAATGCAACTTACCCCTTCAGGATGCAGGAATCTACAAACTCGACTGTGATTGTGGCCTCTCTTATATAGGGCAAACCAAAAGGTCCATCAAAACCCGGATCAAGGAACACATTGCAGATGTCAAACACCGTAGAAACACCAAGTCCGCGATTTGTGAACACACACTGGATCAACCTCGCCATTACATAAGATTTGATAAGCCACAAGTACTGGCAAAAGAAGCACGATACCGCCCAAGAATGATACGCGAGGCCATAGAAATTAAAAAACACCCTAATTTTAACCGTGAAGATGGTTGGGTGCTGCCATCTAGTTGGGATCCAGTAATAAACAAACTCAAGCACAAATCCATGACACCTCGGCTTCAAGACACTGTGAGTTCATTCTGCGTAGATCGGAACGCAAACAAAAATTGATGAGTCGTCGGGTAGTTGGAGAACTTCAAGAAATTGGACACCTGTCACCTCAGTCCGCCCGTGACCACGGCCGCTGCAAAGTAGCCGAAACGTCGGGATTAATAAAAGTGCTCCGCGACAAAATCCGTAAGTGTTTAAACTTATAATATCTATTGATGTGCCTTTAAGACTTAAATATTACTTAGCTTTAAGTAATATTTAAGGATAAAATACAGTTAATAATAATTGTAACTAAATAAAATAAGACGCATTTAAAAGAAACAATGTTAAAACGTGTTTGTAAAAATAAGCATCTATGTCGTGTGTATGTGTAGTATGTAGTACATTAGTAAAGCGATAGATGTCGCTACGGACCTCGTTAATGTATATTGATACAAATAATAAGTTCAATGTTTTGCCAATAGATGTCACTAAGATCAGTCTACATCGCGCTATTGCTTCACTGATGACCCTTCGATATAAGACCGGCAATAATTTTGTATTTTGAGTTTCAATACGAGCTTTAATTCGGGCTATATGTGTGTTCGAATACGAGTTATACCTACACGTGAGTAATATACGAGTGAAACTGTCTAGTGAGTGTTTCATTTTTGTCATTGGTGCCGAAACTCGGGAGGAGTGAGAAGGGACTGCGAGAGGTGAGGCACAAGGAACTGAGTGAGTGAAGTGTAAACAGTGATTTCAGTGTAAAGTGAACTCTATTACAACGGATTACAGTGTTGTGTTGAGGTAAAGGAATTTGGGACCCTAAAACCGTGAGTAAATGGACTTGTAAAATTTCAGTGATTTTATTCTATAGACTTAGAAAAATTTGTGGATCTTGGGACTTGTAAAAATTTCGTGAATTTATCCTATGGACTTGTAAAATTTTCGTGATTTTATTCTATATACTTAGAATAATTTGTGGATCTTGGGACTTGGAAAAATTTCATGAATTTATTCTATGGACTTGTAAAAATTTTGTGATTTTATTCTATATACTTAAAATAATTTGCACTGTTTTGGACTTATAAAACTTTTGTGGATTTATCCTATGGACTTGTAAAAAATTTGAGATCTTATCCTATACTTACAAATTAATTAGAATAATTTGAAGTGTTTTGGACTTATAAAAAATTTTGAACTTTTGCTATAACAAGTGTCGTGTTTGGGACTTATAAATTAAGAGAATTGCATCTGAACTATACAAATTAAAAAATGGAGAAATTAATTAAAGGTCAAAAAGCACTGTACGACCAATTGGTTAAATCAGAACGAAATTTTAAGAAATCTAACCAGGAGACGAGAAAGAAACATAGTTTGTTGACTACAAGAATGGAGGCTTTAAATAAATTGGAGGAGACATTTAACCAAAATCATCTCGAGATTATGGCAATGGCAACAGAGGAAGAACTTGATGTTTATGAATACTTCAAGGAGGATAAGCAAGACCAGTTTCAAGAACTATACATGCAGTACAAGGCGTTATTAAAGGATTACCTTTCATTGGATATGCAAACACAGCCTACCACAGCAACTGATTCTTCTGAAAGTCAGTTACCAATTTTGAAGACAAACAATTCTGAAGTGCAACTGCCGAGAATACAGCTTCCACACTTTTCTGGAAATTATAATGAATGGCAGTCATTTTATGATATGTTCGTGTCTTTAATACATCAAAATTCATCACTATCTCTGGTACAGAAGCTGCATTACCTGAAATCGAGTGTGTCGGGAGAACCTGAAATATTATTAAGAAATTTTGCTACAACATCTGCGAACTATCAGGAAGCCTGGGAACAATTAACTAAACGCTACAACAACAAGCGATATAACTGTAACGCAATTATGAAGAATTTATTTGGCCAAAAGCCTATTCACCACGAGTCGAGTAATGCTTTGAGACATTTACTGGATACCACGACATCCTGTCTAAAGGCACTGAAGAATCTTGATATACAAACAGATCAGTGGGATCCAATTATACTTCACTTGGTGACGTCGAAACTGGACCATGAGTCGCTGAGACAATGGGAGACTTATGTAGTTTCAACATCTGATGATTTACCTAAATGGTCACAATTTGAACAATTTATTGAAACGAGATTTAGAACTTTAGAGATGCTAGATACGAGTAAACAACCAAGGAACCAAACCTTAAAGACTAAAACATTTCACTCAGCAGTAGATATCAAGAAAAGAGAACCTGAGCAAAAATGTGCGATGTGTAGTGGCCCACATTATATTTATTACTGCATCCAATTCAAGAACAAGCCGGTGTTAGAAAGGCAAAAGATTGTACAGACGAGGAAACTTTGTTTCAACTGCCTTGCACCGACGCATCCTGTTTACAAATGCTACCAGAACACGTCCTGTCGCAAATGTGGTAAAAAGCACCACACGATGCTTCATTTTGAGAAGGGAGATAAAGACGCCTATGCAGATCTGAGGAACAAACAAGAACAAAGAGATAACACAGAAAGTAACGAAAATAACATAATAGCAAATTTTTCGAGAGGAGATGTTAAAACTTCTAATGTATTGTTAGCTACAGCTGTTGTAAAATCTAAATCTAAAAATGGTTCTTATGTTATTAGAGCTTTACTTGATCAGGGCTCTCAAGCCTCTTTTGTTACTGAACATACTGTACAATTGTTAGGTCTTAAGCGTAAAAATGTAAATGGTAAAGTGTGTAGTTTGGGAGACGGTCACATTAATATTAAATATTCTGTCAGTCTTGAAGTCGAGTCGCGTCACGAACCTGAAAGAAAAGTTTGGGTTAATGCTTACGTACTAAAATCACTTACCTCAGTGTTGCCGAGTCGAAGAGTGAGTATCCCTGATTGGCTGGAACTAAAATACTTACCTCTTGCTGATCCAGAGTTTGCATCCCCAGGTAATGTTGACATGTTACTTGGTGCTGATGTATACGGAGAAATATTACTAAATGGAGTTAAAAAGAGTCCACATGGAAATTTACTGGCGCAAAATACATTGTTTGGATGGATTTTGTCTGGAAAAATATTACAAGAGTCAAACGGAGAACAAATAGTTACTTTACACGTGCAAATACGAGAAGATGAACAATTGAAGAAATTCTGGGAAATTGAAAACGAGCCTAATAGTATTGAGAAAAGGTTAACAGAAGAAGAGAAGAAGTGCGAGAAATTATACGAGCGTACTACAACTAGAAGAGAAGACGGAAGATTTGTTGTTAGACTACCGTTCAAAACAATTGATCCGCCGTGTCAATATGGACAAACGTGTGACATAGCATTTAGAAAACTATGTGCAACCGAGAGAAGATTGAGTATAAATCCTGTTTTATATAGAGAATATAATAACGTGTTGGAGGAATACATAACACTCAATCACATGAAACAAGTAAATGGCGATAACGGATGTGGACCCGTGTATCTTCCTCATCGTGCAGTTGTGAGAGAGGATAAAACCACAACCAAAGTTCGAGTAGTGTTTAATGCCTCGAGTAAAGGCATTAATAACGTATCATTAAACGATGACCTTATGATAGGTCCAAAGTTACAACAGGATTTGCGTCATTTGTTGATGAGGTGGCGTACACATCCTATAGTTTTAATAGCTGATTTAGTAAAAATGTACCGGCAAGTACAAGTACATCCAGATGACACTAAATATCAGCGTATATTGTGGAGAACTAATCCAGAAGATCCGGTTCAACATTATGAACTAACTACGTTAACATTTGGGACTGCTTGTGCGCCGTACTTAGCTGTGAAAACCTTACAAAAGTTAGCATTAACAGAGAGAAATAAGTTTCCAGTTGCTGCTCAAATTACTATGAATGATTATTATGTTAAAACAGAGACAGAAGCTTTAACTATTTACAATGAAATGACTGAACTGATGAAGTCTGGTGGTTTCGAGTTACAGAAATGGAGTAGCAGTAATGAACGAGTTGTAGAATACTTTGAGAAGAATAAAATAAATACTGAAAAATGCATTACAATACATAATGATAATACGATGAAGGTGTTAGGAATAAGATGGAACAGAGTTACAGACAATTTTGAATACATAGTTAATTTGGAAGAAACACAGAAACCTATTACAAAGAGAAGTATTTTATCGGATATAGCTAAACTTTATGACCCTATTGGATGGATTTCTCCAGTTGTTATTACTGCAAAAATATTTATTCAGAAATTATGGAAAGCTAATTTAGAATGGGATCAAGAATTACCTAATGAGTTGTTAACAGAATGGATGAGTTATAGAAATGAATTGATTAATGCTAAAAATATTTTGATTCCACGATGGCTTCATTGCACAAAAGGATGTAAGCTTGAGCTTCACGCATTTTCTGATGCATCTAATGCAGCATATGCAGCTGCTGTTTATCTAAGAGTTGTAGACGAGAAACAGCAAGTGAGTGTTATGCTTGTTACTGCTAAAACCAAGGTAGCTCCAATTGAGAAGGAGTTATCTATACCTAGATTGGAGCTTTGTGGGGCTACATTGGCAGCGAAGTTATTGAACGAAGTTTCTCAGGTGATGGGAATTCCGAAGAGTAATTTGTTTGGATGGACTGACTCTACAGTTGTTTTAGCTTGGTTACGAGGACCAGCATGTCGATGGGCGACATATGTAAGTAACAGAGTCTCGCATATACTTACGATTATGGATTTTGAGCAATGGGGACATGTTTCAACAAATTTTAATCCAAGTGATTGCGCTTCTAGAGGGTTGAAACCTACAGAGTTAAACAGCTACAATAATTTATGGTGGCATGGCCCTACTTTTTTGTCTAAATTAGATATTTCAGTTGTTAAACCTAATTTACTCGATACGCATGAAGAAGAACGTGTGAAAACTTTTGCTGTAATGGATGAACCTATTGAATTTGAATGGACAAAATTTTCTGAGTTAAATAAAATGTTAAGAGTAATTTCGTTGTGTAGAAGATTTCTTAAGATTAGACTACCTGTTGATGAGAGAAAAGTTTATTCAAAATTTGTAACGCCAGATGAGATGGAAGAAACTTTAAAAACTATAATTGTACAGGTTCAAGAACATAATTTTGGAGAAGAGATACGCGCATTAAGAACTAATAGAGATATTGCCAAACGGAGTCCATTACGCACGCTTTGCCCTTTTTTGGATAAAAATGGGGTTTTAAGAGTGGGAGGACGTCTGACCCAATCTGACATGAGTTATGATCAGATGCACCCTATTATTTTGCCAGCTAAGAATCATCTTAGTCAGCTAATAATAGAGAATGCTCACACCAAGACTCTTCATGGTGGACCTCAACTTATGATGAGTTTTTTGAGAACAAAATTTTGGATTTTGAGAGCTCGTGACATGGTTAAAAAGTGTTACCGTACTTGTGTTACTTGTTTAAGGTATTCTAAGGCAGCTACGACACAATTGATGGGCCAGTTACCAGAATATAGATTAAAGCCCAGTCGTGCGTTTAAGATTTCTGGAGCGGATTACGCCGGACCAATAAACATAAGATTTTCTCCTGGACATGGTTCGAAGTCCTACAAGGGCTATATCTGTTTATTTGTTTGCATGGTGACTCGAGCTATTCACTTAGAGGCGGTTTCTGATTTGTCTGCCAAAGGTTTTATTGCTGCTTTTAGAAGATTTGTATCGCGTAGAGGACACTGCCAGGATTTATACAGTGATAATGGCACAAATTTCGTTGGCGCAGATACTATATTAAAGAACATGTTTAATAATGCTAAATCGGAACTTAACACTGAAATTAGAGAGCTACTGAGCGTAGAAAAAACAACATGGCATTTTATTCCACCTAGTGCGCCAAATTTTGGAGGAATATGGGAGGCGGGAGTACGATGCACGAAAGCTCATCTAAAACGTGTAATTGGGGATACTACTTTGACTTTCGAAGAAATGTCAACTTTACTTACCCAAATTGAAGCGTGTTTAAATTCTCGTCCGTTAAGTGTTTTGAGTGATAACCCCAATGACCCTCTCCCACTAACGCCTGGCCATTTTTTAATTGGTGAGCCTTTGTTAAATTTAATGGATAAAGACTATTCTGATTTAAATGTTAATGGTTTAGATAGATATAAATTAATTCAAAAGATGTTGAATTTATTTTGGAAGAGATGGTATAAAGAATTTTTAACAAATTTGAATCAAAGAAACAAATGGTGTACTAAAAAATCGGAATTAGAGGTAGGAGATGTAGTAGTGGTAAAAGATGATTGTATTCCACCTGCTAAATGGTTATTAGGAAAAGTTGTAGAGAAACATGTTGGACCTGATGAAATTGCACGAGTCGTAACTATCAAATGTAGTAAAGGGTTTCTAAAGCGGCCTGTTTCCAAATTATGTCTGTTAACAAAGCCTTAGTGTAAAAAACTATTAAAGGACCAAGTCCTTGGTGGGCGGGATGTGTAAAATACAGTTAATAATAATTGTAACTAAATAAAATAAGATGCATTTAAAAGAAACAATGTTAAAACGTGTTTGTAAAAATAAGCATCTATGTCGTGTGTATGTGTAGTATGTAGTACATTAGTAAAGCGATAGATGTCGCTACGGACCTCGTTAATGTATATTGATACAAATAATAAGTTCAATGTTTTGCCAATAGATGTCACTAAGATCAGTCTACATCGCGCTATTGCTTCACTGATGACCCTTCGATATAAGACCGGCAATAATTTTGTATTTTGAGTTTCAATACGAGCTTTAATTCGGGCTATATGTGTGTTCGAATACGAGTTATACCTACACGTGAGTAATATACGAGTGAAACTGTCTAGTGAGTGTTTCATTTTTGTCATAATACTTAAAGTTAAGTAACAATTAAAATTAAGTAATAATTAAAGTTAAATAATAATAAAAGTTAGGTAATACATAAAGTAAAGTAATAATTAAAGTTAAGTAGGTAACAAATAAAGTATTACTTAACTGGGTTCGTGTACCGAGTGGTGTGCCTCAAGGCTCGCTACTCGGGCCTTTATTATTTATAATCTACGTAAACGACATTGCTTCCTGCTTAAAGTTCGCAAAACTTTTATGTTTTGCGGACGATATGAAAATTTACGCTATAATAAAATCATCTGAAGATGCTCGTAACTTTCAATTAGACCTTTCCAACCTTGAAAACTATTGCAAATTGAACAAACTAGATCTCAATCCTACCAAATGTTCAATAATAACGTATACTCGGAAACGCTTTGCCATAAACGAGAATAATTCATTAGGAGGCCAAATCTTATCTAGGTCAAGCTGTGTTCGTGATTTAGGTGTACATCACGATTGCAAACTAATTTTTGATACTCAGATCGAGGCGATTATTAATAAAGCTTCCAAGGCTTTGGGGTTTGTGATGCGTATGTCGAAATGTTTTACTGAAGCGAAAACCTTGAAAATTTTGTATTGCACACATGTCAGAAGTCATCTCGAGTATGCCTCGCAGTTGTGGAACCCTTACTATCATAAACATGTAGACCGTGTAGAGGCGATTCAAAAGGGTTTTATTAATATTGTGCTATCATCAAAAAATTGCATACCACTCGGACAATTATCTAAGCCTTTGTAAGAAATTTCATATCCTACCATTAAAAACACGACGCATGATATCTGATTGTTTTTTACTATTAAAGACGATGTCAAATGCATTAGACTGCCCGCAACTACTTTCCAAATTCTCCATTAATGTTCCTACTAAATTCATAAGATTCAACCCACCAATAGCGGTACCAAAAGCCTCCACCAACTACAGACAAAACTCGTATGTTGTGAGAGCGAGTCGCAACTTCAACAAGATATGCCGTGATTACGATCTTGATGTATTTACTTCTAAGACAACGTCGATTAGAAAGAGCTTGAGCTGCAAATTTTTTTATAACTTGATTTCCTAAATTTGTATAACGTATTCAAACCACAATACTATGGTAAATTGTACGATATAATTAGCATACACTTCTTTCTGGTTTTTAGTCAGACCTACCTTTAAAGTTTAAACTTTTTGTTTTAGTTATTTTGTTATCCTACTTAAAAACATATATCTGTATCTAACTAGTAAGACCGTTCACAATATCTTGTATTCAATTATTCTGTTACTTAGAGGTGAAAACTTGTAATTGGCTTTCTGATCCTCATATAAAATTTCCACTGAATATGTCACTTACTGTTCTGTTCCTTAGAGGTAATTGGCTTTCTGATCCTCATATATAATTATACTCGATCACAAATAGCATTTAAAAGAAATATAGATATTAACAAGCGTAATCTTAGAAGAGCAAATAACTTACATATTGAAAGCGTTAAATCTGATCTTGAAAAGCGAACTATACTTTTTGAAGGTGCTAAATTATATAATTCACTGCCAGAAAATATCAAAGACTGTAAAAGTTTAAAAAACTTTAAGTCTTTGTTAATTACTCATTTAATGGGGTCTAAATAACTAATTTTCTATTTCTAACCAAACACACACACACACACACACACACATACGCACGTACTCACTGACAATATGAGACACACACATGCACTTCTTATGCTGGTAAAAACTCACACATAACTATAATGTAATAAAACCTATTATGTATACTAAAATAAGCTTTATGTAATGTTATTAATGTCAAAACAAAATATTTAAAATCTAATCATCTCATTCTAACAAGTAACATATTGTAGACTTATCTATAATACTGTAATGTTGCTATTAATATAATAAATAATAAATAATAATAAACTTTTTGTTTTAGTTATTTTGTTATCCTACTTAAAAACATATATCTCTATCTAACTAGTAAGACCGTTCACAATATCTTGTA
This sequence comes from Polyommatus icarus, assembly GCA_937595015.1. NCBI lineage: Eukaryota > Metazoa > Arthropoda > Insecta > Lepidoptera > Lycaenidae > Polyommatus > Polyommatus icarus. The sequence goes on from OW569326.1 coordinate 4,759,139, forward strand.
TTCAATTATTCTGTTACTTAGAGGTGAAAACTTGTAATTGGCTTTCTGATCCTCATATAAAATTTCCACTGATGTCACTTACTGTTCTGTTCCTTAGAGGTAATTGGCTTTCTGATCCTCATATATAATTATACTCGATCACAAATAGCATTTAAAAGAAATATAGATATTAACAAGCGTAATCTTAGAAGAGCAAATAACTTACATATTGAAAGCGTTAAATCTGATCTTGAAAAGCGAACTATACTTTTTGAAGGTGCTAAATTATATAATTCACTGCCAGAAAATATCAAAGACTGTAAAAGTTTAAAAAACTTTAAGTCTTTGTTAATTACTCATTTAATAGGGTCTAAATAACTAATTTTCTATTTCTAACCAAACACACACACACACACACACACATACGCACGTACTCACTGACAATATGAGACACACACATGCACTTCTTATGCTGGTAAAAACTCACACATAACTATAATGTAATAAAACCTATTATGTATACTAAAATAAGCTTTATGTAATGTTATTAATGTCAAAACAAAATATTTAAAATCTAATCATCTCATTCTAACAAGTAACATATTGTAGACTTATCTATAATACTGTAATGTTGCTATTAATATAATAAATAATAAATAATAATAAACTTTTTGTTTTAGTTATTTTGTTATCCTACTTAAAAACATATATCTGTATCTAACTAGTAAGACCGTTCACAATATCTTGTATTCAATTATTCTGTTACTTAGAGGTGAAAACTTGTAATTGGCTTTCTGATCCTCATATAAAATTTCCACTGATGTCACTTAGCTGTAAGTTTTCCATGTCACATAAATAAATAAATAAATAAGTAATAATTAAAGTTAAGTAACAATTAAATTAAAAAAGTTACTTAACATTTATAATTACTCAATGTGTAATTATAACGTAATGTGCGAGTGGAGTGCGCGTGGCGTGCGCGTGGAGTGCGCGTGGCATGCGCGTGGAGTGCGCGTGGAGTGCGCGTGGCGTGCGCGTGGCGTGCGCGTGGAGTGCGCGTGGCGTGCGCGTGGAGTGCGCGTGGCGTGCGCGTGGAGTGCGCGTGGCGTGCGCGTGTGGTGCGCGTGGCGTGCGCGTGGAGTGCGCGTGTGGTGCGCGTGGCGTGCGCGTGTGGTGCGCGTGGCGTGCGCGTGTGGTGCGCGTGGCGTGCGCGTGTGGTGCGCGTAGCGTGCGCGTGGAGTGCACGTGGCGTGCGCGTGTGGTGCGCGTGGCGTGCGCGTGTGGTGCACGTGGCGTGCGCGTGTGGTCCGCGTGGCGTTCGCGTGTGGTGCGCGTGGCGTTCGCGTGGAGTGCGCGTGGCGTGCGCGTGGAGTGCGAGTGGCGTGCGCGTGGCGTGCGCGTGTGGTGCGCGTGGCGTGCGCGTGGAGTGCGCGTGGCGTGCGCGTGTGGTGCGCGTGGCATGCGCGTAGAGTGCACGTGGCGTGCACGTGTGGTGCGCGTGGCGTGCGCGTGTGGTGCACGTGGCGTGCGCGTGTGGTGCGCGTGGCGTGCGCGTGGAGTGCGCGTGGCGTGCGCGTGGAGTGCACGTGGCGTGCGCGTGTCTTGCGCGTGGCGTGCGCGTGGAGTGCGCATGGCGTGCGCGTGGAGTGCGCGTGGAGTGCTCGTGGCGTGCGCGTGGCGTGCGCGTGGCGTGCGCGTGGAGTGCGCGTGGCGTGCGCGGGTGGAATTCGATAAATGCAATTTAAGATCTATTGATGTGCCTTTAAGACTTAAATATTACTTAGCTTTAAGTAATATTTAAGGATAAGTAATACTTAAAGTTAAGTAACAATTAAAATTAAGTAATAATTAAAGTTAAATAATAATAAAAGTTAGGTAATACATAAAGTAAAGTAATAATTAAAGTTAAGTAGGTAACAAATAAAGTATTACTTAACTGGGTTCGTGTACCGAGCGGTGTGCCTCAAGGCTCGCTACTCGGGCCTTTATTATTTATAATCTACGTAAACGACATTGCTCCCTGCTTAAAGTTCGCAAAACTTTTATGTTTTGCGGACGATATGAAAATTTACGCTATAATAAAATCATCTGAAGATGCTCGTAACTTTCAATTAGACCTTTCCAACCTTGAAAACTATTGCTAATTGAACAAACTAGATCTCAATCCTACCAAATGTTCAATAATAACGTATACTCGGAAACGCTTTGCCATAAACGAGAATAATTCATTAGGAGGCCAAATCTTATCTAGGTCAAGCTGTGTTCGTGATTTAGGTGTACATCACGATTGCAAACTAATTTTTGATACTCAGATCGAGGCGATTATTAATAAAGCTTCCAAGGCCTTGGGGTTTGTGATGCGTATGTCGAAATGTTTTACTGAAGCGAAAACCTTGAAAATTTTGTATTGCACACATGTCAGAAGTCATCTCGAGTATGCCTCGCAGGTGTGGAACCCTTACTATCATAAACATGTAGACCGTATAGAGGCGATTCAAAAGGGTTTTATCAATATTGTGCTATTGTACCCTGGCCGGCACAGGGACAATAAAGAGGAGAAGAGATAAATAAAAAGAAAATTAACAAATAACAAATTTATTTAAATAATTATTTAGTCAGCGGGGAGCGGGGAACGCGGGTACGAAACTTAGCCTCGGTCTATTTCTCAGTCTTTAGCTCTCGGGTTTAGGGACACGACACTTATCTGGGGACGGGCAGCGACTTGTGGGACTCCAGCTCCTCAAGTCTCCGTGATCCCCGCAACAGGTGCAGCGTCGATGGCCAGGTGTTGGTGGCAGTCTTCGGGATCCCGTATGTGGCGGCAAGTTCAGGGTGTGGCTCTGAGAGGTGCGTCAATCAGACGGCATGGGCAGCACGTGGTCGACTCCGGGCAACCACGGAGCAGAGAGATTTCTCCAAGCGTAGCACGAGGAGTTGCTCCGAACGTCGAATAGAAGTTGCGCAGAGCGTAGGAGAGTTGCTCCGGTCGTAAGCACCCCTGGAATATTCGAAAAGAGACTTAGAGGAGGGTTCACGCTGTTGACCCCCAAGCACGTGTTCTTCACCCGAAGACTTCACGTGGTTGCAGAGTCCATCACAAACATTAAAAACACTAATTAAAAAAGAATTTAGATAACATCAACATACAGTTAAAAAAGCAAAAGGTTATTGAACTTGTGACACTGACATTTAAAAGTAGGTCAGGGCCAATTTTGTGATAACAACAAAGTAAACCATGAAAATAATTTGACCACGGTGAAAGAATTAATATTAGAAGGTTAAAAATATGAATAAAGATCTACTTTACAAGATAACAAGTTAAAACAGGAAGCCATCAAACACGTGGTCTATTACAAAGAGAAATTTTACAATTTAGACAAATACATAATGTTGTGATTTTCGCCACAATAAAAACCAAATACAGGATTAAACTGAATTTACAATAAAAGGTATTAAAAGACAAGAAACTTGGGAAATCCTACAAACCAACACTAAATACGCACTCACCAAAAACGGGGGGTCCTTTTAAAGTAAAGAAAAAGAAAGTCACGCCCAAGCCGGAGAGTTTTTATACCCTCGAGCCGGTATATTTTTTTTAAGTTGACAGTGGTAGCTGTCAAAGAACGCAAATTAAAAGTCATCAACAATTAAAAAAAAAATGAGTTAATAAAAATATAATTATCTTTAGATAGGTGTACTTTAAACAATACTTTTATGTAATTATGAAATAGTTAATAAAAAAAGAAAATATCTGGTAAAAATAACAGATATCCCAACAAAGAGTTATAATAGTTGCACCATTACCCCAAAGATGTCGCTACGAACTTCATTTCCAGTTATATTTTATCGATAAACGACGGAATCTATTAGGCGTAAAGGTTCTAAAGAGGCCTAATAGATGTCGCTATGCGACACTATCATCAAAAAATTGCATACCACTCGGACAATTATCTAAGCCTTTGTAAGAAATTTCATATCCTACCATTAAAAACACGACGCATGATATCTGATTGTTTTTTACTATTAAAGACGATGTCAAATGCATTAGACTGCCCGCAACTACTTTCCAAATTCTCCATTAATGTTCCTACTAAATTCATAAGATTCAACCCACCAATAGCGGTACCAAAAGCCTCCACCAACTACAGACAAAACTCGTATGTTGTGAGAGCGAGTCGCAACTTCAACAAGCTATGCCGTGATTACGATCTTGATGTATTTACTTCTAAGACAACGTCGATTAGAAAGAGCTTGAGCTGCAAATTTTTTTATAACTTGATTTCCTAAATTTGTATAACGTATTCAAACCACAATACTATGGTAAATTGTACGATATAATTAGCATACACTTCTTTCTGGTTTTTAGTCAGACCTACCTTTAAAGTTTAAACTTTTTGTTTTAGTTATTTTGTTATCCTACTTAAAAACATATATCTGTATCTAACTAGTAAGACCGTTCACAATATCTTGTATTCAATTATTCTGTTACTTAGAGGTGAAAACTTGTAATTGGCTTTCTGATCCTCATATAAAATTTCCACTGATGTCACTTAGCTGTAAGTTTTCCATGTCACATAAATAAATAAATAAATAAGTAATAATTAAAGTTAAGTAACAATTAAATTAAAAAAGTTACTTAACATTTATAATTACTCAATGTGTAATTATAACGTAATGTGCGAGTGGAGTGCGCGTGGCGTGCGCGTGGAGTGCGCGTGGCGTGCGCGTGTGGTGCGCGTGGCACGCGCGTGGAGTGCGCGTGGCGTGCGCGTGGAGTGCACGTGGCATGCGCGTGGAGTGCGCGTGGCGTGCGCGTGGCGTGCGCGTGGCGTGCGCGTGTGGTGCGCGTGGCATGCGCGTGGAGTGCACGTGGCGTGCACGTGTGGTGCGCGTGGCGTGCGCGTGTGGTGCGCGTGGCGTGCGCGTGGAGTGCACGTGGCGTGCGCGTGTGGTGCGCGTGGCGTGCGCGTGTGGTGCACGTGGCGTGCGCGTATGGTGCGCGTGGAGTTCGCGTGGAATGCGCGTGGCGTGCGAGTGGCGTGCGCGTGGAGTGCGCGTGGCGTGCGCGTGTGGTGCGCGTGGCGTGCGCGTGGCGTGCGCGTGGCGTGCGCGTGGCGTGCGCGTGGAGTGCGCGTGGAGTGCGCGTGGAGTGCGCGTGGCGTGCGAGTGGAAAGCGCGTGGCGTGCGCATGGAGTGCGCGTGGCGTGCGCGTGGAGTGCGCGTGGAGTGCGCGTGGCGTGCGCGTGGAGTGCGCGTGGCGTGCGCGGGTGGAATTCGATAAATGCAATTTAAGATCTATTGATGTGCCTTTAAGACTTAAATATTACTTAGCTTTAAGTAATATTTAAGGATAAGTTATACTTAAAGTTAAGTAACAATTAAAATTAAGTAATAATTAAAGTTAAATAATAATAAAAGTTAGGTAATACATAAAGTAAAGTAATAATTAAAGTTAAGTAGGTAACAAATAAAGTATTACTTAACTGGGTTCGTGTACCGAGCGGTGTGCCTCAAGGCTCGCTACTCGGGCCTTTATTATTTATAATCTACGTAAACGACATTGCTCCCTGCTTAAAGTTCGCAAAACTTTTATGTTTTGCGGACGATATGAAAATTTACGCTATAATAAAATCATCTGAAGATGCTCGTAACTTTCAATTAGACCTTTCCAACCTTGAAAACTATTGCTAATTGAACAAACTAGATCTCAATCCTACCAAATGTTCAATAATAACGTATACTCGGAAACGCTTTGCCATAAACGAGAATAATTCATTAGGAGGCCAAATCTTATCTAGGTCAAGCTGTGTTCGTGATTTAGGTGTACATCACGATTGCAAACTAATTTTTGATACTCAGATCGAGGCGATTATTAATAAAGCTTCCAAGGCCTTGGGGTTTGTGATGCGTATGTCGAAATGTTTTACTGAAGCGAAAACCTTGAAAATTTTGTATTGCACACATGTCAGAAGTCATCTCGAGTATGCCTCGCAGGTGTGGAACCCTTACTATCATAAACATGTAGACCGTATAGAGGCGATTCAAAAGGGTTTTATCAATATTGTGCTATCATCAAAAAATTGCATACCACTCGGACAATTATCTAAGCCTTTGTAAGAAATTTCATATCCTACCATTAAAAACACGACGCATGATATCTGATTGTTTTTTACTATTAAAGACGATGTCAAATGCATTAGACTGCCCGCAACTACTTTCCAAATTCTCCATTAATGTTCCTACTAAATTCATAAGATTCAACCCACCAATAGCGGTACCAAAAGCCTCCACCAACTACAGACAAAACTCGTATGTTGTGAGAGCGAGTCGCAACTTCAACAAGCTATGCCGTGATTACGATCTTGATGTATTTACTTCTAAGACAACGTCGATTAGAAAGAGCTTGAGCTGCAAATTTTTTTATAACTTGATTTCCTAAATTTGTATAACGTATTCAAACCACAATACTATGGTAAATTGTACGATATAATTAGCATACACTTCTTTCTGGTTTTTAGTCAGACCTACCTTTAAAGTTTAAACTTTTTGTTTTAGTTATTTTGTTATCCTACTTAAAAACATATATCTGTATCTAACTAGTAAGACCGTTCACAATATCTTGTATTCAATTATTCTGTTACTTAGAGGTGAAAACTTGTAATTGGCTTTCTGATCCTCATATAAAATTTCCACTGATGTCACTTAGCTGTAAGTTTTCCATGTCACATAAATAAATAAATAAATAAGTAATAATTAAAGTTAAGTAACAATTAAATTAAAAAAGTTACTTAACATTTATAATTACTCAATGTGTAATTATAACGTAATGTGCGAGTGGAGTGCGCGTGGCGTGCGCGTGGAGTGCGCGTGGCATGCGCGTGGAGTGCGCGTGGAGTGCGCGTGGCGTGCGCGTGGAGTGCGCGTGGCGTGCGCGTGGAGTGCGCGTGGCGTGCGCGTGGAGTGCGCGTGGCGTGCGCGTGGAGTGCGCGTGGCGTGCGCGTGTGGTGCGCGTGGCATGCGCGTGGAGTGCACGTGGCGTGCACGTGAGGTGCGCGTGGCGTGCGCGTGTGGTGCACGTGGCGTGCGCGTGTGGTGCGCGTGGAGTGCGCTTGGCGTGCGCGTGTGGTGCGCGTGGCATGCGCGTGGAGTGCACGTGGCGTGCACGTGAGGTGCGCGTAGCGTGCGCGTGTGGTGCACGTGGCGTGCGCGTGTGGTGCGCGTGGAGTGCACGTGGCGTGCGCGTGTCCGGTCCGGTCGTAAGCACCCCTGGAATATTCGAAAAGAGACTTAGAGGAGGGTTCACGCTGTTGACCCCCAAGCACGTGTTCTTCACCCGAAGACTTCACGTGGTTGCAGAGTCCATCACAAACATTAAAAACACTAATTAAAAAAGAATTTAGATAACATCAACATACAGTTAAAAAAGCAAAAGGTTATTGAACTTGTGACACTGACATTTAAAAGTAGGTCAGGGCCAATTTTGTGATAACAACAAAGTAAACCATGAAAATAATTTGACCACGGTGAAAGAATTAATATTAGAAGGTTAAAAATATGAATAAAGATCTACTTTACAAGATAACAAGTTAAAACAGGAAGCCATCAAACACGTGGTCTATTACAAAGAGAAATTTTACAATTTAGACAAATACATAATGTTGTGATTTTCGCCACAATAAAAACCAAATACAGGATTAAACTGAATTTACAATAAAAGGTATTAAAAGACAAGAAACTTGGGAAATCCTACAAACCAACACTAAATACGCACTCACCAAAAACGGGGGGTCCTTTTAAAGTAAAGAAAAAGAAAGTCACGCCCAAGCCGGAGAGTTTTTATACCCTCGAGCCGGTATATTTTTTTTAAGTTGACAGTGGTAGCTGTCAAAGAACGCAAATTAAAAGTCATCAACAATTAAAAAAAAAATGAGTTAATAAAAATATAATTATCTTTAGATAGGTGTACTTTAAACAATACTTTTATGTAATTATGAAATAGTTAATAAAAAAAGAAAATATCTGGTAAAAATAACAGATATCCCAACAAAGAGTTATAATAGTTGCACCATTACCCCAAAGATGTCGCTACGAACTTCATTTCCAGTTATATTTTATCGATAAACGACGGAATCTATTAGGCGTAAAGGTTCTAAAGAGGCCTAATAGATGTCGCTATGCGACACTATCATCAAAAAATTGCATACCACTCGGACAATTATCTAAGCCTTTGTAAGAAATTTCATATCCTACCATTAAAAACACGACGCATGATATCTGATTGTTTTTTACTATTAAAGACGATGTCAAATGCATTAGACTGCCCGCAACTACTTTCCAAATTCTCCATTAATGTTCCTACTAAATTCATAAGATTCAACCCACCAATAGCGGTACCAAAAGCCTCCACCAACTACAGACAAAACTCGTATGTTGTGAGAGCGAGTCGCAACTTCAACAAGCTATGCCGTGATTACGATCTTGATGTATTTACTTCTAAGACAACGTCGATTAGAAAGAGCTTGAGCTGCAAATTTTTTTATAACTTGATTTCCTAAATTTGTATAACGTATTCAAACCACAATACTATGGTAAATTGTACGATATAATTAGCATACACTTCTTTCTGGTTTTTAGTCAGACCTACCTTTAAAGTTTAAACTTTTTGTTTTAGTTATTTTGTTATCCTACTTAAAAACATATATCTGTATCTAACTAGTAAGACCGTTCACAATATCTTGTATTCAATTATTCTGTTACTTAGAGGTGAAAACTTGTAATTGGCTTTCTGATCCTCATATAAAATTTCCACTGATGTCACTTAGCTGTAAGTTTTCCATGTCACATAAATAAATAAATAAATAAGTAATAATTAAAGTTAAGTAACAATTAAATTAAAAAAGTTACTTAACATTTATAATTACTCAATGTGTAATTATAACGTAATGTGCGAGTGGAGTGCGCGTGGCGTGCGCGTGGAGTGCGCGTGGCGTGCGCGTGTGGTGCGCGTGGCACGCGCGTGGAGTGCGCGTGGCGTGCGCGTGGAGTGCACGTGGCATGCGCGTGGAGTGCGCGTGGCGTGCGCGTGGCGTGCGCGTGGCGTGCGCGTGTGGTGCGCGTGGCATGCGCGTGGAGTGCACGTGGCGTGCACGTGTGGTGCGCGTGGCGTGCGCGTGTGGTGCGCGTGGCGTGCGCGTGGAGTGCACGTGGCGTGCGCGTGTGGTGCGCGTGGCGTGCGCGTGTGGTGCACGTGGCGTGCGCGTATGGTGCGCGTGGAGTTCGCGTGGAATGCGCGTGGCGTGCGAGTGGCGTGCGCGTGGAGTGCGCGTGGCGTGCGCGTGTGGTGCGCGTGGCGTGCGCGTGGCGTGCGCGTGGCGTGCGCGTGGCGTGCGCGTGGAGTGCGCGTGGAGTGCGCGTGGAGTGCGCGTGGCGTGCGAGTGGAAAGCGCGTGGCGTGCGCATGGAGTGCGCGTGGCGTGCGCGTGGAGTGCGCGTGGAGTGCGCGTGGCGTGCGCGTGGAGTGCGCGTGGCGTGCGCGGGTGGAATTCGATAAATGCAATTTAAGATCTATTGATGTGCCTTTAAGACTTAAATATTACTTAGCTTTAAGTAATATTTAAGGATAAGTTATACTTAAAGTTAAGTAACAATTAAAATTAAGTAATAATTAAAGTTAAATAATAATAAAAGTTAGGTAATACATAAAGTAAAGTAATAATTAAAGTTAAGTAGGTAACAAATAAAGTATTACTTAACTGGGTTCGTGTACCGAGCGGTGTGCCTCAAGGCTCGCTACTCGGGCCTTTATTATTTATAATCTACGTAAACGACATTGCTCCCTGCTTAAAGTTCGCAAAACTTTTATGTTTTGCGGACGATATGAAAATTTACGCTATAATAAAATCATCTGAAGATGCTCGTAACTTTCAATTAGACCTTTCCAACCTTGAAAACTATTGCTAATTGAACAAACTAGATCTCAATCCTACCAAATGTTCAATAATAACGTATACTCGGAAACGCTTTGCCATAAACGAGAATAATTCATTAGGAGGCCAAATCTTATCTAGGTCAAGCTGTGTTCGTGATTTAGGTGTACATCACGATTGCAAACTAATTTTTGATACTCAGATCGAGGCGATTATTAATAAAGCTTCCAAGGCCTTGGGGTTTGTGATGCGTATGTCGAAATGTTTTACTGAAGCGAAAACCTTGAAAATTTTGTATTGCACACATGTCAGAAGTCATCTCGAGTATGCCTCGCAGGTGTGGAACCCTTACTATCATAAACATGTAGACCGTATAGAGGCGATTCAAAAGGGTTTTATCAATATTGTGCTATCATCAAAAAATTGCATACCACTCGGACAATTATCTAAGCCTTTGTAAGAAATTTCATATCCTACCATTAAAAACACGACGCATGATATCTGATTGTTTTTTACTATTAAAGACGATGTCAAATGCATTAGACTGCCCGCAACTACTTTCCAAATTCTCCATTAATGTTCCTACTAAATTCATAAGATTCAACCCACCAATAGCGGTACCAAAAGCCTCCACCAACTACAGACAAAACTCGTATGTTGTGAGAGCGAGTCGCAACTTCAACAAGCTATGCCGTGATTACGATCTTGATGTATTTACTTCTAAGACAACGTCGATTAGAAAGAGCTTGAGCTGCAAATTTTTTTATAACTTGATTTCCTAAATTTGTATAACGTATTCAAACCACAATACTATGGTAAATTGTACGATATAATTAGCATACACTTCTTTCTGGTTTTTAGTCAGACCTACCTTTAAAGTTTAAACTTTTTGTTTTAGTTATTTTGTTATCCTACTTAAAAACATATATCTGTATCTAACTAGTAAGACCGTTCACAATATCTTGTATTCAATTATTCTGTTACTTAGAGGTGAAAACTTGTAATTGGCTTTCTGATCCTCATATAAAATTTCCACTGATGTCACTTAGCTGTAAGTTTTCCATGTCACATAAATAAATAAATAAATAAGTAATAATTAAAGTTAAGTAACAATTAAATTAAAAAAGTTACTTAACATTTATAATTACTCAATGTGTAATTATAACGTAATGTGCGAGTGGAGTGCGCGTGGCGTGCGCGTGGAGTGCGCGTGGCATGCGCGTGGAGTGCGCGTGGAGTGCGCGTGGCGTGCGCGTGGAGTGCGCGTGGCGTGCGCGTGGAGTGCGCGTGGCGTGCGCGTGGAGTGCGCGTGGCGTGCGCGTGGAGTGCGCGTGGCGTGCGCGTGTGGTGCGCGTGGCATGCGCGTGGAGTGCACGTGGCGTGCACGTGAGGTGCGCGTGGCGTGCGCGTGTGGTGCACGTGGCGTGCGCGTGTGGTGCGCGTGGAGTGCGCTTGGCGTGCGCGTGTGGTGCGCGTGGCATGCGCGTGGAGTGCACGTGGCGTGCACGTGAGGTGCGCGTAGCGTGCGCGTGTGGTGCACGTGGCGTGCGCGTGTGGTGCGCGTGGAGTGCACGTGGCGTGCGCGTGTCTTGCGCGTGGCGTGCGCGTGGAGTGCGCGTGGCGTGCGCGTGGAGTGCGCGTGGAGTGCGCGTGGAGTGCACGTGGCGTGCGCGTGTCTTGCGCGTGGCGTGCGCGTGGAGTGCGCGTGGCGTGCGCGTGGAGTGCGCGTGGAGTGCGCGTGGAGTGCGCGTGGCGTGCGCGGGTGGAATTCGATAAATGCAATTTAAGATCTATTGATGTGCCTTTAAGACTTAAATATTACATAGCTTTAAGTAATATTTAAGGATAAGTTATACTTAAAGTTAAGTAACGTAAAGTAATTATAACGTAATGTGCGAGTGGAGTGCGCGTGGCGTGCGCGTGGAGTGCGCGTGGCATGCGCGTGGAGTGCGCGTGGAGTGCGCGTGGCGTGCGCGTGGAGTGCGCGTGGCGTGCGCGTGGAGTGCGCGTGGCGTGCGCGTGTGGTGCGCGTGGCATGCGCGTGGAGTGCGCGTGGCGTGCGCGTGGAGTGCACGTGGCGTGCGCGTGTGGTGCGCGTAGCGTGCGCGTGGAAAGCGCGTGGCGTGCGCATGGAGTGCGCGTGGAGTGCGCGTGGCGTGCGCGTGTGGTGCGCGTGGCATGCGCGTGGAGTGCACGTGGCGTGCACGTGAGGTGCGCGTGGCGTGCGCGTGTGGTGCACGTGGCGTGCGCGTGTGGTGCGCGTAGAGTGCACGTGGCGTGCGCGTGTCTTGCGCGTGGCGTGCGCGTGGAGTGCGCGTGGCGTGCGCGTGGAGTGCGCGTGGAGTGCGCGTGGAGTGCGCGTTGCGTGCGCGTGGCGTGCGCGTGGAGTGCGCGTGGCGTGCGCGGGTGGAATTCGATAAATGCAATTTAAGATCTATTGATGTGCCTTTAAGACTTAAATATTACTTAGCTTTAAGTAATATTTAAGGATAAGTTATACTTAAAGTTAAGTAACAATTAAAATTAAGTAATAATTAAAGTTAAATAATAATAAAAGTTAGGTAATACATAAAGTAAAGTAATAATTAAAGTTAAGTAGGTAACAAATAAAGTATTACTTAACTGGGTTCGTGTACCGAGCGGTGTGCCTCAAGGCTCGCTACTCGGGCCTTTATTATTTATAATCTACGTAAACGACATTGCTTCCTGCTTAAAGTTCGCAAAACTTTTATGTTTTGCGGACGATATGAAAATTTACGCTATAATAAAATCATCTGAAGATGCTCGTAACTTTCAATTAGACCTTTCCAACCTTGAAAACTATTGCAAATTGAACAAACTAGATCTCAATCCTACCAAATGTTCAATAATAACGTATACTCGGAAACGCTTTGCCATAAACGAGAATAATTCATTAGGAGGCCAAATCTTATCTAGGTCAAGCTGTGTTCGTGATTTAGGTGTACATCACGATTGCAAACTAATTTTTGATACTCAGATCGAGGCGATTATTAATAAAGCTTCCAAGGCTTTGGGGTTTGTGATGCGTGTGTCGAAATGTTTTACTGAAGCGAAAACCTTGAAAATTTTGTATTGCACACATGTCAGAAGTCATCTCGAGTATGCCTCGCAGGTGTGGAACCCTTAATATCATAAACATGTAGACCGTATAGAGGCGATGCAAAAGGGTTTTATCAATATTGTGCTATCATCAAAAAATTGCATACCACTCGGACAATTATCTAAGCCTTTGTAAGAAATTTCATATCCTACCATTAAAAACACGACGCATGATATCTGATTGTTTTTTACTATTAAAGACGATGTCAAATGCATTAGACTGCCCGCAACTACTTTCCAAATTCTCCATTAATGTTCCTACTAAATTCATAAGATTCAACCCACCAATAGCGGTACCAAAAGCCTCCACCAACTACAGACAAAACTCGTATGTTGTGAGAGCGAGTCGCAACTTCAACAAGCTATGCCGTGATTACGATCTTGATGTATTTACTTCTAAGACAACGTCGATTAGAAAGAGCTTGAGCTGCAAATTTTTTTATAACTTGATTTCCTAAATTTGTATAACGTATTCAAACCACAATACTATGGTAAATTGTACGATATAATTAGCATACACTTCTTTCTGGTTTTTAGTCAGACCTACCTTTAAAGTTTAAACTTTTTGTTTTAGTTATTTTGTTATCCTACTTAAAAACATATATCTGTATCTAACTAGTAAGACCGTTCACAATATCTTGTATTCAATTATTCTGTTACTTAGAGGTGAAAACTTGTAATTGGCTTTCTGATCCTCATATAAAATTTCCACTGATGTCACTTACTGTTCTGTTCCTTAGAGGTAATTGGCTTTCTGATCCTCATATATAATTATACTCGATCACAAATAGCATTTAAAAGAAATATAGATATTAACAAGCGTAATCTTAGAAGAGCAAATAACTTACATATTGAAAGCGTTAAATCTGATCTTGAAAAGCGAACTATAATTTTTGAAGGTGCTAAATTATATAATTCACTGCCAGAAAATATCAAAGACTGTAAAAGTGTAAAAAACTTTAAGTCTTTGTTAATTACTCATTTAATAGGGTCTAAATAACTAATTTTCTATTTCTAACCAAACACACACACACACACACACATACGCACGTACTCACTGACAATATGAGACACACACATGCACTTCTTATGCTGGTAAAAACTCACACATAACTATAATGTAATAAAACCTATTATGTATACTAAAATAAGCTTTATGTAATGTTATTAATGTCAAAACTAAATATTTAAAATCTAATCATCTCATTCTAACAAGTAACATATTGTAGACTTATCTATAATACTGTAATGTTGCTATTAATATAATAAATAATAAATAATAATAAACTTTTTGTTTTAGTTATTTTGTTATCCTACTTAAAAACATATATCTGTATTTAACTAGTAAGACCGTTCACAATATCTTGTATTCAATTATTCTGTTACTTAGAGGTGAAAACTTGTAATTGGCTTTCTGATCCTCATATAAAATTTCCACTGATGTCACTTAGCTGTAAGTTTTCCATGTCACATAAATAAATAAATAAATAAGTAATAATTAAAGTTAAGTAACAATTAAATTAAAAAAGTTACTTAACATTTATAATTACTCAATGTGTAATTATAACGTAATGTGCGAGTGGAGTGCGCGTGGAGTGCGCGTGGCATGCGCGTGGAGTGCGCGTGGAGTGCGCGTGGCGTGCGCGTGGAGTGCGCGTGGCGTGCGCGTGGAGTGCGCGTGGCGTGCGCGTGTGGTGCGCGTGGCATGCGCGTGGAGTGCGCGTGGCGTGCGCGTGGAGTGCACGTGGCGTGCGCGTGTGGTGCGCGTAGCGTGCGCGTGGAAAGCGCGTGGCGTGCGCATGGAGTGCGCGTGGAGTGCGCGTGGCGTGCGCGTGTGGTGCGCGTGGCATGCGCGTGGAGTGCACGTGGCGCGCACGTGAGGTGCGCGTGGCGTGCGCGTGTGGTGCACGTGGCGTGCGCGTGTGGTGCGCGTGGAGTGCGCGTGGCGTGCGCGTGTGGTGCGCGTGGCATGCGCGTGGAGTGCACGTGGCGTGCACGTGAGGTGCGCGTAGCGTGCGCGTGTGGTGCACGTGGCGTGCGCGTGTGGTGCGCGTGGAGTGCACGTGGCGTGCGCGTGTCTTGCGCGTGGCGTGCGCGTGGAGTGCGCGTGGCGTGCGCGTGGAGTGCGCGTGGAGTGCGCGTGGAGTGCACGTGGCGTGCGCGTGTCTTGCGCGTGGCGTGCGCGTGGAGTGCGCGTGGCGTGCGCGTGGAGTGCGCGTGGAGTGCGCGTGGAGTGCGCGTGGCGTGCGCGGGTGGAATTCGATAAATGCAATTTAAGATCTATTGATGTGCCTTTAAGACTTAAATATTACTTAGCTTTAAGTAATATTTAAGGATAAGTTATACTTAAAGTTAAGTAACGTAAAGTAATTATAACGTAATGTGCGAGTGGAGTGCGCGTGGCGTGCGCGTGGAGTGCGCGTGGCATGCGCGTGGAGTGCGCGTAGAGTGCGCGTGGCGTGCGCGTAGAGTGCGCGTGGCGTGCGCGTGGAGTGCGCGTGGCGTGCGCGTGTGGTGCGCGTGGCATGCGCGTGGAGTGCGCGTGGCGTGCGCGTGGAGTGCACGTGGCGTGCGCGTGTGGTGCGCGTAGCGTGCGCGTGGAAAGCGCGTGGCGTGCGCATGGAGTGCGCGTGGAGTGCGCGTGGCGTGCGCGTGTGGTGCGCGTGGCATGCGCGTGGAGTGCACGTGGCGTGCACGTGAGGTGCGCGTGGCGTGCGCGTGTGGTGCACGTGGCGTGCGCGTGTGGTGCGCGTGGAGTGCACGTGGCGTGCGCGTGTCTTGCGCGTGGCGTGCGCGTGGAGTGCGCGTGGCGTGCGCGTGGAGTGCGCGTGGCGTGCGCGTGGAGTGCGCGTGGAGTGCGCGTGGAGTGCGCGTTGCGTGCGCGTGGCGTGCGCGTGGAGTGCGCGTGGCGTGCGCGGGTGGAATTCGATAAATGCAATTTAAGATCTATTGATGTGCCTTTAAGACTTAAATATTACTTAGCTTTAAGTAATATTTAAGGATAAGTTATACTTAAAGTTAAGTAACAATTAAAATTAAGTAATAATTAAAGTTAAATAATAATAAAAGTTAAGTAATACATAAAGTAAAGTAATAATTAAAGTTAAGTAG
This sequence comes from Polyommatus icarus, assembly GCA_937595015.1. Taxonomy (NCBI): domain Eukaryota; kingdom Metazoa; phylum Arthropoda; class Insecta; order Lepidoptera; family Lycaenidae; genus Polyommatus; species Polyommatus icarus. Next base: position 4,775,274 of record OW569326.1, read on the forward strand.
GTAACAAATAAAGTATTACTTAACTGGGTTCGTGTACCGAGCGGTGTGCCTTTATTATTTATAATCTACGTAAACGACATTGCTTCCTGCTTAAAGTTCGCAAAACTTTTATGTTTTGCGGACGATATGAAAATTTACGCTATAATAAAATCATCTGAAGATGCTCGTAACTTTGAATTAGACCTTTCCAACCTTGAAAACTATTGCAAATTGAACAAACTAGATCTCAATCCTACCAAATGTTCAATAATAACGTATACTCGGAAACGCTTTGCCATAAACGAGAATAATACATTAGGAGGCCAAATCTTATCTAGGTCAAGCTGTGTTCGTGATTTAGGTGTACATCACGATTGCAAACTAATTTTTGATACTCAGATCGAGGCGATTATTAATAAAGCTTCCAAGGCCTTGGGGTTTGTGATGCGTATGTCGAAATGTTTTACTGAAGCGAAAACCTTGAAAATTTTGTATTGCACACATGTCAGAAGTCATCTCGAGTATGCCTCACAGGTGTGGAACCCTTACTATCATAAGCATGTAGACCGTATAGAGGCGATTCAAAAGGATTTTATCAATATTGTGCTATCATCAAAAAATTGCATACCACTCGGACAATTATCTAAGCCTTTGTAAGAAATTTCATATCCTACCATTAAAACCACGACGCATGATATCTGATTGTTTTTTACTATTAAAGACGATGTCAAATGCATTAGACTGCCCGCAACTACTTTCCAAATTCTCCATTAATGTTCCTACTAAATTCATAAGATTCAACCCACCAATAGCGGTACCAAAAGCCTCCACCAACTACAGACAAAACTCGTATGTTGTGAGAGCGAGTCGCAACTTCAACAAGCTATGCCGTGATTACGATCTTGATGTATTTACTTCTAAGACAACGTCGATTAGAAAGAGCTTGAGCTGCAAATTTTTTTATAACTTGATTTCCTAAATTTGTATAACGTATTCAAACCACAATACTATGGTAAATTGTACGATATAATTAGCATACACTTCTTTCTGGTTTTTAGTCAGACCTACCTTTAAAGTTTAAACTTTTTGTTTTAGTTATTTTGTTATCCTACTTAAAAACATATATCTGTATCTAACTAGTAAGACCGTTCACAATATCTTGTATTCAATTATTCTGTTACTTAGAGGTGAAAACTTGTAATTGGCTTTCTGATCCTCATATAAAATTTCCACTGATGTCACTTACTGTTCTGTTCCTTAGAGGTAATTGGCTTTCTGATCCTCATATATAATTATACTCGATCACAAATAGCATTTAAAAGAAATATAGATATTAACAAGCGTAATCTTAGAAGAGCAAATAACTTACATATTGAAAGCGTTAAATCTGATCTTGGAAAGCGAACTATACTTTTTGAAGGTGCTAAATTATATAATTCACTGCCAGAAAATATCAAAGACTGTAAAAGTTTAAAAAACTTTAAGTCTTTGTTAATTACTCATTTAATAGGGTCTAAATAACTAATTTTCTATTTCTAACCAAACACACACACACACACACACACACATACGCACGTACTCACTGACAATATGAGACACACACATGCACTTCTTATGCTGGTAAAAACTCACACATAACTATAATGTAATAAAACCTATTATGTATACTAAAATAAGCTTTATGTAATGTTATTAATGTCAAAACAAAATATTTAAAATCTAATCATCTCATTCTAACAAGTAACATATTGTAGACTTATCTATAATACTGTAATGTTGCTATTAATATAATAAATAATAATAAACTTTTTGTTTTAGTTATTTTGTTATCCTACTTAAAAACATATATCTGTATCTAACTAGTAAGACCGTTCACAATATCTTGTATTCAATTATTCTGTTACTTAGAGGTGAAAACTTGTAATTGGCTTTCTGATCCTCATATAAAATTTCCACTGATGTCACTTAGCTGTAAGTTTTCCATGTCACATAAATAAATAAATAAATAAGTAATAATTAAAGTTAAGTAACAATTAAATTAAAAAAGTTACTTAACATTTATAATTACTCAATGTGTAATTATAACGTAATGTGCGAGTGGAGTGCGCGTGGCGTGCGCGTGGAGTGCGCGTGGCATTTTTTTTTTTTTTTTTTTTTTTATTATAAAGGTTCACAAAACTAGCCTAACACTTAACATTTAACAAAATACTATGTTATACTATAACAATTGTGTAAGACCTTCTTGATGTGAACACAGCATGCTAATATAAAATAATATCAAATTAACATTGGCCACTATATCGACAGAGTTCTTGTCGACCTGCCTAGTCGATCAAGAACTCTGTCGATAGTACATCACTATCATTACTTCAACAAAAAATATAGGTATTAGGTACAATAATAATGATGCGCGTGGAGTGCGCGTGGAGTGCGCGTGGAGTGCGCGTGGCGTGCGCGTGGAGTGCGCGTGGCATGCGCGTGGAGTGCGCGTGGAGTGCGCGTGGCGTGCGCGTGGAGTGCGCGTGGCGTGCGCGTGGAGTGCGCGTGGCGTGCGCGTGTGGTGCGCGTGGCATGCGCGTGGAGTGCGCGTGGCGTGCGCGTGGAGTGCACGTGGCGTGCGCGTGTGGTGCGCGTGGCGTGCGCGTGGAAAGCGCGTGGCGTGCGCATGTAGTGCGCGTGGCGTGCGCATGTAGTGCGCGTGGAGTGCGCGTGGCGTGCGCGTGTGGTGCGCGTGCCATGCGCGTGGAGTGCGCGTGGAATGCGCGTGGCGTGCGCGTGGAGTGCGCGTGGCGTGCGCGTGAAGTGCGCGTGGCGTGCGCGTGTGGTGCGCGTGGCATGCGCGTGGAGTGCGCGTGGCGTGCGCGTGGAGTGCGCGTGTGGTGCGCGTGGCGTGCGCGTGTGGTGCGCGTGGCGTGCGCGTGTGGTGCGCGTGGCGTGCGCGTGGAGTGCACGTGGCGTGCGCGTGGAGTGCACGTGGCGTGCGCGTGTGGTGCGCGTGGCGTGCGCGTGTGGTGCACGTGGCGTGCGCGTGTGGTGCGCGTGGCGTGCGCGTGGAGTGCGCGGGGCGTGCGCGTGGAGTGCGCGTGGCGTGCGCGTGGCGTGCGCGTGTGGTGCGCGTGGCATGCGCGTGGAGTGCGCGTGGCGTGCACGTGTGGTGCGCGTGGCGTGCGAGTGGCGTGCGCGTGGCGTGCGCGTGTGGTGCGCGTGGCATGCGCGTGGAGTGCACGTGGCGTGCACGTGTGGTGCGCGTGGCGTGCGCGTGTGGTGCACGTGGCGTGCGCGTGGCGTGCGCGTGGAGTGCGCGTGGCATGCGCGTGGAGTGCGCGTGGAGTGCGCGTGCCGTGCGCGTGGAGTGCGCGTGGCATGCGCGTGGAGTGCGCGTGGAGTGCGCGTGGCGTGCGCGTGGAGTGCGCGTGGCGTGCGCGTGGAGTGCGCGTGGCGTGCGCGTGTGGTGCGCGTGGCATGCGCGTGGAGTGCGCGTGGCGTGCGCGTGGAGTGCACGTGGCGTGCGCGTGTGGTGCGCGTGGCGTGCGCGTGGAAAGCGCGTGGCGTGCGCATGTAGTGCGCGTGGAGTGCGCGTGGCGTGCGCGTGGAGTGCGCGTGGCGTGCGCGTGGAGTGCACGCGGCGTGCGCGTGTCTTGCGCGTGGCGTGCGCGTGGAGTGCGCGTGGCGTGCGCGTGGAGTGCGCGTGGAGTGCGCGTGGCGTGCGCGTGGCGTGCGCGTGGCGTGCGCGTGGAGTGCGCGTGGCGTGCGCGGGTGGAATTCGATAAATGCAATTTAAGATCTATTGATGTGCCTTTAAGACTTAAATATTACTTAGCTTTAAGTAATATTTATGGATAAGTAATACTTAAAGTTAAGTAACAATTAAAATTAATTTTTTTTTTTAATTATTTTTTTTTAATTTAATTAATTAAAGTTAAATAATAATAAAAGTAAGGTAATACATAAAGTAAAGTAATAATTAAAGTTAAGTAGGTAACAAATAAAGTATTACTTAACTGGGTTCGTGTACAGAGCGGTGTGCCTCAAGGCTCGCTACTCGGGCCTTTATTATTTATAATCTACGTAAACGACATAGCTTCCTGCTTAAAGTTCGCAAAATTTTTATGTTTTGCGGACGATATGAAAATTTACGCTATAATAAAATCATCTGAAGATGCTCGTAACTTTCAATTAGACCTTTCCAACCTTGAAAACTATTGCAAATTGAACAAACTAGATCTCAATCCTACCAAATGTTCAATAATAACGTATACTCGGAAACGCTTTGCCATAAACGAGAATAATTCATTAGGAGGCCAAATCTTATCTAGGTCAAGCTGTGTTCGTGATTTAGGTGTACATCACGATTGCAAACTAATTTTTGATACTCAGATCGAGGCGATTATTAATAAAGCTTCCAAGGCTTTGGGGTTTGTGATGCGTGTGTCGAAATGTTTTACTGAAGCGAAAACCTTGAAAATTTTGTATTGCACACATGTCAGAAGTCATCTCGAGTATGCCTCGCAGGTGTGGAACCCTTAATATCATAAACATGTAGACCGTATAGAGGCGATGCAAAAGGGTTTTATCAATATTGTGCTATCATCAAAAAATTGCATACCACTCGGACAATTATCTAAGCCTTTGTAAGAAATTTCATATCCTACCATTAAAAACACGACGCATGATATCTGATTGTTTTTTACTATTAAAGACGATGTCAAATGCATTAGACTGCCCGCAACTACTTTCCAAATTCTCCATTAATGTTCCTACTAAATTCATAAGATTCAACCCACCAATAGCGGTACCAAAAGCCTCCACCAACTACAGACAAAACTCGTATGTTGTGAGAGCGAGTCGCAACTTCAACAAGCTATGCCGTGATTACGATCTTGATGTATTTACTTCTAAGACAACGTCGATTAGAAAGAGCTTGAGCTGCAAATTTTTTTATAACTTGATTTCCTAAATTTGTATAACGTATTCAAACCACAATACTATGGTAAATTGTACGATATAATTAGCATACACTTCTTTCTGGTTTTTAGTCAGACCTACCTTTAAAGTTTAAACTTTTTGTTTTAGTTATTTTGTTATCCTACTTAAAAACATATATGTGTATCTAACTAGTAAGACCGTTCACAATATCTTATCTAGGTCAAGCTGTGTTCGTGATTTAGGTGTACATCACGATTGCAAACTAATTTTTGATACTCAGATCGAGGCGATTATTAATAAAGCTTCCAAGGCCTTGGGGTTTGTGATGCGTATGTCGAAATGTTTTACTGAAGCGAAAACCTTGAAAATTTTGTATTGCACACATGTCAGAAGTCATCTCGAGTATGCCTCACAGGTGTGGAACCCTTACTATCATAAGCATGTAGACCGTATAGAGGCGATTCAAAAGGATTTTATCAATATTGTGCTATCATCAAAAAATTGCATACCACTCGGACAATTATCTAAGCCTTTGTAAGAAATTTCATATCCTACCATTAAAACCACGACGCATGATATCTGATTGTTTTTTACTATTAAAGACGATGTCAAATGCATTAGACTGCCCGCAACTACTTTCCAAATTCTCCATTAATGTTCCTACTAAATTCATAAGATTCAACCCACCAATAGCGGTACCAAAAGCCTCCACCAACTACAGACAAAACTCGTATGTTGTGAGAGCGAGTCGCAACTTCAACAAGCTATGCCGTGATTACGATCTTGATGTATTTACTTCTAAGACAACGTCGATTAGAAAGAGCTTGAGCTGCAAATTTTTTTATAACTTGATTTCCTAAATTTGTATAACGTATTCAAACCACAATACTATGGTAAATTGTACGATATAATTAGCATACACTTCTTTCTGGTTTTTAGTCAGACCTACCTTTAAAGTTTAAACTTTTTGTTTTAGTTATTTTGTTATCCTACTTAAAAACATATATCTGTATCTAACTAGTAAGACCGTTCACAATATCTTGTATTCAATTATTCTGTTACTTAGAGGTGAAAACTTGTAATTGGCTTTCTGATCCTCATATAAAATTTCCACTGATGTCACTTACTGTTCTGTTCCTTAGAGGTAATTGGCTTTCTGATCCTCATATATAATTATACTCGATCACAAATAGCATTTAAAAGAAATATAGATATTAACAAGCGTAATCTTAGAAGAGCAAATAACTTACATATTGAAAGCGTTAAATCTGATCTTGGAAAGCGAACTATACTTTTTGAAGGTGCTAAATTATATAATTCACTGCCAGAAAATATCAAAGACTGTAAAAGTTTAAAAAACTTTAAGTCTTTGTTAATTACTCATTTAATAGGGTCTAAATAACTAATTTTCTATTTCTAACCAAACACACACACACACACACACACACATACGCACGTACTCACTGACAATATGAGACACACACATGCACTTCTTATGCTGGTAAAAACTCACACATAACTATAATGTAATAAAACCTATTATGTATACTAAAATAAGCTTTATGTAATGTTATTAATGTCAAAACAAAATATTTAAAATCTAATCATCTCATTCTAACAAGTAACATATTGTAGACTTATCTATAATACTGTAATGTTGCTATTAATATAATAAATAATAAATAATAATAAACTTTTTGTTTTAGTTATTTTGTTATCCTACTTAAAACATATATCTGTATCTAACTAGTAAGACCGTTCACAATATCTTGTATTCAATTATTCTGTTACTTAGAGGTGAAAACTTGTAATTGGCTTTCTGATCCTCATATAAAATTTCCACTGATGTCACTTAGCTGTAAGTTTTCCATGTCACATAAATAAATAAATAAATAAGTAATAATTAAAGTTAAGTAACAATTAAATTAAAAAAGTTACTTAACATTTATAATAACTCAATGTGTAATTATAACGTAATGTGCGAGTGGAGTGCGCGTGGCGTGCGCGTGGAGTGCGCGTGGCATGCGCGTGGAGTGCGCGTGGAGTGCGCGTGGCGTGCGCGTGGAGTGCGCGTGGCATGCGCGTGGAGTGCGCGTGGAGTGCGCGTGGCGTGCGCGTGGAGTGCGCGTGGCGTGCGCGTGGAGTGCGCGTGGCGTGCGCGTGTGGTGCGCGTGGCATGCGCGTGGAGTGCGCGTGGCGTGCGCGTGGAGTGCACGTGGCGTGCGCGTGTGGTGCGCGTGGCGTGCGCGTGGAAAGCGCGTGGCGTGCGCATGTAGTGCGCGTGGCGTGCGCATGTAGTGCGCGTGGAGTGCGCGTGGCGTGCGCGTGTGGTGCGCGTGCCATGCGCGTGGAGTGCGCGTGGAATGCGCGTGGCGTGCGCGTGGAGTGCGCGTGGCGTGCGCGTGAAGTGCGCGTGGCGTGCGCGTGTGGTGCGCGTGGCATGCGCGTGGAGTGCGCGTGGCGTGCGCGTGGCGTGCGCGTGTGGTGCGCGTGGCGTGCGCGTGTGGTGCGCGTGGCGTGCGCGTGTGGTGCGCGTGGCGTGCGCGTGGAGTGCACGTGGCGTGCGCGTGGAGTGCACGTGGCGTGCGCGTGTGGTGCGCGTGGCGTGCGCGTGTGGTGCACGTGGCGTGCGCGTGTGGTGCGCGTGGCGTGCGCGTGGAGTGCGCGTGGCGTGCGCGTGGAGTGCGAGTGGCGTGCGCGTGGCGTGCGCGTGTGGTGCGCGTGGCATGCGCGTGGAGTGCACGTGGCGTGCACGTGTGGTGCGCGTGGCGTGCGAGTGGCGTGCGCGTGGCGTGCGCGTGTGGTGCGCGTGGCATGCGCGTGTGGTGCACGTGGCGTGCGCGTGGCGTGCGCGTGGAGTGCGCGTGGCATGCGCGTGGAGTGCGCGTGGAGTGCGCGTGCCGTGCGCGTGGAGTGCGCGTGGCATGCGCGTGGAGTGCGCGTGGAGTGCGCGTGGCGTGCGCGTGGAGTGCGCGTGGCGTGCGCGTGGCGTGCGCGTGTGGTGCGCGTGGCATGCGCGTGGAGTGCGCGTGGCGTGCGCGTGGAGTGCACGTGGCGTGCGCGTGTGGTGCGCGTGGCGTGCGCGTGGAAAGCGCGTGGCGTGCGCATGTAGTGCGCGTGGAGTGCGCGTGGCGTGCGCGTGGAGTGCGCGTGGCGTGCGCGTGGAGTGCACGCGGCGTGCGCGTGTCTTGCGCGTGGCGTGCGCGTGGAGTGCGCGTGGCGTGCGCGTGGAGTGCGCGTGGAGTGCGCGTGGCGTGCGCGTGGCGTGCGCGTGGCGTGCGCGTGGAGTGCGCGTGGCGTGCGCGGGTGGAATTCGATAAATGCAATTTAAGATCTATTGATGTGCCTTTAAGACTTAAATATTACTTAGCTTTAAGTAATATTTATGGATAAGTAATACTTAAAGTTAAGTAACAATTAAAATTAATTTTTTTTTTTAATTATTTTTTTTTAATTTAATTAATTAAAGTTAAATAATAATAAAAGTAAGGTAATACATAAAGTAAAGTAATAATTAAAGTTAAGTAGGTAACAAATAAAGTATTACTTAACTGGGTTCGTGTACAGAGCGGTGTGCCTCAAGGCTCGCTACTCGGGCCTTTATTATTTATAATCTACGTAAACGACATAGCTTCCTGCTTAAAGTTCGCAAAATTTTTATGTTTTGCGGACGATATGAAAATTTACGCTATAATAAAATCATCTGAAGATGCTCGTAACTTTCAATTAGACCTTTCCAACCTTGAAAACTATTGCAAATTGAACAAACTAGATCTCAATCCTACCAAATGTTCAATAATAACGTATACTCGGAAACGCTTTGCCATAAACGAGAATAATTCATTAGGAGGCCAAATCTTATCTAGGTCAAGCTGTGTTCGTGATTTAGGTGTACATCACGATTGCAAACTAATTTTTGATACTCAGATCGAGGCGATTATTAATAAAGCTTCCAAGGCTTTGGGGTTTGTGATGCGTGTGTCGAAATGTTTTACTGAAGCGAAAACCTTGAAAATTTTGTATTGCACACATGTCAGAAGTCATCTCGAGTATGCCTCGCAGGTGTGGAACCCTTAATATCATAAACATGTAGACCGTATAGAGGCGATGCAAAAGGGTTTTATCAATATTGTGCTATCATCAAAAAATTGCATACCACTCGGACAATTATCTAAGCCTTTGTAAATATCTTGTATTCAATTATTCTGTTACTTAGAGGTGAAAACTTGTAATTGGCTTTCTGATCCTCATATAAAATTTCCACTGATGTCACTTAGCTGTAAGTCTTCCATGTCACATAAATAAATAAATAAATAAGTAATAATTAAAGTTAAGTAACAATTAAATTAAAAAAGTTACTTAACATTTATAATTACTCAATGTGTAATTATAACGTAATGTGCGAGTGGAGTGCGCGTGGCGTGCGCGTGGCGTGCGCGTGGAGTGCGCGTGGCGTGCGCGTGTGGTGCGCGTGGCGTGCGCGTGGAGTGCACGTGGCGTGCGCGTGTGGTGCGCGTGGCGTGCGCGTGGAGTGCGCGTGGCGTGCGCGTGGCGTGCGCGTGTTGTGCGCGTGGCGTGCGCGTGGAGTGCACGTGGCGTGCGCGTGTGGTGCGCGTGGCGTGCGCGTGGAGTGCGCGTGGCGTGCGCGTGTGGTGCGCGTGGCGTGCGCGTGGAGTGCACGTGGCGTGCGCGTGTGGTGCGCGTGGCGTGCGCGTGGAGTGCGCGTGGCGTGCGCGTGTGGTGCGCGTGGCGTGCGCGTGGAGTGCACGTGGCGTGCGCGTGTGGTGCGCGTGGCGTGCGCGTGGAGTGCGCGTGGCGTGCGCGTGGAATGCGCGTGGCGTGCGCGTGGCGTGCGCGTGGAGTGCGCGTGGCGTGCGCGTGTGGTGCGCGTGGCGTGCGCGTGGAGTGCGCGTGGCGTGCGCGTGGAGTGCGCGTGGCGTGCGCGTGGAGTGCGCGTGGCGTGCGCGTGGAGTGCGCGTGGAGTGCGCGTGGCGTGCGAGTGGCGTGCGCGTGGAGTGCGCGTGGCGTGCGCGTGGCGTGCGCGTGGCGTGCGCATATGGTGCGCGTGGAGTGCGCGTGGAGTGCGCGTGGCGTGCGAATGGCGTGCGCGTGGAGTGCGCGTGGCGTGCGCGTGTGGTGCGCGTGTGGTGCGCGTGGAGTGCGCGTGGCGTGCGCGTGTGGTGCGCGTGGAGTGCGCGTGGCGTGCGCGTGTGATGCGCGTGGCGTGCGCGTGTGGTGCGCGTGGCATGCGCGTGGAGTGCACGTGGCGTGCACGTGTGGTGCGCATGGCGTGCGCGTGTGGTGCGCGTGGCGTGCGCGTGGAATGCGCGTGGCGTGCGCGTGGAGTGCGCATGGCGTGCGCGTGGAGTGCACGTGGCGTGCGCGTGTCTTGCGCGTGGCGTGCGCGTGGAGTGCGCGTGGCGTGCGCGTGTGGTGCGCGTGGCGTGCGCGTGGAGTGCGCGTGGCATGCGCGTGGATTGCGCGTGGCGTGCGCGTGGCGTGCGCGTGGCGTGCGCGTGGCGTGCGCGTGGCGTGCGCGTGGCGTGCGCGTGGAGTGCGCGTGGCGTGCGCGTGGAGTGCGCGTGGAGTGCGCGTGGCGTGCGAGTGGCGTGCGCGTGGAGTGCGCGTGGCGTGCGCGTGTGGTGCGCGTGGCGTGCGCGGGTGGAATTCGATAAATGCAATTTAAGATCTATTGATGTGCCTTTAAGACTTAAATATTACTTAGCTTTAAGTAATATTTAAGGATAAGTAATACTTAAAGTTAAGTAACAATTAAAATTAAGTAATAATTAAAGTTAAATAATATTAAAAGTTTGGTAATACTTAAAGTAAAGTAATAATTAAAGTTAAGTAGGTAATTAACTTTAATTATTACTTAATTTTGGACTTACATAAAAAGTAAATCAAGTAAGAGTTCACTGATTAATATAATTAATTATAATAATGTAAGGGCTAACTCATCCGTATCTATATGCGAGGTTTTTTCCGACTTTTTTCAATCTAATTTTCTGGCACCCGACGCAAGTGATGTCCCTAACCCTTTTTATTTTTCTTATTTTTTATGGACGGGAAATGCTCTGACGCATTCCGCGGGGGACGGGGGGAATCCAGCCGCGGATATGTGGGGCTCTCTGCGGTCGGCAAGGTGGTAAATTGACCGCAGCTCTACCCACTAAAACCCGTCCGTGCCTTCTCCTCCGCTTGGCGCTGGGCCGCTGGACCCGCCTGAGGCGAAAACTGCAGCGACCCAGTTAGCGGCTTCTGCTTTCAGCGCAGATACTCCGCGCGGCAGTCTGCTGCCGCCTATTCCGGGAGAGCTGCCCAAGGCACCGGGCGCTCTGCGTCCGGGAGGACTCGTGCGATAGGCAACGGGTTCCCCAATCCGTTGCCTGAGTCCTATCTACGGCGGGAGCTGGCGCTCATGTTCGGCACGCCTGCGCCCTCCACGCCGTCTGCACCACACGGCCAGGAGGGAGCCAACGCCTCGCTGCCACCACTGCGATCATGATGATGACACCGCACAGCATACGCTCCTGGAATGCCCAGCATGGGTTGAACAGCGAGCGGTGCTTGTTGCGACCACCGGACTTGACATAACACTCCCGGCCATAGTTTCAAATATGGTTCGGTCGAGACAGGGATTTCCCTAACCCTGGCGATGTCTATGGTACGTCTGTAGGCGACATATCTACTATTATTATTGAATATGACACAGTTGTTAAACTTTTAAAAGATCTCGACCCACACAAATCAGCAGGACCAGATGGTATACCCGCTATATTTCTGATAAAATGTGCCAAATTTGTTGCAGTGCCACTTACACTTATTTATCAAAAATCATTAAACGAATGTATTGTACCGGAAATTTGGAAAAGAGCTTACATCACCCCGGTCCATAAAAAGGGGTCTAAAACTGATGCCTGTAATTACCGCCTGATATCTAAATTATGTATTGCTGCGAAGCTATTCGAGAAATTAATTTATAGACAACTATTTTCAGCAGTTAAAAACTCATTTGGGAATTACCAACACGGATTTCTGCCGGGCAGATCCACGACATCTAATATTGTCCAACTTAATGACTTTTTGACCGACGCCATGGATCAAGGGGCCCAGGTCGACGTCGTCTACACCGACTATAGTAAATGTTTCGACAGAATTGACCACAAAAAACTTTTACAAAAATTTGCGGAGACCGGTGTACATGGTGATTTACTTAGATGGTTTGCGTCGTATATTACCAATCGCAGTCAAGCAGTAGCAATCAATAACTGCACCTCGAGGTGGCGTCGGATCCCGAGCGGCGTACCGCAGGGATCCCTACTTGGACCCCTGTTATTCGTCATATTTGTTAACGATATTGACCAATGTTTTAGCTCTTCCCAATTATTGTGATTTGCTGACGACATGAAAATCTACAAGCGCATAACGTGTCTCGATGACGATCATCGTCTTCAGGCTGACCTTCAAGCACTTGAAGTCTATTGTGTCAATAACCGTTTAGACCTTAACCCGTTAAAATGTTCCGTTGTTACCTTTACGCGAAAGAAAAATAATATTACTTACGATTATCATCTCAAGAATCATCCGTTGCCCAGAACTACCACTATAAGAGACCTTGGAGTTATTCATGACTCGAAACTATCGTTTAACTCTCATATTGATCATGTCATATCAAAAGCATCTAAAGCTCTTGGCTTCTTAAAGCGAAATTCTAAAGAATTTGTTCGCGCTAAAACCATCAAGGTTCTATATTGCTCTCTAGTTAGAAGTCACCTCGAGTATGCCTCCCAAATTTGGAACCCTAGGTATAAAATTCACATTAATAGAATCGAGAATATCCAAAGAAAATTTATACGTTACCTGTGTTTTAAGACTAATCAACGGTTTAATAGTTCCAATTATAAGTCTGTCTGTACCAAACACCACCTCCTTACCCTAGAGGACCGTCGTGTTATTGCCGATGTGTCTTTTCTTGTAAAAATTTCTTCGAATAATCTAGACTGCCCCAACCTATTATCTAAGTTGTCTTTTAAAATTCCTACTAAGTCCTATCGTCGTCATGTCCCTATCTTCTTACCCACTACCCACACCTACTACAGACAGAACTCTTTCATGTATCGTGCAAGCAAGCAACTAAATTCAGTTTGTTCTAATATGGATTTAGATATTTTCAATTGTAATATTTCAACTCTAAAGAGATCATTATGCAAGCATTTTGTTGATTTAATTAATTAATTGTTTGTTGATGTTTAGCTCTTCTGTACGTAATATGTATTGTAATGTTAGAAATAAGCAAACACTAACTAAAAAAAATAATATATATATATATATATATATATATATATATATATATATATATATATATATATATATATATATATATATATATATATATATATATATATATATATATATATATATATATATATATAAATTAACTGATATTTGAGTTTAAAATGTTTAAAACTTTGTTGTAGTAGTACTAGGTATTCATAACGTAATATTTAAGTCAATATTTTGTAAACTATTACTATCAGTGAAAACTTCTAATTGGCTCCTTATTACGTATTCTGTCTTATAATTTAATTGTAACATTAGCTGTAAGTTTTCCAAGTATCATAAAATAAAATAAAATAAAGTAACAATTAAAGTATTACTTAACTGGGTTCGTGTACCGAGCGGTGTGCCTCAAGGCTCGCTACTCGGGCCTTTATTATTTATAATCTACGTAAACGACATTGCTTCCTGCTTAAAGTTCGCAAAACTTTTATGTTTTGCGGACGATATGAAAATTTACGCTATAATAAAATCATCTGAAGATGCTCGTAACTTTCAATTAGACCTTTCCAACCTTGAAAACTATTGCAAAATGAACAAACTAGATCTTAATCCTACCAAATGTTCAATAATAACGTATACTCGGAAACGCTTTGCCATAAACGAGAATAATTCATTAGGAGGCCAAATCTTATCTAGGTCAAGCTGTGTTCGTGATTTAGGTGTACATCACGATTGCAAACTAATTTTTGATACTCAGATCGAGGCGATTATTAATAAAGCTTCCAAGGCCTTGGGGTTTGTGATGCGTATGTCGAAATGTTTTACTGAAGCGAAAACCTTGAAAATTTTGTATTGCACACATGTCAGAAGTCATCTCGAGTATGCCTCGCAGGTGTGGAACCCTTACTATCATAAACATGTAGACCGTATAGAGGCGATTCAAAAGCGTTTTATCAAATTTTTGTGCTATCATCAAAAAATTGCATACCACTCGGACAGTTATCTAAGCCTTTGTAAGAAATTTCATATCCTACCATTAAAAACACGACGCATGATATCTGATTGTTCTTTACTATTAAAGACGATGTCAAATGCATTAGACTGCCCGCAACTACTTTCCAAATTCTCCATTAATGTTCCTACTAAATTCATAAGATTCAACCCACCAATAGTTATTAGCATAGTAGCATATGCTTTCTGTTCTTAAAACAACGCCGAAACTCCCAAACGTGTATCTATAAGGAGTCAGGAGTTCTCTCAGCATCTTCGAAACCATGGTATACCTTGACCCAATATTTGACTTTTTGGTAGCATATTCTTAGTACACTTCACATAAAACCAAAATCACCATATGTTTCCATATAAATTTCGAGGAGTTCCCTCGATTACTCATGGATCCCATCATCAGGTCACCACTTTTGCGAACATGGTACCAAATTGGAGTGAAACCTAATACAACAAAACAAAAATTTCGAAAATCGGTTCACAAACGGCGGAGTAATCGTTGAACATACAAAAAAAAATAAAAAAATAAAAAAAAATCCACAGCCGAACATATAACCTCCTCGTTTTTTGGAAGTCGGTTAATAATTATTCTAAGTGCTGAAAGTAAAATTTGGAAGCCTCGTCAAACACGAGAGATTCTTAAATTGTTTGCTACCTAAGTGTCTAAACTAGAGATGAAACGGATATTCGGCAACTATCCGGTATCCGGCCTATCCGGCGGCTATAATACTATCCGGCCGAATACCGGATAACTGCTATTCGGCCGGATAGGCATCCGGCCGGCCGAATAAAAAAAAAAGATCTGGATAAACAAATATTTTTAAGTAATT
This sequence comes from Polyommatus icarus, assembly GCA_937595015.1. NCBI lineage: Eukaryota > Metazoa > Arthropoda > Insecta > Lepidoptera > Lycaenidae > Polyommatus > Polyommatus icarus. The sequence goes on from OW569326.1 coordinate 4,790,297, forward strand.
ATTATCTTTATTTTGAAATAAAAGTAGTTTTAGTTTAATGTAGAAAATGAATTAATAAGTACTCATACTGCGCTAAGGGCAAATTATGGAGAATAAAAACCAACTTCTCGGCATTGAGAGGTAGCAGCTGGTAGTTTCGCTTCATTTTATAAATAAGGCCAGCTTCAGAAAATAGTATTTCGCTGTACACACTGCTACAAGGTGCTGAAAGATTGTTAAATTTGGGTATTGTTGGGCATAGCTACCCAAGAATAAGGGTCACTATTGCGATCAATTCGAACTGACTTGAGATAAAATCCAGCTCACAGGTTTATTTCTTCGCGTTGAACATGGCCAGTATTGTTATCAGTTGCTACTTCATCAAAGCAATCCCAAAACGTATAATGAGCTTGGAGAGATACATCTGACTCAGTCTCCTCTCCTCTCCTCTTTTTAGCCAGTGTTGAAGATCGTTCGCGCGCCGCCTACGCAAGTATGTGTGCTTTGCACCAAACGGTAAGTTCCGCCGGATATTCGGCGACCGGATATCCGGCTATCCGGCCATGTGGTTGACCGAATATCCGGTATCTGGTATCCGGCCAAACTACTATTCGTTCCATCACTAGTCTAAGCACACTATGGCGGAATTTCCGCGTGATTCCGCCTGCAACGTATTTTAAATTACCGATGACACACTATACCGAAATTCCGTCGCGTCATATTGTATGCGTTTGACATTACTGACGTAATCATGCGGAATTTCCGCCGCGGAACTTCGGCATGGTGTGTTTAGACACTGATACAAACGGATCGGTTCCGTTTCGCCTATACAAAGTGTAACAAAATTAAGTGGTAATACTTTAGAGGGTGCATGTGTCCCCTGTATAGAGTTCACTGTAAAAATATCAGCGCTCAAAGAGTAACTTTTTTTCTTGGTATGGGCAAGCGCCTCAGCGACGTGAATTTGCCCAAAAAAAAAATTACTCTTTCTGATATTTTCTCTGTGAACTCATACACACTACACACCCTAAAGCATTACATCATTTATTTTAGTTTTGTTAGACCCTGTATATCGGATCTATCTTTACTATTTTCATGAAATAATTCACAAAAATTGTAATTTTGCATACAACAATCAATAAAAGAATTGGATCGGAACTACCTCATTAGTCATTACTATTACGACAAATAATTTAGCTTTGTTACCCGCTAAAAAATCCCACCACTTCATTGCTTGTATAGCCTTTTATGATTTCAGGAGTGACAGACTTGCTTAAGCTGACTAAGGAATTAGGACCAGCAACTTTAATTTAAAGTAAAATAGGTGGAGCAAGAAATTCAAATTAACTAAAACAAACAACCCCATCGTTAGCAGTCAACCTATTCTTAACACTTAAGATATTTGCTTAAAAATTAAAATACTTTAAATGCCATGACTACTGTTGGCATTCAAAGTATTTTAATTTTTAATAATTTTATTATGTAAGAGCGTAAAGTGCCAACAATTGGGTCTGTTGCTTTAATTCACTTTGTCAAGATTAAAAAAACATTATGTCTCGATACAATCAGCCCGTATACAACCCCACTTACATGATAACCCGGGCATTAGTCGGTTACGAGCGCCTGTTCCCGGCTAGTCAGTCGGTAATGGCCGCACTTGTTAGCCGGCTAATGTGTTGCCAATAACTGCCCCGGCTAATACACTGGCTAATCAACATTACTCGCACCGGCGACGATGCTTGTAGAGTTGCTTTATGTGCTCATAAATTGGTTTCAGTTAATCTGTGCAGCTATTATGCGTCATATTGAATTTGTATTTTGAGGTAAATTCTCTAGAGTCTAGCTGTATTAAAAGTTACAAAATAGATCATTTTCGACATCCATACTTCCATACTAATATTATAAATGCCAAAGTGTGTCTGTCTGTATGTCTATCTGTCTGTCTATCTGTCTGTCTATTTGTTACCTCTTCACGCCCAAAGCGCCGAATCGATTTTGCTGAAATTTGGCATTGGGATACATTGAGTCCCGAGAAAGGACATAGGACACTTTTTATTCCCAAAAAATGTACGTTCCCGCGCGATAAACGAATTTTGGCGCAACAGAGTTGCGGGCGTCTCTAATATGAGAGCGATTTTCAGATATTCAAGTTATTTTAACGGTACCTAAAACGCGTGGCACAGGATAAGACCCCTACAGAAGTGAGTCTCTCAAACGAAGTCCTCACAAGGCGTAAAGCGAATCAAAGCATTTTTAAAGGGGGGTGAAGTTTTTTATCCTCGCCAGACGCAGTTTCTAGAGCCACTCAACGACATCAAAGGTACCTTCTAAAGGCTATGTTTGTACCTACAATTTTACTCATTAAACATTTAAGACTGTAACGAACATTTTAGTTTCTTTGAGGTACACCAATTGAAATTTGAGTTAATCTTTAATGTTATTTTAATGGTAAAATACATATCATATTATTATTATATCAACTCCAAAATTTACTTGCCGAAGCCATTGCAACTGCGCGTTGCTGCGTTGCAATGTTTCTCTTATGCCCGCTGTACACTCTCGCCGAGAGCTCTCGGGCGAGAGTTCGTGCGAGAGCCCCTTGCCCGAGTGCGATCATGTACATTCTCGCTTAGTTCAATCGCAGTTGAGAACTCAGAGAAGATGGACGAAAACGACCATTAACCATCCACCATGCATCGAAAGATATCATTGTAATCCAAGGATTTATAATCATATTTAATTTTATTTCTCACAGACAATGACTGCTAATGACGTTTATTATTGTTATTTTTCTGTTCTACACTGTCCAATGGCGGGACTAGTACTGAAAGACGCGAGAGTGTACAGTAGTGCGCTCGTTTTCCTCGTGAGACCCTTTGTCTCGGGCGCAAAATACCGACAACGGACCGAGAGGGTCCGAGACAGGCGAGACGAGGCGAGCGCACCCATTTACACTCTCGCACTCGGGCCGCCTCGCTGTGTCTCGGCGAGAGTGTACAGCCGGCTTTATATTTACAGGTACCATTTCATACTTACGTATTTTAATAGAATGGTGGACACAAAGTGGGAAGGTAAATAATGCGTTGTGCTGTGGCCATCTCTTAATAATTTAATTTTAATTTCTTAATAAAAAATTACGAAATTTCTTGTCGCATGTTGCCGCAACGCAGCCACTATACGATTCTTACGACTCACTACAGCATTGTGGCCACACTATAAGTTGCTAAATTCCAAGAGACAGCGTATCAAAAACTTTGTCCAAAAATGTGTATTTGTTTGAAACAGCTGTCAAAATTTTATTAAACCGTTCAGTAAACATGAAATGCCGTGGCACACGTAGCGTGCCTTTTAAACTGCTATAACCGCTGGGAATCGAAATCAGCGGACTTGGCAGGCGGCCAATAAGAACACCTTAAGTCGAAATAGACGACAAGCTATTGCATATACGGATGCAACATTTTGATACTTTATGCTACAAAATGCTTAGGTATGATCCAACGAATAACGATTTAAAAATTCATATCAAGATTTTGAAGTCAAAATATTTAAATTTTACTATGGCAGTCAGTCATCACAATAATACAAATTTATTTTCATAGATTTTATACAGGTTACCTTGCAGAACGCAAAGATACAGAATCTTGAATCGGTTGCTTTTAGCAAAGATTGTTCAATTGTCAACACCCATTAGTTACGTCATTGCAAAGCCTGTATGGGTCTTATTCGATTTTTGTACTACGTGACTGCGGAGGCATTCATTATTTCGATCAGCGCGCGTGTCTACGCATAATCAGCTGTTTCTTCTGATGAACGATGGAGCGAGTGTGCAAACAAATAAAATTAATTAATTGTAAATCCGCAAGGGTTAAATCAGATCGAAGGCTCCTTATACTTGAGGAAAATAAGGTTACAGTGGCAAAGTTTGAGTTCCACGAAAGTCTTAAACCGCGTAATTATCCTTTAAAATGGAATGTCGAAATATGACTTTTACTTTTATGAGTATTATTTATAAGGGAAGTGCATAATGCTTATTGTGTAGTTTTTAATAATTGTAAAACGTTCTTACTTAGCAGTGATTAATAATAGAAAATGAAGTATCATAATGCACTAGTACACACACATAATATATTTACACTAACAAAATATATGATGTAATACGTATAATATATTTTGGTAATATCTGGATATCACATAATAATGTTTTAAATTTTAATTCATGAAACTTAAAGCTGAAACAATTTGCTTATCATTCCGTAAGTAGGTAAATCTTATAATACCTTTCTATATTTAATCGGATTTATACATTTAAAGTGAGGTAACAGGAACTTGCTTAATTCTAAGCTCTACTCATGTCTTGTTTCATTCCATACGTAGAGCTTAAAGCTTGCCTGCTTCATTCTGATTGTTATCTTAAAAGCTCGAGGTATTAAGTGTAATTTACATTCAAACGTTATCAAATTATGTACACTCGTTATAATTAAAGCCCACAAAGTGGTATAACAATTAATGTTTAAGTAGGACTATAATAATATTGTTCTCTTGTTTTAAATTAAGTCTACTATTTTGACCTTTTGAATATTGAGGTCGGCTAATGAATGTTCATAACAGCCATACAATCTACGCGATTAAATATTTTTCATTGTAATTTTTGCTTGAGTACAATATACCTAATAATATTATCGACGACGGAAAACAGAAATGGCGTAACTTGGTCTAACGCAACTTTACACCAGAGCCAAAAAACAAAAAAAAATATTGGGAAATTAAATCATAACTTTTTAACGGTAAATCGCGGGAACATAATTTTAACACCTTTACTTTAAAATGAAAACCTGCATAAAGTGGCATACAAGCCAATAACTTCCTAACGCTAGAAATAAAGTTATTCAAGTTACGCCCATTGTATATAAAAATTGCAGACCTCAAAAATGTCGTATATTGGCACGACGTTTGTACTGAATCATAAAACTATAAGAAATTTACTGACCTTAAAAAGGTCGTAACTAATGTTCGTTTTAATTTGCTCTTAGGAACGGGGTTTAAACACATTCATAATGCATTATCATGGTTAGAAAATTGGTTGTAAGTCAAACGTCTAGACACCCAATGACGAAATAAAACGTCATAAGCTTTTATAAACGTAAATTTATTGAACTTTTAAAAAGTTACCAAAAACTCAAAGCTAAAAATATAATATTATACAATTTCAACTTAATAACTAATTAAGTAAATTATATATTATGTCACTAAAATAACAACAAAACACATAATACAAGGTTATCAAATATCCATAATAGTAACTTTAGGTACCTACGTAATTGTACTTTTCATTAAAGAATTATTTAACAATAAATAACTAATATTATTCAGAATTTAAGTGGTTGAGAAACCTCCTATTTTTTGGAAGTCGGTTAAAATTATAAGAGAAGATATAAAATCAATATTTAATTCATCAATATTTCTTAATTTAATTTTATTTCATGCTTTTTAAACTTGTATTCGTTTTAGTGCAGAAGAATTCCTATCAAAAGGATCATAATATTATTATCTCAATGAATACCATCTACGAATGTCCTCTTGGATGAGGCCGTCAGTATGAGTCCAAACATGAAACCTCCACTTTGCGTTCATAATAATATCATGGTGCTCAGCTCCTATAGAATTTTGGCGATGCTGCAGCAGCAGCATGCAAATATTTACTGTTATCTACGTCTTACTAACTGTCGCAATTAAAATGAGCCCAAACACGAAACCTCTGCTCTAAGTTGGTGAGGAGTTGGGTATCCTATTGATTACCAGGTTATGCTGCAGCACCAGGTCAACTTTCCATTAATGTGTATTTATTCATAAATGTCACGAACAAGAATGCAAAATATTATAAAGCCCACCAAACGACTGCAAGTTGCTAATCGGCCCTTCACAAACCAGATGAACCGCAATTTCCCAGTACTGAGCAGGCTAATGATGATGAACTATGGCTAAGAACACTTTCAATCGTGTCAGCTTTCAAACAAAAAAAAAAACTATATCAATATTGGTCCACCCGTTTGGATGCTACGATGCCACAGACAGACAGACCGACTGACAGACCGACAGACATGCAGACAGACACGTCAAACTTATAACACCCCTCTTTTTTGTCGGGGGTTAAAAAATGTGTCATGTTAGTAGTTACCATGCCCATAAATACGTAGGTATACTTAGAATTAAATTTGTTGTTACCTAATTAACACATCAAGCCCCGTACGAGCACCGGTGATTGCGACAACAATAGAATACAATAGCAATTCTTGGAACCCTCGACCAAAGGATTAAGAAAAACGTTACTATGGGAAAATTGAATTTCACGAACACCTACTTACAAAAACGGAAACTTCATACTTTAACCCCTAAAAGTAGTAAAAAAACCTAAAATCTTACAACGCATAGGTACTACGCAGAATTTGATTTCGAATTGTTTACACTCTTTTTGAGTTTAGCTCAAGAATACATTATGTATCCTGGAACTTATTACTAGGTAATTAAATCTTTAGAATTTATAACATACCATGTATAGAGAAATTATACACTCCAAGGTTTTTGCAACACGATAAAAACTACAGCGGAACTGACACAACCTTTCAACACGACGCCCGCGCAGCGACTAAGGTAACTTACCTGGGGTGTATGTAAGAAATTCCGGAATGTTCAACAAATTGCGGGACCTGTGACTCGTATTAACTACGATTGAGTTCATTTCTACCACCCATGAAATTGTAGTATCTAAGAAGTCATTGTTTGTTCTTAGAAAAATCTGAACCGTAAAAATGTCGTAACATAGCAAGCATAAAAATTGCGTCCCGCAAAAAGTTCGTAACATCTGGGACGCATCGAAACAGGAACAGCGTAAATATGTTTTAATTAAAAACACAAACTTCTTCAAATCGTATCTCAAAAAAGTATAAATACGCAGTTTTGTGGGCAGTTACACCAAAAAAAATTATCACACTTTTTAAAATACTCACTTTTTTTAAATTTCATGTCATCGTAGAGCAACCAGACCTAGACCAATCGGCGCAGAAAAAAAAACTGATAATGACCTTATACGTAATCTACTTACGACCTTTTAACGGGATACTCCCTTCCTGTTTTCCGTCGTCGTTATTATGAACGTTACTACGTGTTTTGAATGAAAAGGTGTCAGATAAGAGTCCTGTGAAAGGACGTAATTTTTTAACGAAGTATGAGGTTCAAAATTTTATAAGATAGAGTGCAGTTATAGTTCATGTATTGAATGTAAAACCGACGTGTGACAAATTCGATTGCGGCAGAAAGCTCTCTCCACAAATTTTAATTTTGCTCATGTACCGTTGCTGATTCGTTGTACAAGTGTCACTCCCAAGGGATAATTCATTCTAAAGGGGGTGACAGACGTGCGAGTAAGTACGCGGACTTATGGCTCGACGATCTTAATTGCCTGTGTGTCAGCAAAGAGCCGCGCGCCGCGAGCCGCGAGCCTGGGGGCATGGTAGTCCAGTGTGAGCGATTCTCGTGTGTCACCGACGCGAGCCGAGTAAGTTCGCGAAATTAAAACCCGCGTACTTTAAGTTCGTACGTCTATCAGGCCTCTAACGTACGATGTGCTGCAAACTTAAATTTGTACAGCAAATTCATCCTTATGTTCGCAGCATAATGCGACAAATGTAAGAAATGCCTTGAGTATTACGCTGTAAACAAATGATGATAAAAGAAGACACGGGAATATGCGGACTTTTCGCAAATAGCACTTCATTATCTTACATCGAATTGTTGGTAGTAATGTACTGCTTACTTACCTTTCAGATTTTTGCTCCGTCTCGTGGCAAAAATTTGTAGGTAGGTACTGAACTCAACAGTTCACAGTATAAATCTTATATTATTATGTATAGTTAACTATTGGCACCACAATACATAATCGTGCTTACGAGGTTTTGCAAAATTCAACTGTATTTGTGAAGCAGAGAAATGTATTTTTATAGCCTTAGAACTTAGAAGGTTTTGTCCCAACACTACCTCGTTCGGTCTGAAGATCTTTTTACGGGACCCAAATTCCTATAAATTTACAGTTGATCGCCCAAAAGTGATTGTCACCAAACAATACTAATACTTTAACGTCAGGGGAGATAATAATCAAGTTTATTTTTAATTTAACTAATAATGTTAGAGAAGTTCGAAATTATTGCTTAAATATTCTAAACGGTTCATTATCATGCATACTTGTATATTAAAATTTAAATAGGATAGCGTGCGATATAATTTATACCTCATAAATTGAAGCAATGTGGTGCCACATAGCTGGCTTTTAATATCATAATAATATTATTAGCATACAGTATACTCCATAATATTACTGCTAAAATTGCTAATATAACAGAATACATTGCTCATCATATTATAGATGATTCACCTACTTAATTCAGTTTTTTTTTATTAAGGGCATTGCTTTCTTCTTCTCTTTCATAGAAATTAATACAGATTATTTTATTATTTTCAAATTATAGTAGTCTTACAATCAATTACATTTCACACAAACGTATTTAATATTCTTTTTATAAAGGAACAAAAAAGCTGAACCACTTAAAAGAAAATAAGTCTTCAATAATTTAAAAGCTGAAATTAGTTTTCAACAATACTCAGCATTCTAATTGTTCAAGAATGTTCAGTTTCATTTAGTTTTTCACAATGAAACCATTAGCTGTGACGTCATGAGGTCGATAATTGGCTAAGTGGGCTCTAGAATGTTCCTAAGTCACGCGAACTGCCTCTATAATTCACTACTGTGTGCTTAAAACGGTATAAAATAATGGTAGGCCCCGTTCAGTCCGTTGGGTAGACTTTTGGTTCGCACTCGCAAAGGGTGCAGGTTGATCCCGGGTGGAGGCGTGTATCATTTAGACATTTTCTGATCTCAAGTACATAATACAGACGCTAGTATGGTGAAGGAAAACATCGGTAGGAAACCCGCATATAGTTGCTCCTAGACGTATTGACCTATTTATTTCTCTGGACTTGGCCGACCATGTTGCGAGAATGCCGTATGGCAACCATACGGACATTTGAATTCATGTCCCAGGCACTACTGTAGTACTTTGCTCAGAAAATCTATATTTATAAAAGAAAGTTGTGTTAGTTACGCCACTTATAAGTCAAGAACGGATGAACCGATTTGGCTGAAAATTGGTGGAGAGGTAGCTTAGAACCAGGAATAGCACATAGGATACATTTTGTCCCGGAAAAATGTACGGTTACTGCACAATATACTTTTATGATTTGCGCGTATACTATTCAATCGATTTTGATGAATTTTGGTATGGAGATACTTTGAGTCTTGGGAAAGGACAAGGGATACTTTTGGTCCCGCAAAATGTACGGTTCCCGCACAATAAACTTTTATCTCAAGAACGGATAAACCGATTTGGCTGAAAATTGGTGAAGAGGTAGCTTAGAACCAGGAAAAGGACATAGGATACATTTTGTCCCGGAAAAATGTACGGTTACTGCGCAATATACTTTTATGATTTGCACGTAAACTATTCAATCGATTTTGATGAATTTTGGTATGGAGATACTTTGAGTCTCGGGAAAGGGCAAGGGATACTTTTGGTCCCGGAAAGTGCACGGTTCCCGCACAATAAACTTTTATGATTTTCGCCTAAACTATTCAGTCTATTTTAATGAAATTCGGTATGGAGATACTTTAAGTCTCGGGAAAGGACATGGGCTACTTTTTGTCCCGGAAAATGTACGGTTCCTGCACAATAAACTTTTATGATTTTCGCTTAAATTATTTAATCTATTTTGATGAAATTTGCTATGAAGATACTAATTTTAATCTGTCGTTTTCTTAATTACACCAATTCGAATTAAATAATCATCGTTAAGACAAGACAACGTCTGTCAGGTCAGCTGTATAAATTATCCACAAAGCTTAGTTTAGATCTCGTTCGAAACCAATTAATACCTATCAACGCTTTCACGCGTTAATTTGGTTCTGTAGGTACAGCCACAAAGCTCTTAAGTCGCACAGCATTAATATCAACTCGGTAAGAGATCGTAACCGTATCGCCTCGAGCCGATCAGTATAAGGGGACGAGACGATTACGTTACAATTCCAATTATTAGTGTGGATCCGTTGAAGTAAGGAGTTGCATGCCGAAGCGTTCCCTTACTTTGGTGACGCCTCCGTGGTCCAGTGGTTCAGAGCTCGACTCTTGACTCGGAGGTCGTGGGTTCGATTCCCGCGTTGGAAACATGTTATTTCCAAGTTTGGTTAGGATAATGCAGGCTGATCACCTGATTATCTGACAAGTAAGATGATCCATGCGTCGGATGGGCATGTAAAAAGTCGGTCCTGCGCCTGATCTCTCGCCAGTCGTGTCGGTCTGCCGTCCCACTGGGTTATGAGAGTAAAGGAATAGAGAGTGCTCTTGTGTACTGCGCACACACTTGGGCACTATAAAATTACTCCTGCGTAGCTGGCCTGGTTTCAATGAGACCGGCCACCGTCACCGAAACCGGTGTGGGAGCTATTATTATTATTATTACTTTGGTGGATATCCCTTTTGTGGTAGACCGGCCGTTCGTGGAGGTAGTTTTGTGTTTGACAGATCCAGAACATCCCTTCGTATACTGCTGAACGCAAATCGCAGGTGGTTTTAGAGGGTAGATTTGGCATTATCGCCACATACCCACATACACACCACATACACATACCCCCTAGGGTAGTATTATTTGTATGCAACAAACAATACTGAACAGCTCAATGTGATACCGGATACGGGTAGGATCCCTATCCGAGTCGTTACGCTAAGCATGAGGTGTTTTCACCCAAGCACTTTACTGTCCACTATATCAAAATATAATTTTGATTGTCATTTGTCACCACTCACCAGCATGAAAACGCTAGTGCCATGTTTCGAATTATATTGGCATCCATCTTTTATGGTAATGCCATAGTGCCACAAGATACCTGCAGTTTAAATATACTTGGATATTATAAATTTAATATTGGACAAGCTTTTGAGATTTTTCATCCAGCGCTCGGCTTTTGTTAATAAAATTTACGACTCTTAAAATGTCAATCTTGTATATTGCTCGGACTAGAATATACGTTGCTCTTGAGAAAGTTCAAGAATACTATCTCAAAAATGTTTGATCGATAGCTCGATATTAAACTCGAGTAAAATGAAAAATGTACATCCCGAAAATTTGTCCCGTGCCAGATAAACATGCCTAGGCTCGCCTCGTGAACATAAACACTGCATTATAGGCACAGACGCATTATCACGTAGTTAAATACATATTATTTTATAGCTAACTTAGTTTTATTGTTATGATATTTTCCAGTCAAATTATGGAAATGTATAAAAAAACAATCAGCAATCTTGAGGTCATGGGCCTGTCGATCTTATGGCTCCGCATAGATTGCGACGACCACCCTCGCGTCTATGCGTGCCTATACAGTTCCCATAGTGGTAACCCCGAAACGGACCGTCTCTTCGAGCACCTGCAAGCTGCTTCAGATTTTGTGCAGCAGCAGATCCCATCCGCAGAGATCATAATACTTGGCGACTTTAATGCCCACCACGCCGACTGGCTCAATTCGAGTAAAACTGATCATGCGGGGAGATCTGTCTGCAACTTTGCCCTTGCGAACGACTTGACACAACTGGTTACTACGCCTACGCGAATCCCAGATGTGGATGGTCAGAATCCCTCCTTGTTGGACCTCCTGCTGGCTTCAAATCCTGACGGCTACCAAATATCCGTCACCGCACCACTTGGTTCATCGGATCATTGCCTTGTTAGGAGTTCTGTGTCACTTACGACGGTGTTTAGACAGCGTACTGTTAAATACCGTCGTGTGTGGCACTACAAGTCAGCAGACTGGGATGGGATGCGCTCGTTTTTTGCATCCTATCCTTGGGGGCACGTGTGCTTCTCACCGGATGATCCCGACAACACTGCCAACTCTGTTGCTGATATGGTGATGCAGGGGATGGAACTTTTCATTCCGTCCACTGTAGTGCCAACTGGCGGCAGATTTCGTCCCTGGTTTGGTTCATCCCCCAAAAAAGCTTCTCGTCGGAAGCAGGAGGCTTACCAATCCTGGGCCAACACGGTGTCTGCTCGGGATTTAAATACCAGCACATATAAGGAGTACAACCTTGCCTCTAGGTCCCTCAAGAAAGGGATTACTCGGACAAAGCAACATACTCAATAGAATTGGCAAGAGACTTGAGCGCCTCCCCTCGGGAACCCGTGCATTCTGGTCTCTGTCCAAAGCTATTGAGGGAAATTTTTGCAAGCCAACCCTACCATCCCTACACGTAGGAAATGGGTCGTTGGCCCAGGACGCAAAAGACAAAGCCGATCTTCTGGGCAAGCTCTTTGCGTCAAACTCGACCCTGGATGACGGGGGGTAAAAACCGCCGACCATACCGCGATGCACGAGCATCATGTCGGATATTCGGTTTCATCAGCGCTCAGTGCGAAAAGCCCTCCGTTCCCTTGATATCCAAAAGTCGAGTGGGCCTGACGGAATCCCGCCTATTGTGTTGAAAAAGTGTGCTTCAGAGTTGGCTCCGGTCTTGACGCGTCTTTTTCGGCTCTCCTATTCTACTGGCATCGTCCCGGCTTCCTGGAAGACAGCCTTGGTGCACCCGATCCCCAAAAAAGGTGATCGCTCAAATTCTTCTTACTACAGACCAATCGCTATAACCTCTCTCTTCTCGAAGATAATGGAATCCATTATCAATATCCAGCTTCTTCGTTACTTGGACGGCCAGGGATTGCTAAGCGACAAACAATACGGGTTCCGTAAGGGTCGCTCGGCTGGTGATCTCTTGGCGTACCTGACTCATCGTTGGGCTCAGGCAATTGAGTCGAAGGGAGAGGCATTGGATGTTAGTTTGGACATTGCGAAGGCCTTTGATCGGGTTTGGCATAAGGCGCTGCTATCAAAGCTTCCATCATACGGGCTGCCCGAGAAATTATGTAAGTGGGTCACTGGTTTCTTGGCAGACAGAAGCATAAAGGTCGTAGTTGACGGCGAATGTTGTTGATGCTGGTGTCCCTCAGGGCTGTGTGCTATCGTCTACTCTATTCTTACTGCATATCAATGACATGTTGCAGACCAGCGGCATTCATTGCTATGCAGATGACAGTACAGGTGATGCTGTATATGTCGCAGCCAACTGGTTGAAATAGCCGTTCAATCAAACAGCTAGCCCTTTGACTGAACAACGCCATTTAATTTCACCTAGCTTTTTAATTGAATATTTCAGTCGCTCGAAACGTTCAACACTACAGCTGATTCAAGCCGCCGCCGTTTGATTGAATTAGTTCAGCGGTCACCACCGCGGCGCTAGGTGCGTTTTATTTACAATATATTTTTTTATTTTATTTTATTTTCTTTATTAGGAACAATAAACAGTTACATGTTAAAACTTAGTTATTACAATTACCTATGGTTTAGAAATGGTAAACACATAACCCACACCATTGTTCGCATATTAAAAACGGAAAGCACAGCGTATATATGGATAAAAATATGTGACAGTAAGACTAGATACAAAACTACAAAAAGCAATAACACATTAAATTAAATATAATAAAAAGAATTAAACAAAGGATATTTTCAATGTAAAGTTAAAAAAGAAAAGTATAACACAGAATAAAAATGTACATTGTAAAAAAAAAAACTACATGTAAAATAAAACAAAATTTTCATTAAGTAAATAAGTTAGAGTTCATTTTCAGACGCTAATTTGATCAATGTCTCCATGGCTTGTTTTTTAAATTTTAAACTATCAGATAGGGCAAAAATATCAATATTAGTGAAGTATTTGTTGTATGTATCAACAAGACGACGTAGGGGGATACGGAGACCAGCATTAGTCTTGCACGTTTTAGTGAAGAATAACTGAAATTGTCGCGCTTTTCTCTGATAAATTGTTCTCGGCACCGAGAAGCAGATCTGATTGGTGATAGCAGAGCAGTCATATTTATTATTACATAAACCATGTAGCATCATGATATCAAGAAGTGTACGTCTGGATTTTAGGCTTAAAAGTTTGAAATGGTCTAACAGCTCATTATATGGCAATTTAGATTGTTTACATTTAAAAAATATGGTGCGCAGGCATTTTTTTTGTACTAACTCTATTCTATCGGAATATTTGACGTAAAGAGGATTCCAAACGGGTATAGCGTATTCTAATTGTGATCTAATTAGGGTCTTGTATAGCAGCAATAGTGTCGATGGTCTCACAAAGTCACGGGTAGACCTTTGTATGAAACCGTACATGCGATAGGCTTTGTTAATTATATTGTCAATATGTGTATCAAAATGCAGAGAAGAATCTAACATCAACCCTAAGTCCCGGATTAGGTTTACTTTATTCAAAGGCACATTGTTTATAGTATATATAAAGTCAAGTTTTATCTTTTTTTTGGAGAAAGAAATAGTTTGGCATTTAGGGAGATTGAGGAAAAGTTTGTTACGAATGCAGTAATTGTTTAGTCTGCATAGATCCTGTTGCAAAAGCTGACAGTCCTGTATATTTTTGCATGATTTAAAAATCTTCATATCGTCAGCGTAAAGCGTCATCTAGCCGGTGTTTTGTGATTATATTAAGATATTTTTCGTAAATATATGTTACAAGTGTTATTAAAGTGACAGAAATTATAGGGGCACATACGAGTGAATCAAAAAAACAAATATTCGAATTTTATGAAATGCATCACGAAGGTATTAATTGCAATTATTGTGTTCAAAATGAGTAAGAATACAATTTATTCTGCTTATTATCATTGCGCTTGTGTAATAATAAAACTAAACTAATGGTCAGCTTACTTAATTTGCCATTTAACCAGTTAGCTAAGCATCGTCTAGTTGTAGTGTTGGACGTTGCAGTCAACAAGTCGGCTAAACGATGTATAGCCATGTGATTGAATGGCGTTGTTCAGTCAAAGGGCTAGCTGTTTGATTGATCGGCTATTTAAAGCAGTTGGCTGCGACATATATACCGGCTCCCCCAATATTTCTCGGCAAAATGTCACTGAGAGTCGAAACGAACTTGTGTCTAAAGTGAAGAATTCATTGGAGAAGGTCTCTGAATGAGGTAGACGTAACTTGGTCCAATTCAACCCCGCCAAGACACAAGTCTGCGCGTTCACCACTAAAAAGTCACCAATGGTCATATATCCTCGTTTCGAGGGCACATCTTTAACCATCTCCCCTAGCACTGACACACTTGGCGTCAACATATCGAGCGGAATCCAGTTCCGATACCATCTAGAGGGTAAGGCCAAATCAGCCTCGAAGAAGCTTGGTGTTCTTAACAGAGCGAGACAGTACTTCAGTCCGGACCAACGCCTACAACTCTACAAGGCGCAGGTTCGCCCTCATATGGAATATTGTTCTCATCTCTGGGCAGGGGCGCCAAAATACCAACTGCTCCCTCTAGATTGTTTCCAACGAAGGGCCGCTCGAGTTGTTGACTGCCATAGTGTTTCAAACAGCTTGGAGCCCTTGGAATTACGCCGAGATGTAGCTTCACTCTGCATCCTCTATCGGTTGTATCACGGGGAGTGCTCTGAGGAATTGTTCGGAATCATACCACCTGCAACTTTTCGCCATCGACCCACGCGAAAAACATACCACCCTCATCACTTTGATGAGTGGCAGTCTTCCACAGTGCATTTTTCGCGTAACTTTCTGCCGCGCACTGTAAAACTTTGGAACGAACTGTCACCAGCAGTTTTTCCGGACCTATACGACCTGCAAACCTTCAAGAAAAGAGCGTATTCCCTCTTAAAAGGCAGGCAACGCACCTGTAGCTCTTCTGATGCTGCGAGTGTCCATGGGCGACGGTAGTTGCTTACCATCAGGTGACCCGTTTGCTCGTTTGCCCCCTTATTCAATAAAAAAATATAAAAAAAACTCATACAAAATACTTCCTGGGTATCTCTCTCTGACTAATTTCTTTGCGAGTCCCAAGACAGCTTTAGCATGTCCCGACCAAATAGCGCACAATCTGTTTCAGATATACAACAGCTGAAATGATTGTAAGCTTCAGCCTCACATGAATAAATGATTTCGTTGATTTGCGTTCAGATATAACAACATAAGGGTTGATTCAGACCGCAAAGCGACGCATAGATAAAGCCCCTCACAGACTTAGCTATAATATATATTAATATATTTATAGCAAGGCATATTTTTCTATACTAAATCCACATGCCACAGAAATATATATTATAGCTGAGTGTGTGGTCGAGCGAAAATTAGTATAGAAAATATATATTAATATGCCTAGCTATAAACATATTAATATATATTATAGCTAGGTCTGTGACGGGCTTGGGGGGCTCTCGGTGAGGTCAGCGGCCCAAGCCGCTGCGAGAAGAGGCCGGTTGCGGCCGCGCGCGGGAAGGGGCGGAACTGAAATCGCTCCGCGGTACCCGTCCCTCCCGCACTAGGCGCATGACGAAGGGCTGGGGGGGTTTTAGTGGGTAAACCTCGTGCAGGGAGTCCCACAAGGTTTGTGACGGGCTTCATGCATTTCTAAAATATGGATTTGACAGATTCGCAAGACGTCTCACGCAATTGATATCTGTCATACCATACCCATACAAATTTATGGCGCGCTGCGCCTCGCCTCGCCTCGTCGCGTTGCGGTCTGAACTGACCCTAAATCACCAGTTTCTCCCGCGGAAGCCACTTCAAATGTTAATAAATTAATAAACAGTATCTCGGTGAAGCTCTTTGATTTCAGTTTAAAGACGAAAGGATACCGCAATATGTATCGTAAAAGAAAATCAAAAACAGCAGAAGATGTAAGTGAACAACGTCAATGTAATTGTGAAAAATGCGACCTTGTAGCATCGGATGCAACGAGCAGCTCACGCCGGACTCAAACACAAATTGAAACTATTGTTATCAGCGTCGACTTCGATACATTAATAATTATTATTTATATCACACTAGTTCAGGATTTCCCAATCTTTTTCAGCCTGCGGCGCAGTTAGGCCTTGTTTCCACCTGCAAGACAACTGTCGCGAGAAGTGTCTGACTGACAGCAGCTTGCAAGTGTAAACCCCGTAACGACTACTCGCAGGAAACGCTTAACAATTTGTTGACAATTTGTCAAGCGCTACCTGCGAGTAGTTGCGACAGCATGTCTAAACGCACCTACGAGGACTCGCGACAGATCTCGCTGCGCGTCACCGCAGATATTATAAGGTCTAGTTTCGTATAGTATTATCCGCGAGCTTCTCGCACGACATTTATTGTAGCAATCAATGGGCATTGTCCAAAAAAAATCACATGTACTTTTTATATTTTTTTTTTTCGTTAAAATAGGGTATTTTAAGAATATAAATTAAATAATTTTGAAATTCATTGGCTAGTTTTTTCTCAATAAATTTTTAAAGTTTCGCTCTGACGTCATCATCTGCGGCCTGCATCATGTTTAAATTTCCATTCAATCTTATTTATAATGGCTGGTTCGTCAAATGCAAGTTCTCATTATGTGAAAGCTGATACGAGAAGCTTACCAAAAGTTCGAAACGTAATGTTGGTCGAATTTATTGCTAATTTAACGCCATTGAAGGTCAAACTAAGGTTAAACATATTTGTTCAAAAATACAAGTAACTAATGGGTATTTTTTTCGTTTATATACAGAAAAACGATCACTGACCTTATTCCTCGAAATATTTTTGTAATGAGCAAAATTAAAAAAAAATGGACAATCCCCATTGCAGGAATTGGTATAAAAATTTATGTAAACAATATTGCAAGAAACTCACGCAAGACTTCCGCGAATTTGCTTGCAGGTGGAAACACGGCCTTACACGCAAATTATTTTGTCACGGCGCCCTATTCTAGCTAGTTATTAGAAAAAGATACATAAATAAATACCCTTAATGATTATGGTCAGGTTAAGTAGGTAAATAGTAATAAACAAATATATTTCAATCATGTACCTACTTTGCATAATTAATATTATAATTTAATTTTATAATATGTGTGGTTTCGGATAATGATGGAGGACGTGAGTCGATCTCACGGCGCCCCTCTTGCCTTTCCACGGCGCACTAGGGCGCCGCGGCGCACAGTTTGGGATACCCTGCACTAGTTGTTGCCAGCAACTCCGTTGCGCCAAAATTCGTTTATCGCGTGGGAACCGTACATTTTTTGGGGTTAAAAGTGTCATATTATGTCCTTTCCCGAGACTCGACGTATTTCTAGATATTGGTTCAGCGGCTTAGCACTTTCGCATTTATAATCTTACTATGGATTTATGAACCAACATGAAGCGCAAAATTATTGACAAATTTCGTAGCGGTAATATTACGAATCTTAAGGTTCATAAGAAATGAATTTAATACAATGTATAATTTGGGAACGTTAAACTTTTTAATGCAAATCCGGTAGAAAATACCACTTTTACCACTTTTACCACTTTTTTTAGTAGTAGTTGAACATCTGTAATATAATGTAGACAAAATCTTTTTACTAACGCTTATTAAATTTAAGTTTAGATAAGTTTAAATATTACGAATCTTAAGGTTCATATGAAATTAATTTAAGAGCCTGCTATCAAAACGCTAGTCCCGCCTACACACACGGCTGTCGTCCAATCATGATACCAATAATTCCATGAATCGTGCCCGCATGAAATGTATTTTGCGCTGTAGCTAATAGTGAACAATATCGCGTAACAACGGTCCGGTGCATTATAGCACGATAGTAAATTTCGTTAGTCCCAAAAATGTTTTTGATAATTACTTAAAAATTAAGTATAATACGAGTACTTATATTTCCTTTAGTTAATATTTTATAAAGTGTGTGATTGTAGTAGTGCAAGTTATTGAATGATAGTAACTCAATAAGTGTAACAGATATTTGTTGAAAAGCCCAGAAAAATTCACAATTTCGAAATATAAAACTATCGTGTCAAAATAAATGAATCGTGTTTTCCGTTAGGCAAGTATCACATAAATATATTACAATGATTAAATAAATCTCAATTTCATTTGTGTCAATCGTCTTCCGGGGTCATAATACTTATTAGAAAACACAGCAAAAATAGGGAGCTCGGTCTTAATACAATGTATATACTGGGATCGTCAAACTTTTTAATGCAAATCTGGTAGAAAATACCACTTTTGATATTTCAAACTAAAACTTTGTTTAGTAGTTATTTTTGAACCTATAATATAATGAAGACAAAATCTTTTAACTAACCTGTTTATTTAATAAAATTATTATGCAGGCTAGTTAAAAAGATCTTTTCATAAAGTATAACACCTGCAAATACGTTCATGAAAGAATTTTTCCGTGCTGTTTGAGTTTTAAAAATGACTTCATTTTTCACGTAACGCCTTAAAAATATTCAAGAGAAGTCGTAATTTATGTAAACGCTAGCGCACTATTTTATTTGTCACGTTTTATGCAGAAAATTTCTGCATAAAATTTTGAATTTCTTCCTCAAACCTAAAGTTGTACTTTAAGTTTATTCCGTGACCTAAGGCCAACTCCTTTGTGTCGAGAGCATAGGTCCTTCTTGAATGTACGAACAAAACTCAACTAGATACATGTATGAACTAGTTAGCCACACGAGGGTCAATTTTTCTATTTCTATTTTCTATTTCAAGAGTAGTTGCAGTGTGAATTCATTATAGTGTCATTTTCAAGGTCCCAATCTATTGAAAATGATACTATAATTAATACAATAATAGCTCCCACACCGGTTTCGGTGACGGTGGCCGGTTTCATTGAAACCAGGCCAGGTACGCAGGAGTAATTTTATAGTGCCCAAGTGTGTGCGCAGTACACAAGAGCACTCTCTATTCCTTTACTCTCATAACCCAGTGGGACGGCAGACCGACACGACTGGCGAGAGATCAGGCGCAGGACCGACTTTTTACATGCCCATCCGACGCATGGATCATCTTACTTATCAGACAATCAGGTGATCAGCCTGCATTGTCCTAACCAAACTTGGAAATAACATGTTTCCAACGCGGGAATCGAACCCACGACCTCCGAGTCAAGAGCCTGCGCTCTTTACCACTAGACCACGGAGGCGTTAATTACAATTAATACAATATTAGGTATTCAAAACGACATAATATTATACCTACATAATAAACGACCTGCAAACCTTCAAGAAGATAGCGTATTCCTTCTTAAAAGGCCGGCAACGCGCCTGCAGCTCTTCTGATGTCGCGAGTGTCCATGGGCGACGGTAGTTGCTTACCATCAGGTGACCCGTTTGCTCGTTTACCCCCTAATTTAATAAAAAAACCCTAATATAAACAACAAACACGGGCCCTAGAGAATTAGTTGCTCCTGAATACGCTTAACACCAAGGGAATTCACCAGAAAAAAAATCATTATTATTTAAGTCAATGTCTATAATGACATTTGATAAAAACTTTAAGTTAGCGGGAAATTTAATTTTAATTATAGCAGAATAACTGGGTAGTGGTATAATGGAATGCAATGAAGTGTTATTTCTGTACCAACAAGTTCCCTACGGAAATAGCTGACAACCACTGACAATTGATCTAAAATGCTCCCTACCTCAGCGGGGCGGTGACGGCTGACGGCTTCACTAAAACGAGCTTAAATACAATTAAATGAAACTGCTATTTTTAAGTCTCAACGTAAAAGAGAGGTACTTTGTTAGTTAGTTTGTGTAATCACATAATATTAACTAACACAGTCAGCTAGAAACCAAAATCGAGAAATCGCAAGACACAAAAAAACATAATGCGTAGGCGCGGCCTCTCAACTGACCCTTACTTAAGCTATGCGCCACAGACATAGATCAAGATAGATACCGCATGTCGCTCCATTTGTATGAAAACGAGCGTTTCACTTTTTTCCTACCACTGTGACATACCGATGATAATAAACGTGTCCATTATCAAGGCCAACATTTCTATTTTAATTTCTACAGCTCAATACGGCATTTTTAGGCATTTAGGCATTTTAAAATTCCGATTGACGTCCGATTCCGATAACAGACTAAAGAACAGACTTTCGAAAGACGAGCATTGCTCGTCGTTTGGGAACACGATATGGCACGCGAAGTACATGGGTACACATGCAGTATCTATCTTGATCTATGACTGTGCTGCGCACATTATGACAGGACACAGCGGTTCGCATTTTTTATGAAAAATTATAGTGCACTCGGTAACATAAAAGTTCCTCAGCGTTTAGAATTACCCCGTTATAATAATTTGTGCGGAGCTATTATGAGAAACTTGAATATTTTTAATAACTAAATAGTTCTTGGGATGAGGATGCTAATATTATTATACTTTTAAGGAAATACTTAATCAAATATAACAAAAACATTTAGGATAAAGGACAATAATTTCCAGTTATAGAAGACATTAGGTAGAAGGGTAATCTAAAAAAAATCGGCCAAGTGCGAGTCGGATTCGCGCACGAACGGTTCCGTACCGCTATAGAGCGAAAAAATATTGTATTTTGCATGGGAGCCCCCCTGAATTTATAATTTTATTTTAATGTTTAAATATTAAAGTAAGAATATAATTAAAGATTTTGTGAATATTTCAAGTATGTACCTACCTGTTGCCATTATGATTTACGAGCAACAAAAGCCAAAAAAATCACGTTTGTATCCCTTATCCTTTAAATATTAATTTTATTTTGTTTTTAGTATATTTTGTTGTTATAGCGGCAACAGATATACACAATCTGTGAAAATTTCAGAAGTCTAGCTATAGCTATTCTTGAGATACAGCCTGGAGACTGACAGACAGGTGGACAGACAGACGGACAGGCAGACGGACAGGCAGACGGACAGACAGACGGTCAGACATCGAAGTCTGAGTAGGTAATAGCCTGGTCCCGTTTTTACCCTTTGGGTACGGAACCCTAAGAATAGAGCACGAAGATGGTTTCTTTTACAGCCGTTCTCAGAGACTCACTTTAATGATTTTATAATTATTGAAGACATGAGTGAATGAAGCGGGTAAGTAACAATTTTAAAACTGTCGTTTTTTGCATAAATGGAGACCCTACCGGGAAAATGATTTGGAATCAAGAAATTGTGGTTAGGTACTTCATCATCTGGCTAATATTTCTAGCTATACAGGGTGTAACAAAACTAAGTGATAATACTTTAGGGTGTTTAAGTGTTCCTTAAGTATATAGAGTTCAATGTGAAAGTAGCAGCGCTGAAAAGTAAGTTACAAGGTTTGTTCAAATTATAAGGGAGAAAAATATTATATGTCCTTATGTAACAAAATATTAGTTACCCGGTTCATTCGGGAGCAGACTTGTTATTTGTTGGCTTATATTATTACTCGGGCTCAGTATTATTGCTGTACTGATATCGTTTCATAAAATAAACGATCTTATCATCTGCACTAATATAATATTATTTGCTACAAATATGACAAGAGTCAATTCAGGCGAGCAATAGCTTCGAGACGTGGAACCTAAGCTATATTCTCACAAACTTACGAATTACTTGGCAACCGAAAATGAGCTTTACTGTAAAGGAGATAAGGTACACAAAGGTTGCAGAAAATGTTTGGTTCCAGTAGCACATTTGGCTGGCGCCCAGCTGAGATTCGGTAGAGATGTTTGAGAGACAGATCGCTGGAAAACAGATTTTCGCCGCCGTCGCACGAGAGTTATTTGCTTCTATACGGTAAATTTAAAAAAAAAGACGGGTTGCACTCCGGGAGTGCCGGCAGAAGTGAAAACTTGATTATTAACGTTGTGCATTTTTTTAACCCATTTTTTATGAAAATCGATTATTAAAAAATCGATATTTTTAATTAATCGAAACCCTTACAATCGATTAAATTTTTAACCCATTTTTTATGAAAATCGATTAAAAAAAATCCATTTCGATGTTACAACACTACTATTAACCGTCTTACGATTTTTCCAAGGTTTTTCGATCAGCACGAGAATCTGACGCGAGTTTCACAGTTTTTACCCATCCCACAAAAGTGCTCGACGCCCGCGCCGCTAAAGAAGTTTTCACTTCAAAAAATATAGTTATAGCACAGGCAGATTGAAAATAGAAAGTTTTAATGGTGAAATTACAACCTTTTCAAAAATTAAGTAAAATTACAAAAAATATCGCTTTCTCAAGTTTACGACAAACCGCTTTGGAGTTTAGAGTTAAGTTAATAATAAACGTAGATTTAAAACTAAATTATTCTGACTAAGGGCCTGTTTCACCACTTCCTGATAAAGTGCCGGATATGCTTATTTGACAGATTCTCCATACTCTATCTGTCAAGTAAAGTGGTGGATAGGAAGTGGTGAAACAGGCCCTTAGTCTGATAAAATAATAATAAACTATGTTTAACATAACTTTTTAAGCGTCACAAATGACACTTAAAAAGTTATTTTACTCACAAAATCAAGTGTACGACGTATTGTAAAGTAGCCAGTAGGTACACAACAAGATGGTACATTGCAGGCCATCGTGAACTGTAGACCACGATCACTTGGTGTTAAACACAATGGCGCATGGCTCATTACTGCCTGGCAATCCACTAGTCATCGTCCGCTATCATACACCATTACCCCGTCTACCCAATAGCGATGGCTTGTAGTGGGCCAGCACGGACCATTGTTAAGAAGCACCTTAAGACGAAATAAAGTAATTTAAGTTGTCGAAATATCAACTCTGAACAGCCTCAAGCGGCCTTGCTTCTCCAAATTACTGTGATCGTTTCGATCGTACCGTTTTAAACTAATAGTGATCTCCGGGGTACACAAAATAAAATTGAAATCCCTAATTTATTTTAGGCTATTGCATAGCTTTTATCGCGTTTTGAGCGCGGCGACCGAATCAAAAAATTGCGTAACGAAAATAAACCTAACAGCCCACTCCAACCGCTGTGCTGGTCGGTGCGGCGTTGCCGTACATCGTCTAATGACATCGTTTCAGCACGACGTCATTTGTGTGTCTGCGACTAGACGTATGCGAATTATAATTGCACTAGATCAGGGATGTTGCGGATCCCGATTTTTTCACATCCGCGGATGCGGATGCGGATGCGGATTTTCAGAGTTTCACATCCGCGGATGCAGATGCGGATGTCCAAATCTATGCGGATGCTCCGCATTTGCGGATGCGGATGCGAATTCCGAACCGAAAAAATAATTGAAAATGTAAATAATCGAGGTATATATTTATTGCAATCTAGACATGTGGTAAAAGATTCCATGTGTTTTGTTTTCTTTTGAGTCATAATTGGTACATTTTCGAAACACGCACTCGAATCCTATATAATTATTGTACATAAATGAAGACTTAAAACATCTGTCTATCCGCTGCTTTGCTCAGAGACTATAGGACCTACAAAGCTGTAATTCGGCATGAATACACATAACATTAATGATGCCGGCAAAATGGTCTATAAAATCTTTAATTTTTTTAGGGTACGCGGGGATGGTTATTTTTTTCGCGTCAACGCTAAGAGTGGTGTGGAATAATTCATGAGAGTAGGAAATATGCTTAATTTAATAGAAAAACTATCACGGCTAAGAAGACTTCATAAGTTATTGAGAAGTGCAAAGGAAATTTTTGTTCAGATTTCTTTAGACGCAATGAGATAATATTGTTAGTATCGAAAACACGTTATAATTATTGTATATTCATTGTCCATACAAAACCTAAAATTGGCGGTACTACGGAACCCTCTATTGTGTGTGGCTGATACGCACTTGCCCAGCTTTTTCGCTCCCATTAGCTTTGTCCACACTGTGTTTTTTTTGTTCATCAAGGGCATGCGTCATAGCGCAGTCAACAGCGTACGTGAGGCATGCCCGCGACGCATGCGCTCTGACCGTATCCAAAATATTCGCTAAGTTTATATTTTTTCTGGAATTTCTTATGAGCAAATTAGCCGCACATATTCCACCCAGTAAAACGTTCTCGTCGGACATGTTACAAAGCTGACAGACACTGCAACTAATAGACAATGTTGGCGTTGCATTCGTTAACGCATTCAATTATTGAAATTCGAAAGCGCCAAACGAAAGTTGAATACAAAGAAGATGACGAAAATTTAAGACGAAAACGCATAGTGTGGACATAGCTATCGGTCATATTGTCGCGCAAACGGCACGGGCTATTCCCGCTTTTTTTCTTGTTGCATCTCGTATGACATTCGCATCCGCATAAAAATCCGCATTGATTTAATGCGGATGCCGCTGTCCGCATAGTTTTGGACATCCGCATCTGCAGCGGATGTCCAAAACTATGCGGATGCTCCGCATTTGCGGATGCGGATGCGGATATTCGCAACATCCCTGCTCTATACTCTATAGTATAGTTAGTTCTTAGTAAAATTACGAGTACGATTTTGTGAAATATCCTTTTGTAGTGTCTTTCGTCATTAAACATAATATTAGGGTGAAACTCAAAACATAATTGAAGTGGAAGTACACGTTAGTGGAAGAAGCAGGTAAGCAACAGTTGAAAAATTGCCGTTTTTGCGTAAAGCCCGTCACAGACTTAGCTATAATATATATTAATATATTTATAGCAAGGCATATTAATCCATACTAAATCCACATGTCACAGAAATATATATTATAGCTGAGTGTGTGGTCACGCGAAAATTAGTATAGAAAATATATATTAATATGCCTAGCTATAAACATATTAATATATATTATAGCTAGGTCTGTGACGGGCTTAAATGGAGGCTTTAGGGCAAGAAAATTATTTGAATTGAAAAAACTTTGGATTTCATATTATGTAGCCAGATATATTAAGCCACATGATGAAGTAGGTAAGTTACAAGGTTTGTTCAAATTATAAGGGGGAAAAATAAAAATGAGTCTTTGTAATACATATTATGAAATAAAAGTTAACTGGTTCTTCCGCTCACGTCTTAATTAAAGATATAAATAACTGAGAAGTCATCAGAACATTTAGTTCCGGAATGTTTCTTTGAACATGTGCAGAAGTTGGAACATTAACCTTTATCTGCGAGGGCGAGCTCCGGGGGTACATAAGGCCCTTGGTGGTAATTAACGTTAGTATAATATAATAAAATCGGCCAAGTGCGAGTTTGACTTGCGCACCAATTCCGTACTATAGATAGTACGGAACCCTCAAATATTTATTTAATTTTATTATTAATTATTAAAGTTTACATTAATTAATCGAAGATTTTGTGAAAATTGCAAGCACCTGCTTGTTGCTATTATTAATATCGAGCAAAAAATTGCAAAAAAAATCACGTTTGTTGTATGGGAGGCCCCCTTAAATATGTAAATAATTTTATTGTTAGTATTTGTTGTTATAGTGGCAATGTCAGATATACACCATCTGTGAAAATTTCAAGAAGCTATAGCGGTTCTTGAGATACAGCCTGGAGACAGACAGACGGACAGACGGACAGACAGACAGACAGGCAGACATCGAAGTCTTAGTAATAGGGTCCCGTTTTTAACCTTTGGGTACGGCACCCTAATAAATCTAGGTTTTATAATTTTATTTTTGTACCCAAAGGAGGTTATAATTACTTATTATAATAGGTTTGAAATGATAATTTGGAGGTCTCGAAATAAACTGGTTGTTTTAAACAAAAAAAAATTGTATCCATCTAAGTATTTAAGGTAATGTATTATAAATGTCAGTATCAAAACATCTTTTGAATTTAAGGGGTTTTGAAGAAAAAATCTAGTACTATGTAGACCTAATTTCGACGAAAAGAGATAAGCACACAAGACATCATTAATGGCACCCGAATAAGTTTTTTTTTTTTTTGTATTTTAGTGTGCCCGAAAATGCTTTGAGTTTATGTCAAAGTCTTCATTAATATGCGGGTGCTTCGCCCCCGGCTCCTACTTAAGGGGCCATAAAATGGAGAAAATCATCCATCTCCGTTATTATACTATGCTAACAAAACAGAGTTAAGGAGACTTAAATAAGAGTACAGAGTATTTTCGATGTTATATTTGTTATAATAATAATTTGGTATTCTGCTGGAGCCAGTTGAAGAAAAACATTAAATAACTCACAAAAAAGTTTATACGTCTTCATTTCACGTTAAAGATTAAACCACACTAGGCAAAACTACGGCAGCGTGCAGAGTGACGCGACTCGTCACGGCCAAATACTATGTTAAAAATTTAGTAGGTATGTAATTATTTTTAGCAATATTCTGCGAAATAAATCTCAACCTGTAAGTAAATGAGTGAGTGTACGCATGGGCATGCGTACAGCACCTCCCTCCTCTCCCACACTGCCTAATATGCGTACACTCGCATTAAAGAACTTGCAAACATCAGCACCACACAAGCAATAATGCAAGGCCTCTCACCACCATGCAAGTCATCCTCAGGATGTTGACTCTACAAACTTGACTGATTGACTACTGACTTGGGCCTAAACTGGTTAAAGTCGACCCTGCGCCTGATCTTTCGCCAGCCGTGTCGTTCGTCCGTCTGGTTGCGGTTGTGAGAGTAAAAGAAGGGAAAGTGCTTTTGTGTACTGCGCACACACTTGGGCACTATAAAATTACTCATGCTTAACTGACCAGATCTTAATGAAACCGGCCACTGCCAACGAAACCGGTGTGAGAGTTACTATTATTACCCAAATCTTGCTAATGTGTGCCTGCACCTGATTTCATAGTATGAAGTTGGGTTACTGTCATATATTACAAAACAAATTACAAATAGTTTGAGTAGTGTAAGAGTCACATATTATTATAAATTATAATATAGAGTTCGCTAAGAAAGTAGCAGCACTGAAAAAGTTACTTTTTTACTTTTGTTTGGGAAACTTCATGACGCTGGGGGATTACTCATACAAATCACAAAAAAAATGTTGCTCTTTCACCTTCGCTGCTAAATTCACGGTGAACTCTTTATAAGGGCACATTCACACCTTAAATTATCACTTAGTTATGTTACATCTTGTTTATTTTGTCTATAAGTACCTGGGTAAATATTATTTTAATATTACACGAGCATGAGCTAATGAAATCACTTACTCTAACGTAGAGTGTAAAATTTATGGTGTAATAAATATGGCGAAGGAGCGCTTTTACCAGCGGGAGACTTCAGTCTCCCTCGCCGCATAAAATATGTTACTTAGAAAACAATTATATGTTGCGCTATCGAACACGCTTATTGCTTAAAAATAATAATTAAAACACCTGAAATTCATTGTCAGTATAATTAGGTAACTTCGTCAAGTTGTTTTAAGCCTATTTGAAATATTATTCACATAAATAGATTTCAGGCAACTTGTATTTTGCCTCATAAAGGCTGCGCTTATACCATCCGACCGTGAATGACTTAGCAGACTCATTCTGAATACAATACACAAAACAGAGGCCTTTGCATCCGTTGTAGGTGGCTTATACACTATTTTCCGAGCGAAGTGACTACATGATTTTTAAGTGTCCGTATGGTTGCCCAAGAACATATTATAGCATACTCGCAACATTGTCGGTCGAGATCAAAGGAATGAATAGCTTAATACGTCTGGGACCATGCATGTGCGGGTTTCCTCACGATGTTTTCCTTCACCGTACAATCATCCGTATTATATACTTGAGACCTGAAAATGTTTCAATAGCCGCGTACTGACCAAGCGAGCCGCCTCGCCGCGACAGCCTCGCACGCATTTGCTCGGTCGGTCAGTACGTGTTAGTGCGCGGCTAACGTCCGAGGCGCCTTTGAGCATCGACCAAAAACCTACAACTTTTGGCTCGGCCGCGGCACGCTCGGGCGAGGCAGCGAGGCGGCTCGCTTGGTCAGTACGCGGCTATTGGTACACGCCTCCACCGGATCGAGTAGGCCACGGACTTTCTACGACATTTACGTGGAATATAACATGACCTCGGACAGGTGCAAGCCTGATCGTATCCATAATTAATGTGAAAGTGGGTTTGTGTATTTGTCTATCTGTTACCTCTTCACGCCCAAACCACTGAACCAATTTTCCTGAAATTTCGTATGGAAATACTTTGAGTCCCGTTAAAGGACATAAGATATTTTTATCTCTGAAGAATGTACGGTTCTCGCGCGATAAATGAATTTTGGCGCAACCGTGTTGCAGGAGTCATCTAGTATTAAAACTATTAACTTAAAAAATATAGGTTTTAAGTAATTTAAATGCCCGTTTAACTATATTACATGTTTAAGAGTAAAAGAGGATTTGTGGGTAAAGCGCTTACCGCAACTCCTATGTGGGTACCCTACTACGTGCATCAATAAGCAAAGCAGATCTTGACAATTTGTTCAGGGCTGTCACTCAGAAATAGTATGAACTATGGTATGAGCTAGCCTAGGGTATCGATTAAAGGCAACGAATATGAAAACTAAGATTTGTTTGATTGATGTTTAATTGAATATAAATGGTTTCTAAATTATTCAAAACTAAATTCAGGTTTCAAAAATTACAAAAATACAAAGACAGTAAAGTGTTATACAAATTTTTTTCTCCAATAAGCTTGTTATATTTTTGTTCAATTTAGTCTGATTGGTTTCGGTTGAAATCGGTTTTATGACAACCCTAAGTTAATGGAACGGCGAGGCGACATCGAAAAATAACTCGTAAATGGAAAACCAGGAAATGGCTCCGTTAAAACGACTTTCATTTGAATATTAATAATGATGGCTTTTGGTAGACGTAACTTGTTCAGATAAAGATGATACAATCAATTTCTATGTCAGCGACTAGCCTTTGACGGGCTTTGCTGGCGTGGAAAGTATGGAATGTAAACTTTGATCCCCAATTAACCTTCCTTAGGGGTGAATTTTTTTTCAGCTTGAGAGTCACGTACTCAGCCATTGAGTCATACAGATATTTTTTTGAAAAATCACATTCGCGTCACCAATGTGGGCTGGCCTCAAGAAAAGAATTAGAGTAGAGTAGAGTAGGTACTCTACGGCATCTACTACGGCATTTAAGTAAATGCCGTAAGTACCCTAGAAAAACAAGACCTAAATACAGTTAAATCTACTTTAATTCTACTACAGACCTGTTTACCTAAATGAGGTCAAACGAGGAATTCTCGGAACAAGACTTCCTTAAGATTCCCATGTTAATTAATTTCACGTCTATACATATTTTAATATTATACTGCGAGTCAATAAAATTATGTTAATACTAGCAGCCGGGTACGTGAGCTATAAAATGAAATAATAAAATGAAATAAAAATTAAACTTGCTTGTACTGTCAACACTGAAAAAACATTTCTCTACTTTCACGTTGAACTCTATACTGGAGGACTCATGCACACCTTAAAATATTGGTGTTACATTCCGTATAGTTGCTGTAGTCACCACAAATCGAGTTTCCTATAATACTAGCTGTCCCGGCAAACGTTTCTTTGCCATATTAAGTATATAAAGTTTTTTTTTTTTATTTGATCGCAGCGCTAACTGTCGGGACAGACTAAAATTAAAATTCGAATTCGAATATTATTTGAAATTTGACACTGCGATGGTAGCGCCGTCTGTCGGATCTAATGTAAAACATTCCAAAATCAACAACTACTAATAAATTAAAAATTAATTAAAAAAACATTGTCCAGCGGACAAAATTGTGAATCTAAACCATTCCCAGATCCCCTTGAACACACACAAAAAATTTCATCAAAATCGGTCCAGTCGTTTGAGAGAAGTTCAGTGACATACACACTCACAGAAGAATTATATATATTAAGATGGTCGCTGCACTTGCGTAATAACCCGCAATTTTGTTTTGTTGAGTTAACAATGCAGTATTTTTCTAAATAATAATCTAAAGTAGTACGGGAGCCATAGAATATATTTTTTTGTGATTACTAACAAGCTTATTTTTTGTGAGTAGCTACATTTTGATAAGACGAACATTTTTATTTACGAAAAATCTCGAAAGTGGTAGCTAACAGAGATAGAAAGGATTGAATACTTTGACTTGATGGTCCTAAAATATGGACTATTTTATTTGTAGGACAAGGTTACTCTTAAATTATATAACTATTAACCTACCAATATACAAAAAATCAGCTGGTTAGGGTTCCGTTTTAGGGTTCTGAAATCAATAAAACTTGGTCGACTATATAACTGCATTCAAAACTCGATACGTAATTTTTTGTGGGATGATACTCAAATGCTTAACTGTGTTCATATATTTCTCTGTCATGCTACATCTGGGAGAGCGAAGTAATAATCGGCTAGCTTAATAGGAATTAATGGCCGTGATAATCTATATGGCGCCGTGATCAAAATCTATAGAGCGGCGTAGTGAAGAGCCATGTATGTCACGCTAAGCTCTGACATATTTATGCATTCAAGGGAATTAGATTTATATTGGCAGGGATAGACGATAAATATACGATAGTAAAACTTGAGAGGTGTCAAGGGATACCCGGATGGAAGTTATAAAAAAAAGAAAGAGAGGCAGAGAGAGACACATGCGCTACCGCACGACTTACAACTATAGCATGTTTGCTCTAGATGTAATATACCGACACATTTGTGTCATGTCGTTACAACTTTTTCCATCTAGCCCCCTTTCGCAACGCGCGATAAGGAACTTCGTTCCAATATTTTATGTTTGCCGCAATAAAAATTATCATATAATATTCAAAAGATCCTTTAAAAATGTTATATTTAAGAAAAACCAACGATATAAAAATCAACTGTTGAACAAAACCAACTAATCAAGTAACTATCAGTTATAACTTACTAGCGACCCGCCCGGCGTCGCACGGGTATAAAATTTTCATGTAGTTAAACGACATCACATCTACTGTGTTATTAAGTGGTGACATACTAAACAAGGCATCAGTCCATTTGCATCGCGCTAGCTATTCATAATTTAACAAAGATTGATAGCGTTAGTTGGATTGGCCGGTCAACCCATAATACATGATTTGTTGGCTGACAGTCGGTTATATCTTAATCACCGGGATGTGCGAACCATTTATCTGAGTTTGGCTCGTGTGATATATTGACAAAATATGACATTTTGTTTCTGTAATAGGGAATATTATGCAGAGGGGCCTACAAGCACATATAGTAAATAATCCAACATATTGCACACGTCATAAGTATTATATTTGCAAGCCATACTAATATTATAAATGCGAAAGTGTGTCAGTCTGTCTGTCTGTTACCTCTTCACGCTTAAACCGTTGAACCGAATTTGCTGAAATTTAGTATGAAGATACCTTGAGTCAGCTAGTTATAATTTAGAGTAAAACCCCGGAATTCAGTTCGAGCGATTGCGCGTAAGTTAATTCGCATAATATAAGTCGGTGTTCAATGTATAAGATGAAACGTTTCTAACGTGGGAGAGCCATGCTTCGGCACGAATGGGCTGGCTCGACCGGAGAAATACCACGTTCTCACAGAAAAACCGGCGTGAAACAGCGCTTGCGCTGTGTTTCGCCGAGTGAGTGAGTTTACTGGAGGCCCAATCCCTTCCCTACCCTCCCCTATTCCCTTCCCTTCCCATCCCTACCCTCCTCTATTACCCTATTCCCTCTTAAAAGGCCGGCAACGCACCTGCGGTTCTTCTGATGCTGCGGGTGTCCATGGGCGACGGAAGTTGCTTTCCATCAGGTGACCCGTTTACTGTTTGTCCCCTTATTTCATAAAAAAGACGGCTATAGATATCATGTTGTGATGTTCAATGCTCATTATTTTTGCGCCGCCACGCGAACACGAAAACGAACGCGGAAAGAACAGTCCCGATATGAACACGCAAGTAATTATGTCAACATAATCCTGTATTGTCTGTGTATTTCCACCTCCCACTACGTATACTATTTCCTTTTATCCCGCTTATTATAATATGTCGTTATCGAAGACCTACGGCACGATAATAATATATACTTTTATAATACTATAGAGCGGAAGAGTTGTTTGTTTGTTTGAACGCGCTAATCTCAGGAACTACTGGTCCGATTAAAAAAATTCTTTCAGTGTTATATAGCCCATTTATCGAGGAATGCTATAGGCTATATTTAATCACGTTAATACTAATCGGAGTGAAGAAATATATGAAAATGTAGAAAAAAACGGGGGAAATTATTTGAAAGGGCTTATTTGAACGCGCGAATCTCAGGAACTACTGGTCCGATTTAAAAAAAAGTCTTTCAGTGTTAGCCCATTTATCGAGAAAGGCTATAGGCTATATTTTATCACGTTAAGACTCATAGGTGTGAAGAAATTGATGAAAATGTAGAAAAAACGAGGGAAATTATTTGAAAAGGCTTATCTCACGAACTACTGGAGCAATTTTTCTGTTATTTGGCACAGATAAGAAGTAGACCATGTGAAGTATCATAGGCTATTTTTGTGGACTAATTTGTCTGTGAAATGTCTAATTTACGCGGGCGAAGCCGCGCGGAACGTCTAGTATGGAAATATTTATGCCGGCTGTACATTCTCGCCGAGACACAGCGAGGCGGCCCGAGTGCGAGAGTGTAAATCAGTGCGCTCGCCTCGTCTCGCCTGTCCCGGACCCTCTCGGTCCGTTGTCGGTATTTTGCGCCCGAGACAAAGGGTCTCGCGAGGAAAACGAGCGCACCACTGTACACTCTCGCGTCTTTCAGTACTAGTCCCGCCGTTGGACAGTGTAGAACAGAAAAATAACAATAATAAACGTCATTATCAGTCATCATCTATGAAAAATAAAATTAAATATGATTATAAATCTTCGGATTACAATGATATCTTTCGATGCATGGTGAATGGTGAATAGTCGTTTTCGTCCATCTTCTCTGAGTTCTTATCTACGATTGAACTAATCGAGAACGTACATGATCGCACTCGGGTAAGGGGCTCTCGCACGAGAATCTCGCCCGAGAGCTCTCGGCGAGAGAGTACAGCGGGCATTACAATGTTTTGGTTTTTATTAATTATTTACCAACAAAAGTCACACAATACTCAAGTAAACCTTTGTTTATATCGATCGTAGCAGCTACGTACATGCTTAAAACTTTTACTGTGTTACGGGCTACGGCCGCACTCAGAGACATTTAGGGCCTTATCACACTAGCGATTAGCGAGCGATTTGAAAGCGACGCGACTGCGCAGCGCACACGCCGAGACAGCGCAGCGTGTGCGCTGCGCAGTCGCGTCGCTTTCAAATCGCTCGCTAATCGCCAGTGTGATAAGGCCCTTAGTGATGAATTAAATTCAATTTGATGAAGAATATAATATTATAGAGTTTTAAAAATATTACATTATGAGGGGCTTGTGTGAAAATCTTCATATAATTATGTTACAGTTAATATTCATCAGTATCGTAGAGTGATTTCACACAGTTTAGGCCGGTGCCCGCTTCAGCAAAGCTGTGGCTATAACATGCGCCTTTGAATATGCGATTGCGCTTTATAGTTATTGTGGGAATATGGGTGAAGGCCCAAAGAAATCATATATTTCGACCGAGAGATCAATTCAGACCGCAACGCGACGAGGCGAGGCGAGGCGCGGCGTGGCATAAATTTGTTTGGATTTCAATTGCCAAATTCCCCAACACAAGTAATTCTTTACTTAATGGGGATGCCTCATAATTATATTGTAAGTGATTTTATTTAGAAATAAAGATTTATTTATTTTTAAAAAATGCCTGAGACGACATGCAAATCTGTCAATTCAGTACAAAAATGCATATCTACGCGTCGCGTTGCGGTCTGTTTTAACCCTAAGGGTTTGACAGGTTTCAATTGCGTGAGAAAGAAAAATAGTGATTAAGGGAGAAAAATCAATGATATGCCACAGGGTGCGGTGCGCCGGACCGCATCGTGTGGCATAATTATAATTGATTTTTATATGCAGGACACCGCAGCGGCACCGCTCCGGCGCCGCGCCGCCGCTGCACCGCACCCGTGTGGCTTCTCCCCAAGGTGGTACGCTCCACAATGATTCGTCGGTCTATATATTGTGATAGCTCGTAACTCGTGCGTCGTAACTAACAATTTTTGGTAAAATTAGATTTTGATGCATTAAGTTTCCAATATTATTTTTAGGGATTTCCTGAGCACATAAAAACGGCTACTAGGGCCTATTTCACCACTTCCTGAGAAGTGTCGGATAGGCTATCCACTACTTAACTTGGAATCTATCAAAGAAGTTGTGGATAGCCTATCCGGCACTTTATCAGGAAGTGGTGAAATAGGCCCCAAAAGTAGACTGATGACCTACTACAAATTTAATGTAATTTTATACCAAAAATTGTTCGTTACGAGCTATAACATCTAGAACGACGATATGTGTTCTGGGCATTAGAGCCCTTAGGCTGGATAAAACTGCGACTCGTAAAGTGTTCCGAGCGATTTACTTTGCCCGCCGTCGTTACGAGTTACATCTCAAGTATCTTAAATGTTCATTTCGCAGTTGGTTCCAGTGCCAAAGTAAGCTATTTATTTAGCACATGTGTTACGCTCAAAGACCGAAATCGCTCAGTGAGCGAAAAAATAGCTCACAACGCGTTGTGGTTATAGTGAAACGGCCACGATGCGAAATTCGCGTCGTGGCTCTAATGAAAACGGCCACGACGCGTTCTGGCAATCACAAAAAGACCATAACGCCAAATTCGTATCGTGGTCGATATGCTATTCGTTTTTCTTGATTTGTTCTTGATTAACTAATCGTACATAGCTATGGAAGATCAAATTTGAATTACCACGCGTACTACAAAATATTTTTTTCTTTTACTAAATTACTGCATAACGTGTTTATCATTATTATCCGTACATACTATCCGTAGGTACTAATATTATTACTGTCAGTCTGTCGCAACGTGTTGTTGTTTTTTTTTTCATAAAGTAATCTGACCTCAATAAAATATTATAATAAAATATAGTTTTATTTTAATTTATATAATTTAAATATAATACTACTAGTTGATGCAAGCAACTTAATTACGCCAGCCAGATAGACAATAATAATAGTATTAGTACGGAATAATGACAATTTACACGTTATGCAGTGATTTAGTAAAAGATTTTGTAGTAAGCGTGGTAATTCAAATATAATCTTCCACACCTATGGACGATTAATCAATCAAGAACAAATCAAGAATACGGAACCCTAAAAAAACGAGTAGCATATCAGCCACGACACGAATTTCGCGTTATGGTCTTTTTGTGATTGCCAGAACGCGTCGTGGCCGTTTTCATTAGGGCCACAACGCGAATTTCGCGTCGTGGCTTTTTCTCTGTGACCACAACGCGTTGTGAGCTATTTTTTCGCTCACTGAGCAATTTCGGTCTTTGAGCGTAACACATGCATCAATTAGTGATTTTGTATGAGCGATAACGTCATAATACATTATTAAGCAGTTCACACACGGCAGCTATAATATAAAATGTACATTATAGCACGATAAAAATATATCTTTACATCTTTGCATAGAAATCGTCAGAAGACCACACATAACAGCTATAATAATATAATATAATATTATATTCCCGGGATGTCATGTACATTAATATACATTATAGTGATAGCAGCACACGGCAGCCCGTGTGTGACCTGCTTTATGCTCTGAAAAAGGAAGTATGCGTCGAATTGAAAGTCTTTCTGTCTCTTTTTTTTTCAATTTAACACGGCAGGGCTATAATGCAGACTTTTTTTATTTTCAAATAAAGGACTCTACACAAGATTTGTTTAGGGCCTCATTTCAACTCTCTGACGTAGAAATTACACGAAATGTTTAGGTATAAATAAATAAACTTAATTTCAATAGGTAGAAGAAGTATATTAATTATTTTTTATGTTCCTCAACCGTTTTATATTTGTTTCAAAATTAATCTCATCAGAATTATAAGATCCAATCTATTTTTAATAGATAGCAATTTCTAAAGAACTAGAGTTTCTGTGATAAGTGCATTATATCATTC
Source organism: Polyommatus icarus (assembly GCA_937595015.1). Classification (NCBI taxonomy): domain Eukaryota; kingdom Metazoa; phylum Arthropoda; class Insecta; order Lepidoptera; family Lycaenidae; genus Polyommatus; species Polyommatus icarus. The sequence continues at coordinate 4,827,187 of OW569326.1, forward strand.
ATTATATTAATTAGAAATCCGATAATGCGCTTTTGCATAGTTGTATGTGCATATTATAATTTGCATTATGCTTATTCATATATTGGGTTTGTGGTAGATAATGGTATTTTTTTAAACGTGCATATTTCGGTAGTCAAGTCACCCATTACCAATTCATCAATAATGCTCCTTCTATTAAAACGAAATACAAACAACAATTAAAATATTGTAATTCAAAATTTATTAACCTATCAATCCTTGTAAGGCCCAAGAATGATAAAATTATATTTTTGCGGATATGAATACCAATAATAATTATTAACCTAAAAACATTTTATACACCTCAAAATTGATTATTTATGCAAACAACGCCGTAAATAAAGTATGTAATAAAAAACATCTGTTTTGAATTTCGTACGTCTAACGTCAGGACCTCTACGAAACTCGTAAAAAAAGTAAAAAAAAAAACTTTGTACGGACCACACTTTTTGTCCCTGCATAACGGTCCGCAATTAGGACTGCGGACTTAACGAACTTCGGCAAACCCGAGTATTTTTCCAGTACAGAAATTAAAGCGGCGATGCCGAGGAAATGGGCTTTGGGCAGGCAAATTAAATCGAGCACGGAACCACTGACCCGAACACCGACCGGGCAGACGTCGATAACAGATGTTCATTACCCGAATGAATCAAGGGCCGGCCGCGAATTAGGAGACTTTATGACAAAACAGTGAAAGAGCATAAGGCTGCGTTTCCACTGAAGCGGAGCGGAGCGGAGAGGAGCGGTGAAAAGTGCTCAGTGTTTCCACTGAAGCGGAGCGGTGTCGAGCGGAGTCGAGTGGAGCGGAGCGGAGCATACTTTAATGTACGCGAGTCACGCACTGTCCCGCTCCGCATCGCACCGCTCCGCACCGTTCAGCTCCGCACCGCCTCGCTCCGCTGTCCTCCGCTCTGCACCCGTTGTCCTCCGCACCGCTTCGCCTCGCTCGGCTGCGTTTCTATGAATATCCGCTCAGCTCTGCTCCACCCCGCTCGTGCTGTTTCCATTGAAGCGGAGCGGAGATTTCGAGAATAGTGGTCAATTCGAGCACCGCTAAGCTCCGCTCCGCTTCAGTGGAACGCAGCCTAAATCTTTCGCCACTAAAAATAGCAAATATACAAAAAATCTGCTTGTTAGTGTTCCGTTTTAGGGTTCTGTAATCAAAACTTGGTTGACTATACTGTACCCTAACCAGCAGATCTTTTGTATATTGGTAGGTATTATACCAAATGTTGTCGAGTAATCGATAGCGCGATCTAGAGGCCTAACAGTGACATCTGTTATCAAATCGCGGAACTTAATTTACTTATAAAATATTATGAAGTTCAACTCAACAAAGGTAGTTGTCACGTTCAACTATCGACAGCACACCGACTTTACAGACAAACGATTTTTTTTTAATGTACGGTTCTGAACGAATTTTGGCGCAACGGAGTTGTGGATGTCGTCTAGTTTTTTTTTTTTTTTTATGAAATAAGGGGGCAAACGAGCAAACGGGTCACCTGATGGAAAGCAACATCCGTCGCCCATGGACACTCGCAGCATCAGAAGAGCTGCAGGTGCGTTGCCAGCCTTTTAAGAGGTAATAGGGGAAGGTAGGGAAGGGAATAGGGGAGGGTACGGAAGGGAATAGGGGAGGGGATTGGGCCTCCGGTAAACTCACTCACTCGGCAAAACACAGCGCAAGCGCTGTTTCATGCCGGTTTTCTGTGAGGACGTGGTATTTTTCCGGTCGAGCCGGCCCATTCATGCCGAAGCATGGCTCTCCCACGTCAACAAATATACTAACCGAAAAAAAGATATTACCCTACTACACACCAGGCGAGTCTTAAGTTAAGCATTATCAAGACACGAAGTTATTTTTTCAGTCTTGTCTTAACATTATCGGCAAGTTTTAGTCGGACAAGTATAACAAAATTGTCCTTGTCCCATGCTTGTCGCTTGTCTTAACTTCGTCTACGAGACGTTTTCGACACGATAAATAAGTGGAGATTCATTACATATTTGTACTGCGTGTACTAGCGACCGCTTTTTCGTAGGAGAGCGATAAACCTAAAAGCGGCTTTCCGTTCTCTGCCATTGCCGCAAGCGAGTAAAAAAGTTAAATCAAAATATTATTATGCTATTATATTACATAGGCTAGATAGTGAGGGAGCCCTAGAACAAATTTTTTTGTGATTACTAACAAGCTAATTTTCTGTGAGTAGCTCTACATTTTGATAAGACGAACATTTTTATTTTCGAAAAATCTCGAACGTGGTAGCTAACAGAGATAAAAAGGATTTCATACTTTGACTTGATGGTCCTAAAATATGGATTATTTTATTTATATGACAAAGTTACTCTTAAATTATATAACTTACGTACTTAGCACGGGGCCAGACTGACGTGGTATGAAGCGTCCATAGATTTTATTATTATTATATGTAATTTAATGGAATAAATTCTCGTCTTTTCGCTGACACTCACTGGTTGTTTTATTTACTATTACGCCAGAGGGATCTGCGTCCCAGGGTAACCCTACAGAACGGATCGGACCGTATGACGTCACTCAAGTAGGACTTTAGGAGAGAGACGAATGTCGAACGCTGCCGAACGCAAAGGCCGATTGTGCTTCCTTGTCGTTCGTTCCGCGCTCTCGCTTGCACTTCAAGCCTTAAATGGAACGCCTCAGAGCAAGGCAACGCTGCATGAACTGTCATGTTTTTCGTGCGCTCACCCCATATCGAATTATAAGACGTTATCACGTCAAAAAGTGAAGTTTGTGCTCTCCGTATAACGATTATTGCACTTGCTGCAAGTACTTTTAGGAAATATTGCCACATGTTTCCTTCTTTTTGTGCAAGAGGTATATGAGCTGTACTATTTTGCCCAGTTTCTATCGAGAATATCAAAGTATTATTACTTTGCAAACATTTTATACGACCATCCGTTATATAAGCTGGATCAATAATTTCGATATGGTCTTCTTTCTCACTCCCTGATAAATTTTGATTAGCGCTTTTGTATTGTTATAACATGTTAACTACATACTGTAGTTATAATAATAATCAATAAAATAAATCCGCAAAAGAAGAAAAATGCACAAAAATTTACAAACCTAATAACACAAAATTTCGCGTTAATACCAACCCTCGTCGTTTCGACGAAAGGTGGTTGCTGGTATGGCGCTTACAGCCCCCCCACGTACAAAATATTACCGACCGTCTCGAGGGCAACGGCCGTCGACAGAGATTAGCTGAAGTATGAAAGAAGTGCGATCGTGCGCGAAAAATTTATATTGTTTTTTTTTTAAACCGCGTTGTCGAATCGACGAATTCGTCGCTAAACACTAGACGAAACCCGCAACTCCGTTGCGCCTAAATTCGTTCAGAACTGTATATTTTTTAAAAGTATCTTATGTCCTTTCCGGAAATTCAAAGTACCTATCTTCACATACCCAGCTAAATCGGTTCAGAGGTTTAGTGTAACAGACAGAAAATTCGTAGCCATGATATAAACTCTCTGTGAAAAGGCCAGGTACGCAGGATTTATTTTATAGTGCCCAGGTGTGTGCGCAGTACATATGAGCACTCTCTATTCCTTTACTCTCATAACCCAGTGGGACGGAAGACCGACACGACTGGAGAGAGATCAGGTGCAGGACCGACTTTTTACATGCCAATCCGACGCATGGATCCTTGTCAGACAATCAGGTGATCAGCCTACATTGTCCTAACTAAACTTGGAAATAATATTATGTTTGCAACGCAGGAATCGAACCCACGACCTCCGAGTCAAGAGCGACGCTCTAGAACACTGGACCACGGAGGCGTTACAAGTGCAAACAAGTAAACTCTCATCGCAATTCAATCACAAGGAACATAATATATTTTGTTAAAATCACGTTAAAATACATATTTTTATGGGGTTAGGTTAGAGTCCTTCTGAGACTAAATATCGGTAAGAAAGATTCTGTAAATTATTTTGATTTGTGAGTATGAATATTACCATAAAGAACCGGCAAATAATTAATTTAAGTGGTACTTATAAGGCTGTATAATTATACAAGGGGAGAGAAACGTCGATAAATTGGGTCTTAAGTTATTTAAATTCTGTGCCTGTTTAAAATAAAGTTGTTTGAATAACATCAGGCATACCGTTTACACCATACAGACTTCAATCAATCAATCATTTATTTGTATTCAGTTGTGCTCTTACTTGAAATAACAATAGCAGTCAAGAAGTTGCTACAAGAAGCTAGCTCTATAATTTCAGCTGTTGTAGTTAATACAAATATTAAGACGTGAAGTTAAATGAATTCATGGAACTAGGGTTGCCAGGCGTACTGATAAAGACGGACAAAGTCAGGCTTTTTGATTGCGTGTACGGACAAAATAAAACGGCTTTTGTAGAGCCCTTACGTATATTAATAATTTTATAATATGAAAATCCTGCTAATAAAGTAGACTCTTACTAAACAGGGTAGGTGCTATGCCGAACACATCGGTATACTGAAAGAAGATGCTATGATAAAAAGCTTTAGATCAGCCTTTTCCAAAGTGGGCGATAACGCCCCTTGTGGGCGCTGAAGGTCTGAAGGAGGGCGGTATGGGACCCAGAAAACAGTAGAGGCGTTGTGTAGAGCTTGGTGGGTGATTTATTTCATCAGAAAGCATTTTGAATTGAAACAATCGGGGCACTAAAATATAATTTGTTCTCAAAGTAGACGGTAGAAAAATAAGTTTGTGAACCTCTGCTTTAGATGCTAAGACCTCAATAGCAGAAAATCCGGCCTTTTTATGTAAAACGGCTGAGCCGGCCGGTTTATCCGGCTATTAAGTTTGGCTGCGAACCCTATATGGAACCAAGACAACTCGGTAACAAACTTATATTCAAATGAAAACTTTCAGCAGAAAACTCTAAAAACTTGGTTTACGACTGGAGCGAGAAAGTTTTTACTGAGCCGAATAAATTTAAAGAAATAAAATATTTACAATGGTTACAAGTTTTTTATGAGCTGTTTATGCGACAACTCACAAATTAAGTTTCAAACAAAACATAAATTACATTAATTCTTGGATCTTCAAAACAGTCTATCTATGATTAACCGAGTGAAGTTATAATAATAATACTCCCCACACCGATTTCGGTGACGGTGGCCAGTTTCATTGAAACCAGGCCAGGTACGCAGGAGTAATTTTATAGTGCTCAAGTGTGTGCGCAGTACACAAGAGTACTCTCTATTCCTTTACTCTCATAACCCAGTAGGAAGACCGACACGACTGGCGAGTGGCGAGAGATCAGGCGCAGGACCGACTTTTACATGCCCATCCGACGCATGGATAACGTGACCATTATTTTTTTGAAACTAACTAACTTGAATGCGCTAATCTCAGTAACTACTAGTCCGATTTGAAAAATTCTTTCAGTCTAAGATAGCCCATTTATTGAGGAAGGCTATATTTTATCACGCTAAGACTAATAGGAGAATGTGGAAATAACGGGGGAAATCACAAGGTTTGTTGAAATTATAAGGGAAAAAGTGAATATTATTATTTCAGCTGCAGCTTCGTATAACATAATAGCCAGTATTATTATTAGTCCGGTACACTATCTACAGTAGGCAGTAGCCGCAGCAAATTTCCATAGCTAATTCACACACCGTATGAAATATTGAAATTGCAGACCGCTCATTTGCATGTCTAAATTATATTGTTTTATGTAATAAAATAATATTGCTAAGCTGCTCAAATTTGTAAATTATCAAAATATGTAACGCATTAATTGCAATAGCTTAAGTATTTTAATGGGCGAATAAAGTAAAGTCAAAAAAATTTACATTTAATTTTATACTGGTTTCTAAGCCATCGAATAAGAATCATTTTATTGTTAAGCTTCTGTAGCACCTAAAGGCTAAAAAAGGAATCCTATTTATGAATAGGATTCCTTTTTTAGCCTTTAGGTGAACCAAATCTTATGTGATTTGGTCTGTCTATCTGATTGTTCGTTGGTCAGTCACCAAGCTACAGCTTCGCTCGAGAACCGCAATAGCTAGACAGTAATAAAAATCTTCACAAAATGCGTATTTCTGTTGCTGCTATCACACCTTACACTAATTATAGTCAATAAACAATGTGTCAATTGAAAAAATATCGCTTATTAGTTGTATTATACATTTTTTAATTATTTCAATAAATTTTTATTCAAATTTATTAATTTTTCGGGTAGGTATGTAAAAAGTTCAAGACGTCCTTTTAATTGCTCTTTTATTTAAAACTAATAATTTAAATTATTTAAAAGTTTTGAAGCACTATTATGTGTTAAATAAGTAGTCTTTACCTACCAGTAATTCAATTTTCCTGAAATAATCTCACTATATTAAAATTACAACGTCAACCTATATCTCTCATCATTCACTTTGTCACTAATATTGCACATCACTCGTATTTCTGCTCATCAATATGGAATCAATTAAACAATTCATCGAGGAGATGACACAGATGTTCAATTCTCGGATGGCCACCTTCCAGCAGGATCTGCAATCTTCAGCAACTTCAGAGCATAGTGAAAGCCCTTCTGCGAAGCTAAGCCGTGAGTTTAATACCTTTAATTCATTCGTGGTAAATGCCCTGCAATCACTTCAAACTCAGGTGCAAATGCTGTCAAACCTTAATGATCAAATGGAAATGAGAAGCCGTCGAAATATTCTACTCTTCCATGGTGTTCCTGAGAATGATAATGACTTGCATGCTTCTGTAACTGAGGTGATCTGTTCCAAACTTCGCATATCTGGTGTGGATTCATCTTCTATCAAATACTGCAATAGGCTGGGCCGCCAACGCAAGGAGAAACCTAGGCCTATTGCTGTCAAGTTTTGTGACATGGCCCTTCGCTCAAAGGTATGGAATGTGAAGACTAATCTAAAACAGACGCGTATCACCATTTCCGAGTTCTTAACAAGAAAGCGACACACAGTGTTTTTAGCTGCTCGAGAACGCTATGGTCAGTCTAAATGTTGGACAAGTAATGGCATTATCTTGGTGATTGGACCTGATGGTTCTAGACACCATGTGCATAGAATGGAGGACCTCGATGCTATAAAGTGTCCAACTTCATCAACAGGACCTAGGCAGCCAACTGCAACCAATTCCAAGATTGAACCGGGCCGTGCAGCATCTAGAAACAAAAGGAATGTTAAGGCCAAGTAAGCTTTTATTTTTTACTGAACATCCAATTATCACTTTGAATGTTGCTTGTGCTTACCTTCTGACCCAAAGACTATATTGTTTTACTTGTTGCTAAATCTTTTTAAATTTTAAGTTTTTGTCCACTGTATGTAAATGTCTTGTTCCTCATATTTTGATATAGTTTAGTTTGTGTAGTAAGTTGTAACTCATAATATAAATAGATTTAGGTAGTATGCAGTTGTTGGTTTAATTAATTTATAAAATATTCATAATTAAGTTTGCTTGTTTACAGTTCTTTGAGTTCTGCTTTTTCTTTGTATTTCTATAGTAAGTATATATTATGTGCTTGGAGCATGTAATATTGAGGGTATAATTCTGTTTATAGTTCTACCCTGTAATTAGTTAATTTTTCACTCCATTTAAATTTTTATTTTTACTGCAGTGTTTTATAAACTTTTTCAACCACAAAATTGCTTGTCTTCTTTCTTCTTCTTCTTCTTCTTTTATTTACGGCAAACCATCGCTTTTTGCGACATTCTGCCAGTGTCAAGTATTGAAATAAAATTGTAACGAAACGAGAAAAAACAAATCATGAAACAATTTATAATTTTAAAATTTTGGTATTTGAGGCGCCCTTCGGGCTAATTTGGGATATCCCTAGGGATTATCTATTTGGGATATACATAAAGCCGACAGATCACGATTCTCGACTTAACATTCAAATAACATAATCCGAACAAATGAAGTAAGTAGGTACGTCAACTGCCTATGAAGTATGAATCAATTTCTTCGATAGTACATAGTTAGCAAAGTATATTATAGCTCTTTTCATACTAGACCAATATTATACAACTGTATCGTGTCTCAAATCTCAACTCAACTCTCGAATCGTCTTCTCTTGACCCATCTGCGTCAATCCCTGGTAACATTTTCAATCTAAACCAGTTAAGAAGGTTTTAAAAAGTCAATTTTCAAACACAACCGGATTAGTTCAGCTGTAGTAGTAGTTGATACTAGTTTTTTAGCCTGTAGCCACTGTGTAACTGTGTACTCGTGAACGTTCTGTTGGCCAGCTCCTCAATAAAAGTGGTAGAAAAAAAATTTTTTAATTGATTTGATTTCTTTACGTGAAATAAATTTTACGTAAAGATTTTTTTTCATAACATTGTTAGATTCGTAATAGGAAGCTGTAAACCTTAAAAATAACACGTCGCGACATAAAAAATTATGTAGTTCAAATAAAGCAAAACAAGAAATGATTTTGGCACTGTAAAGGATTTATAATACGTCCAGGACCCCGGTACATGATTCCATGTACATAAATTAAAATTATGGTAACGTAAAAGGTAAGGCGATGCTTGAACATTACTTAGTAGATACTTACCGTTGTTCTAGCTAAGAGTATCATAAACTTCAAAACTTCTTCCCCTCTGCAGAGGGCCTATAAGTTTCAGCTTGCTGAAATTTTAAATACACTTTTCAGTAATGTTTACACGGAGACTGAGTCAAAATGCGTGCGAATTACACTTTGTCCTACAATTCTTGTTCGACGACAAACTCACTTTTAGAGACCAAGAACGACTATATTATCAACAAATGCAACAAACTCCTTGGGTTTGTTTCGCGAATAACTAAAGATTTTAAAAATCCATCCAGCTTTCTTCTTTTGTTTTCTTAGTATCCTTAAATACAATTCTATCATAATATGGTTACCTTCCTATGACATTCATATTAACCGCATTGAACGAGTACAAAGCAATTGCTTGCGAATGCTTACCAGTAGATTAGGATTAAAACGCCCTCTTCAATCTTACTCGGAACGATTATCTAAATTTAAAATACAAACTCTGCGATCTCGTCGGTTATACACGGGAATAACTACCCTTTTTAAAATTGTTCACTCACATATTGATGCTCCCACGCTCCTATCACAAATCAACATTAACATTAGACCTAGAGCACGAAATATGCACGGTAAAACCTTTTCAATGGACGCAGTTAGGACAAATGTGTCCTTAAACAATGCTATGACTTTAATTTGTCGCCAGTATAACGAAATGTGTAAGAATAATTACAAGGATATAGATATATTTAACAATAACGTCATGGGGTCCGGGGGCACATAAGCTTTTTAGAGGAATATCGAAGAAGCTTGTTGAAGCCACCCGAGATCCCAGAGCTGGGAGCTACCTGGCACAGCGGATTGCAATTGCCATCCAACGTGGCAATGCTGTCAGCTTGCTGGGCACTCTGCCAGATGGGGACGACTTGGGCAAGTTTTTCCTTTTATAGTTTTTTTTATTTAAAATTTGTATATATCTGTATATTTTAGATCATAATTTTATTTTAATGAAAGTTATTTCTGTATAAGTATTTATTATTACAATAACGTTAAAAAATTTCAAGCCGATTTAAAAAAGATTATTTTTAAGCCGGAAGTTACATAAACGTGTCACTACTTATACTAATTTACTGATGATTATGTTTTCTCATTATGTGTGTTTAGTAAACTTGCAAGTATTTTAAGTATTAGTGCTGCTTAATATCATGTTGTGTGCACATAATTAGGAATATAGTCTAGTCTATAAGTTCTTAGTTTGTAATGGCACTAATATTAGCTGTATTCTGTTTTGTGTACCAAATAAAAAAAATAAAATAAAAAAAAATGCATATCCATACTAATATTAAAAATACGAAAGTGTGTCTGTCTGTTTGTTTGTCCGTCTCTTACCTCTTCACGCGTGAATACGAGCGATTACGAACGTGTGAAGGCACAATATCCGCTTTTAATTTTGCATAAGCAACGAGCAGTTATCCGGCGTGACCATCGAAATTTTAGAAATGAGGCTTTATATAATTTAGTTTTATTAATGAAAAACAATATGTTTTGTTATTGAAAGGTTCTTTACCTGGGGAAGACAAGTTATAAGCAGAGATAAACTACGATAACATGGCGCACCCCTCCAAATTACTGTTTCAATGTGTGTAGTCACATCCTTATAAAAGAGTTTGTATGTAGTAAGCATTCAACCAATCAACAAGCGAGGCTAAAATGGTCACATTTAGCAATTCCTCTCAATCAATTCAGCAAATGAATTGTCAAAACTGTCAAACTGACAAATTTCAAATAAGTACAAAAAATACAGAAATGAATTGCAAGCAGAGTTGTATTTTGAGATTTTAGAAATCATGATTCTTGAAAGCGACCATTTTAGGCCCCGCAAAACTCATAATATTTTACTTAATGTCACTTATTACCAAGATTTGTTGGTCAACTAATTATAACTAGCCGACCGCGCAAGACAAGGCACTTCAAACGTTTTGACAACGCACTTCAAACGTTTTGAATTTTGGAGGGGTGCGCCATGTTATCGTAGTTTATCTCTATTTTAAGTGATTAATGGCCGGTTTCTGAGGTTTTTTTTTACAGGAGTTTATCTTTTCACTGACGTTTTGGATTTGCTAACGGCAAAACTTTAACCAATCAACAGCGCTGTTGAACAATAATAATAATATCTATGGACGCTTCACACCACGTCAGTCTGGCCCCGTGCTAAGTACCTGAAGGACTTGTGTTACATTACAGGTACCAGACAACGGAAATATATTTAATATTTTTATACTATAAGTAGGTACATAATTTATTTGAGATTTTTATTTTATCATCAAAATCCTCATAAACTGGCAATTATTAATTATAATCACTTAAAATACTTATAACTTGTCTTCCCCAGGTCAAGAACTATGAATTAACAAAGCATTTTGTTTTTCATTAATGAAACAAAATAATATGTTATGTTTAATTTCTTTAATCAAAATCACTGAACAGTTTTCTTAAATAATATACTGCGCGATATATTATTTAAGAAAACATACACAATTAAAAAAAAAATCATAAAAAAACACAAATTTCACAAAAATATACACAATTTTAATTAATTTCTTGTAATAAAGAAAGGCCTGTTGGAATATCTAACTCCAATATTGAATGAACATAATTGTTCTGAGCCCGGAGCTACGGGGAGTTTATATAAGATGACGTCTTGTATAAACAGCTCCTATCATACATAATATCTTAGGTATTTGATACACAGCTATGCAAGCATTTTGGAGTGATTTAACGTAAGGTCATGATTCGATCTACGATCTTTTTTGAACCAATAGGTATGTTCAATTTAGAATACAAAATAATTCATATTATGTAGTAAAAGTTGAGAAGCTGTTGAGTCTTTCCACCCAAAAAAATTTTCCCCAAAAATGTTAAAAAATCATATCTAGTCTTTTAAAAATTTTGGGACGAAAGACTCAACTACTCACAAAGTTATGGCTATTAAGATAATTAGTAACTAAATTTTAACTTAATTTGAAGTGCCTGCCCGAAATTTGTCAAGTGACAAGCCCAGCCTGCCAACTTAACAGAAAATAGTCAAAATTCTAATTTCCTTGTTTAGTACTTAATTAAATTTTAACTTGCTACTAAATTTTGTGTTTACATGCAATTAACAACTGAAAATTAAGTTAAAATTTAGTTAACAACTTATCTACTTAATACGTGTAAACCAGCCCTTACAGCCATGACGGTATTATTTCTTTTTTTTCAGTTATAATGATTATACTGGTCATATCTTTCATGACCTGTCTATCACACCTAAATCGTGTCTCAAATATCATACCTAAGGGTCTTCACAGACGGACTGCAGTTGACATGACTGCAATACGACTGCAATAGAACTGCAAATCAAGCAGTTTACACGACTGCAACTGAACTGCAATCCGACTGCGTGTTTGGTTTGCAGTTCTATTGCAGTAGTATTGCAGTCGTGTCAACTGCATTCAAACTGCAATCCAACTGCAATTTGCAGTTGGATTGCAGTTGAAATGTAGTCCGTCTGTGTAGACCCTTAGTAATTCTCTAACAATTAGAATTAAGTGCTAGCAATAAAGTTAACCCACAAATAGTTGACGTGGGTCAGAGTGTCCCCGGGCTACGTAAATCTCCGGACCTCTGCCGCCGCCGGGCCTGTAATAGCCACTAAAACTCCTGTAATGACCAGACGACCCACCGTCCCGCAGGGAAAAGGGAATATTTATCACACCTGGAATTTGTTTCTACTTTTGCTGTCCGCAAAAACATGGCGGCGTTATTTGAGATTATTTAACACGTCATTGCGTAATACGTCGCACTAGTAAAAATTATCTTCAAAGATACATTTCGAATAGATAAGTTCCAAATAAAAGTAATAATAATAAATAATAATAAGGGAGTGCCTCCGCTTCCGGCGCCGGCTCCCAAAAATATCAGTAATGGGAACCGGCGGTATGTATGTCGCAGCCAATTGGTTTAAATACCCGATCAATCAAACAACGCCCTTTGTCTGAACAACGCCATTCAATCACACGGCTATACGTCGTTTAGCCGACTTGTTGACTGCAACGTTCAACACCACAACTAGACGACGCTTAGATAACTGGTTAAATGGAAAATTAACTAAGCTAACCATTAGTTTAGTTTTATTATTACACAAGCGCAATGATTATAAGCAGAATAAATTGTATCCTAACTCATTTTGAACACAATAATTGCAATTGATACCTTCGTGATGCATTTCATAATCCTGTAATTACGCCTCGAAATTTGAATATTTGTTTTTTGATTCACTCGTATGTGGGCTTAACATATTGTGTGTGTTAACATATGTGGGCGTAATAACACTTGTAACGTATATTTACGAAAAATAAATACAATACAATCACAAAACACCGGCTAGTTGACGCCATATTGTAAACAAAACGCACCTAGCGCCGCGGTGGTGAGCGCTGAACTAATTCAATCAAACGGCGGCGGCTTGAATCAGCTGTAGTGTTGAACGTTTCGAGCGACTGAAATATTCAATTAAAAAGCTAGCCGTGAGATTGAATGGCGTTGTTCAGTCAAAGAGCTAGCTGTTTGATCGAACGGCTATTTTAACCAGTCGGCTGCGACATTTACACTGCCGGCAGCCGAGATATAAACAACGGCTGCCGGCGCTGGCACTCAAAATGGGAGCCGGTGATAATGCGTAAAGCACTAGGTTCCAGTGCCAATACACAAATTTTAAAAAGAAATAATTATAATCTCAGATATATTCGACTTAAAAAGGTAAAGGTTAGGTACCTATTAATTGTTCGGCTGTGGATATTTTTGTCTTTTGTGATGCATTTTCTTAGCTAAACCTTAACTACCTTTTTTCAGCTACCAAAAAGTAAGATTTTGCACAACAGCTACAGTTATAAAATATAAACCCCGTGGTATACTTCCGAAGGTACTGAACAAAACTTCAGTTTCCTTATACATGTTAGAGAGTTTCAGCGTTGTTTAAAGAAGCAAAGATATTGTATTATGCTACTATGCAGATCACATTTATCAGCATCATCATCACCATCATTAACCCATCAAGATTCAAGCCCCGTACGAGCACCGGCGATCGCGACAACAACAGAATACAATAACATTTCCAAGAATCCCCGATCGAAAGATTCAAATATGCATCCTTACAATAATGTGACTATTTATGACCTTATTATTTGTACTTTTCATAGTCCTTTAGCTCAAGAGTCAAGACTGATGTTTTTGATCATTATTCTGTCATTTGACAAGCGATGTTTGCCGAATAGGCGCCGGCAGCCTATTCGGCAAACATCGCGTGACTTCGGCAAACTTCGGAGTTTGGAAAACAGCGCCGGCAGCCATTTCAGCAACCGGCGCCGGCAGCGGCGGCACTCCCTAATAATAATCCCTCAAGCCCCCGTAAGGCCCATATGGACCGCAAAAAAAGATTTCCTGGAATTGGTGATCGACGGAGTAATATCTATGGACGCTTCACACCACGTCAGTATGGCCCCGTGCTAAGTACCATGGAGGAAGTTGATTCCTATGCAGTTGAGAGACCAACGTCATTTGGTCGATTATGTCAATTCAATATTAATTGTGATCTGTCGGCTGAGTTTGACGTAATGCGACCAAACTACGTAGATCCCCCATTTGCATAGGAATCAACTTCCCCGAGTGTACCTTAAGGACTTGTGTTACAGGTACCAGACAACGGAAATATTATATTTTATAATTTACATAATATATTTAAGATTTTTATTATATGATACACATATTATTTTAATACACATCCATTACCCAGGAACTTTGAAAACTTTTTGATCCGTCGTCGGTGGGATTCGAACCCGCGACCCCCGGCTTGAGCTACCAACGCGCTCACCAATAACTATATACACCATACACCACAATACACCAGTAATTATATTACTATTAAATTAATTATTATACCATTGGTCAACACAACGATTCGTTATGAATTAGGAAATATGACGATGTGATACAAAAATCTTGTTCACAACTTCGATATTCGAGTTATATGTGAAATACGTACAAACTAGTGCTTTGTGAAACATATTAATTCTGTGTATTAAATATCTGTATCCAATATTATAACGCCAAAAGCTTTTGTATTTCATAATTATTGTTCCAGTAAATGGTACATTCGCGAACGGAACGCACTCTTTGCGGGATTCCGATTGTAAATTACAGCGAATGTTTCGTGGAATTAACTGATTTGTCCGGGATTTATCCACCATTTTGGGACCGCTTGTGCCAAATGTACTGTAATAACATAGAGCTCGGTTTAAATATTAATATGTTGATTAAAAGCCAGGTACTGAAAGTTTCAGGAAATAATAATACCTATATTAAGCTATTGCATAGCTTTTATCGCGGGCTTTGAGAACGAACAAAGAAATTCCGAAACGAAAATAACCTAACAGCCCGTTGCGTGCTGCCAAACTTTACGTCGTACTAAACGTCTTATATCCTTTCTGGACAAATACAATATCATTGCAAAAGAACAAAATGGTTTCCAGAAAGGAAAATCTACAACGCTGGCTTGTTTTTCTTTAATAAGAGAAATAATTGAATGTCTCGACAAAAAAAAGTTAGTTACCACACTTTTCTTTGACATGAGCAAGGCTTTTGATCACGTGGACCATGAGAAGCTCCTACTCAAATGTGATCAATATGGCATCCGAGGTTTAGCATATGAATGGCTAAGAAGCTTCCTCACGAATCGCACACAACACGTTAAAATAGCCAAAGCAAATAATAAGCAAGAGACAGTAAATGCTACATCTAAAACCAAACTCTGTACTAGAGGAGTCCCTCAAGGTAGCATCTTAGGCCCCATACTATTTATTATTTACATAAATGACTTACCAAGAATTTCACATTACAATTTTACACTGTTTGCTGATGACATTTCTGTAGTAATTAGTTATTTAAATGAATTGACATATAATTTCGAAATTAATAAAGTACTTAATGACATAATACAATGGCTAAATAATAATAATTTAAATGTTAACATAAAAAAGACAACGTATATGCAGTTTTACAATAAAAAGGGTAAAGGAAGAGACCTATGTATAAAATATAATAACTCTTCTTTAATGGAGGCTAAGACTGTAAAATTTCTAGGGATTACCTTGGATAATAACTTGTCATGGCAACAGCATATAGATAAGATTTGTAAGAAAATTAATCAATATGTCTATGTCCTCAGTCAACTCCGTAAAACAGCTACAACTCAAACAGCTCTAACGGCCTATCACGCATTCGTGATGTCTGCACTCCGATATATACTCCGATATGAGCACGGTTAACGTAAAAGACCGTTGTTGCAACATGACACAGATTAAAGTTAACGATTCTCGTTTTGAATCCTGGAATTTAAACCTGCGTAAAGGCTAGTTCATAGTCATGCAGATCGCTATTACAATATAAGGGTGAAGCCATATACGGTGCGTTAAGTTCCGTTATCGCCATTCGCATCTTAATCTGTTAAATTATTTTTGTTGCAGAGAAGGACGCCGCGCTGGAACAATATTATGGCCTCATTTAACAGTATTATTATGCTGCAAGTTTTACAGATTCTGAGAATACCTATATTTTGTTTAATTTTAGGAGAAGACAATAATATTGACACAGTACTTTTGGCTATCGAATATTATTATGTTTATTATGACTGTGATGGCGGTTTTTGAATTGATTTTTTTTTTCTTTGGCAATGATTTACGTCATTTTCTCTTTATTAATAAGTTAGGAGAGACTACACTTAAACATTATAAGTTATAACCAACTAAACCCTAAAAGCTATTATAGAACACAAAATATAACATGGCGTCGCGCATAAATATGGACGGACATTACTACGTAATTTAAAACAATTTATTTGAAAATATTTTAATAAAAATTATAGTAAACATTAAACAATCAATAGCGTCGTAAGTGTGCGTTGCCAAAACGCGTTGCTAAAGCGCGCGTTTTATACGCCGTGTGTTCTCGCCCTAAATGTTGAACAAAATGCCATCGAGCGGTAACAATTTTACTCCTGTAATTCTGTGTGTGCACAATTTTACATTCCGTAAAAGCAATAATTAGTGGCTGTTTCGTTACAAATGTAAATGTACAAAATACTCTTTTATATTGAGCAATTAAAGCTATAAAAGAAATTCCTGTGGAAAGCCCTAATAAATGTTCGACGTACACTTCTCATTGTTAGTAAAAGCGTGGCAAAAAGTCATTAACATTTTGCCTTTGTAACTAACGAGCAAGTTTATGATTGCGTAAAAGATACAAAAAAGTTTTATTTATTTATAAAATTGTGAGAAGTTACTCATATTAATGATTTCTTAGGTTTAAGCAAGTATTACGTAACATTTTAATATGAACTTACGAATTTTGACGCACTTTTCTTGCACTCGTCGTTACTGCTTGATACTTCTAGACAGCGTCAGAGCAATTGGTTCTTACCTGTAGCAAACCTACCCTTTATGTTTTTTTTTATTAATTATTTAAGGGGGCGACTAACCTAAAATATTCGATTTTATAGTTCCTTTTTATACTTGAAAATTAGCCTCAAAATGTTTAATTTTTTAAAATTAGATACTATATTATATTTCCATGAATTCGATGTGAGGAAAAACACGATATCTTACAATTTTGTCGATAGAAAAAAATCACAAAGATGCATCTAATTTTTACGAATTTTACATTAACTTAGTGCAATGCACGGTGCATTGCACTAAGTTAATATTATTAAATTCTATCATTGAGAAACCGTCCTAGCGGATTTTTTAAATGTTGTATATTTATCGAGTTATTGAAAAAAAAGCTAATTTGGCGATGAATCCGTGTCGTCCTTTTTCACCTGGCATATGAAAAACGGGCGTGAGTGTGAAGAGAGAAGGACGATGTTTGATTTTTTGGGTTAGTGTCAATCTTACTAGTGTTTTGTCAGCGGCGCATAACCCGACCCAATTACGGCGGTCTGTCAAATGATATGAATCGATTTCTCTGACAGTACATACGTTCCTCTCTTCGATATACATTGCCTACGTCCGTATAATTACGAGGCCGAGATTGAGGCCTATTGAGTCCAAATAATGTCAGAACGACTCTACTTCGTAATTTTGTATACCAAGTCGTTCGACAGTACAATAGCAGGAGTCAGAATAACTACTTCCGCCTTGAATTCATTGTTTCAATGTAAACAGGTCCACTGTTTAGTTTCTGGCAGCAGTGAATATTGTTCAATCAAAACCAACGAAACATGGTTTGTATCAGGTGCCTGCGTGCAGTCGGTTGGGTAGTCAAAAGCATAGAGAGATCTTAACTATTTTGAAGTGTATTGGTAGCCCAAAATAACAGAGAACCATCCAGCCACCCATCTTTCAGTTGAGAAAATATAAAAAAATGCAGAATCAAGGAGTTACGGCACAGTTGCGGATTTAATACATTTTCAACAAATTCATCGTACAATAGGGATGTGTTTTAAATTTAAACAGTAATGCTTATAAAAGGGTAACCAATACTAGAGTTGATGTTCTCAAAACGTCTAAATAATGTCCATAATACGGTTAGATCAAATTTTTTACGTAGCATTCTTAGGAAAAACATTACTGGACTAACAGTACATTGTTCCTGTAATATTTTTTTCTTGATTAACAACAACAAAGATATGTTATATAAATATTTCGCCTAGTCCTCATTACAGTGTTTTATAGTGTACAGTCCATTACGGTAATGTACTGGGTAGTTTCGCATTTTTCCAGCGGCGCACATGATCAACTATTCAGTTTATATCGGTACTTCCCTAAATATATTATCGCATCGTGTATGACGTGTAGTTCTTAAAGTGAATAATAAATAATGTCCACAATATAATAATAAAATAACTTAAAGAGAATTAACCCATCAAGCCCCATAAGGACACCGGTGACCGCGACAACACTAGAATAACAATAGATTTCCAAGAATCCGCGATCGGAGGATTGATAATGTCCATATAATAAAATAATATTGTTTATTAAATATTAATGCCAGCTTTATTCAGCTACTTCACTAAAATTTCATAAAAAAAATAAAAAAACCCTTACAATCAATTCGAGTTCGAGTTCGAGTTCGAGTTCGACACAAAACACTACTCTCCAACCGTCTTACGGTTTTTCCAAAGTTTTTCGATCAGCACGAGAATCTGACGCGAGTTTCACAGTTTTTACCCATCCCACAAAAGTGCTCAACGCTGCTAAAGAAGTTTTCACTTAAAAAAAAAAAAGAAAACTAGATAACCCGGTGAACTCCGTATTAGGTACGTTTCTCCTAATATAAACCTTCCTTGGTTTTCCACGAATATTTTAAGACTTAAACTAGAGAAATCGGTTTAGCTGTTTTAGCTAGTTTTGGCAAGACTGAAGATTCAATTATTATTCACTTCAAAAGTATAAGACTTACATAAGAACGTAATAATATATTATTCTATCTCAACAAGCTTTCTCAAAATTAAGCAAAGATACATGATTAAAAATTATTAAAAAAGAAAATAGTTATTAGTTCTACGTCAGGCTTTTATGTTTAAAAGTATAATATTATACAATAATTGTAAAACTATAATATAATTATTATATAAGCTAGTGTGCCATAAATTTACACATTTTTAATTTACATTACATTCAAGTCGACTACAGCTATGGGTCTAAAGCTAAACACACGAGGCTGAATTACGCTGGCGTAATTTACGTGGCCGAAATTACGTGTAGCCGCTTATGTCTGATGCGACACATTATAAATTACGCGGCGTAAATTTTTCCGTTGCGGACAGCGGAACGCGCGCGTAAGTGTGTATTTAAAATTATTCTCAGATGTAAGGGTCTATATAGACGGACCCGCGACTCGGCTCGCACGACTCGGCTCGACGGAAATTCGGCTCGCGACGGAATTTCGGCATAGTGTGTCGTCCATCGCGTTCCGTCCGTATTTTGTATGCATTTAAAACGCGGCGTAAACGCAGCGGAATTTACGCCGGCGTAATTCAGCCTAGTGTGTTTAGACACTATGACAATTAGTATCTTATAAGAATAGACCGACTACTTTATCCGTCGTACAATATAAAATGTAATCATTATAAACCAAATCCCAGTTAATACTATAAAAATGCTACAAATAATTTAGCTATAAAACGTTGGAGAAATATGATTCCGGGACTTCCCCGAGCGCGCATAAAGAACACTTTAAGACGGTATTAGAAGCGCTATTTTGCGAACCCAGCTGCGTTGGATTTACGAGGAAACAAGATGAAAAACAAACACTATGTAGTTCCCTTCAAAATATAATATTTTATATATATAAAATATATTTTGTTAACTTTAACATTAACACACTAACACACTACCTTGCTAGCTAGTGACCAAAGTTCAGTCCATTATGGTTCACTGATTCTTCGCTGCTATTGATCGCAATGAAAAAAGCCTGTAACGATTTATCGTTACAATACAAAAAATAAAAATAAAATATTTTTAATTCGAATCAGAAATTCATGAGATTGGCGCGTTCAAACACACAAACTCTTCAGCTTTATAATATTACTTACTAGCTATTTCACCGAGCTTTACTCGGTATTTGATAAAACACGAATAAATGGCGGTGACGCAAGATGGCGGTGATGCAAGATAGCGGTGACGTAAAATGGCGGTGACGCAAGATAGCGGTGACGCAAGATGGCAGTGATGCAAGATAGCGGTGATGCAAGATGGCGGTGACCCAGATAGTGGTGACGCAAGATGGCGGTGATGCAAGATAGCGGTAAAGCAAGATAGCAGCGTTGCAGCGGTGTAACAAGATGTTGGCCTACACAAGATGGCTACATTACAAAGATAACGGTGACGCAAGATAGCGGTGATGCAAGATGGCAGTGACGCAAGATGGCGGTGATGCAAGATAGCGGTGACGCAAGATGGCGGTGATGCAAGATAGCGGTGATGCAAGATGGAGTTGACGCAAGATAGCGGTTTAACAAGATAGCGGTGACACAAGATAGTGGTGACACAAGATAGTGGTGACGCAAGATGGCGGTGATGCAAGATAGCGGTAAAGCAAGATAGCAGCGTTGCAGCGGTGTAACAAGATGTTGGCCTACACAAGATGGCTACATTACAAAGATAACGGTGACGCAAGATAGCGGTGATGCAAGATGGCAGTGACGCAAGATGGCGGTGATGCAAGATAGCGGTGACGCAAGATGGCGGTGACGCAAGATAGCGGTGACGCAAGATGGCGGTGATGCAAGATAGCGGTAACGCAAGATAGCAGCGTTGCAGCGGTGTAACAAGATGTTGGCCTACACAAGTTGGCTACATTACAAAGATAGCGGTGATGCAAGATAGCGGTGATGCAAGATAGCGGTGACGCAAGATGGCGGTGATGCAAGATAGCGATGACGCAAGATGGCGGTGACGCAAGATTGCGGTGACGTAAAATGGCGGTGACGCAAGATAGCGGTGACGCAAGATGGCAGTGATGCAAGATAGCGGTGATGCAAGATGGCGGTGACGCAGATAGTGGTGACGCAAGATGGCGGTGATGCAAGATAGCGGTAACGCAAGATAGCAGCGTTGCAGCGGTGAAACAAGATGTTGGCCTACACAAGATGGCTACATTACAAAGATAACGGTGATGCAAGATAGCGGTGACGCAACATGGCAGTGCCGCAAGATAGCGGTGACGCAAAGTGGCGGTGACGCAAGATAGCGGTGACGCAAGATGGCGGTGATGAAAGATGACGGTGACGCAGATAGTGGTGACGTAAGATGGCGGTGATGCAAGATAGCGGTGACGCAAGATGGCGGTGACGCAAGATAGCGGTGATGCAAGATGGCGGTGACGCAGATAGTGGTGACGCAAGATGGCGGTGATGCAAGATAGCGGTAACGCAAGATAGCAGCGTTGCAGCGGTGTAACATGATGTTGGCCTACACAAGTTGGCTACATTACAAAGATAGCGGTGATGCAAGATAGCGGTGATGCAAGATGGCAGTGACGCAAGATGGCGGTGATGCAAGATAGCGGTGACGCAAGATGGCGGTGACGCAAGATAGCGGTGACGCAACATGGCAGTGCCGCAAGATAGCGGTGACGCAAAGTGGCGGTGACGCAAGATAGCAGTGACGCAAGATGGCGGTGATGAAAGATGACGGTGACGCAGATAGTGGTGACGTAAGATGGCGGTGATGCAAGATAGCGGTGACGCAAGATGGCGGTGACGCAAGATAGCGGTGATGCAAGATGGCGGTGACGCAGATAGTGGTGACGTAAGATGGCGGTGATGCAAGATAGCGGTAACGCAAGATAGCAGCGTTGCAGCGGTGTAACATGATGTTGGCCTACACAAGTTGGCTACATTACAAAGATGGCGGTGACGCAAGATAGCGGTGACGCAACATGGCAGTGCCGCAAGATAGCGGTGACGCAAAGTGGCGGTGACGCAAGATGGCGGTGATGCAAGATAGCGGTGACGCAAGATGGCGGTGACGCAAGATGGCGGTGACGCAAGATGGCGCTGACGCAAGATAACGGTGACGCAAGATGGCGGTGATGCAAGATAACGGTGACGCAAGATGGCGGTGACACAAGATAGCGGTGACGCAAGATGGCAGTGATGCAAGATAGCAGCGTTGCAGCGGTGTAACATGATGTTGGCCTACACAAGTTGGCTACATTACAAAGATAGCGGTGATGCAAGATAGCGGTGATGCAAGATGGCAGTGACGCAAGATGGCGGTGATGCAAGATAGCGGTGACGCAAGATGGCGGTGACGCAAGATAGCGGTGACGCAACATGGCAGTGCCGCAAGATAGCGGTGACGCAAAGTGGCGGTGACGCAAGATAGCGGTGACGCAAGATGGCGGTGATGAAAGATGACGGTGACGCAGATAGTGGTGACGTAAGATGGCGGTGATGCAAGATAGTGGTGACGCAAGATGGCGGTGATGCAAGATAGCGGTAACGCAAGATAGCAGCGTTGCAGCGGTGTAACATGATGTTGGCCTACACAAGTTGGCTACATTACAAAGATAGCGGTGATGCAAGATAGCGGTGATGCAAGATGGCAGTGACGCAAGATGGCGGTGATGCAAGATAGCGGTGACGCAAGATGGCGGTGACGCAAGATAGCGGTGACGCAACATGGCAGTGCCGCAAGATAGCGGTGACGCAAAGTGGCGGTGACGCAAGATGGCGGTGACAACTTAGGTACACTGACCGCGACCGACGTACCGCTGTAGAAGACTTCATTGCGGAGTTTAACCTCCTTATTCACAACACCCCCGATGCACCACCTACCTATAGTAGCCCAACGGGCGAATCGTCGATTGACGTCACGCTATCCAGCGCGTACGTCCAGATTAGGCATTGGCGTGTCCTTCCTGATGCGTCATGTAGTGATCACCGCTTATTGGTGTACGAGTATTCTCGTGCGGTCCCAAGTGATACCGTAGTCAATTCTAATGACTATAAATACAATGTAAAGAACGGCGATTGGAATTTATTCCGCTCCCTCATTACCGCTCATGCCGGAGACTTCACTCGGCCGGATTTAAACGTCAACGAGTGCGCGGAAATTATGACAAACACATTTGTTTACTGTGCCGATGTAGCCTTGGGTCGTAGACCTCTTAAAAAAGATCACAACTGTAAATGGTGGAACAGTAAACTTCTTAATCTTCGTCGGGAATTTAGAAGGGCCAGGCGCAAAATTAATAATCTCCGTAAATCTGGCCTCAATCGTTCGGATGATAATTACATAATTAGTTTAAACAACCTACGCATTTCAAGGTCACGCTATCGCGCCGCCGTTACGTTAGCAAAAAATAATATGTTGAAGAATGCTGCGAATAGACTAGATAAAGAGGGCCCCTGGTCCTCTTTATACCACGAGCTTAAACCCAGTAGTAGTAATGAGCCAAGCTTTTTCTCAAATATTAAAATTAACAACTCTTACACTTGTAGTTTAGACGAAACGGCGAAGGCATATCTAAACGTTCTCATCCCAGACGACGAGCCCTCCTTGGATGATGAACACCACCGCGACATAAGGAGTAGAATGTTAGACCCCATTCATACACCGGTCTCAGATTTACCAACTTCGGAGGAGTTTAATAAAATAGTAAACCTTTTGCCTATAAAAAAATCTGCGGGCGAGGATAAAATATCGAATATTATAATAAAACAAGCGTGCTTAGCGGCCAATTCATCGATTCTACATGTTTACAACAGATGTATCGCAGAAGGTATATTTCCAAAAATTTGGCGCACCGGTTGCTTAAAATTAATACCTAAAGCAGGAAACAAACCTCCAGACGACCCAAAATCTTACCGTCCGATAACGTTACTGCCTTGCTTAGGTAAATTACTAGAACGTCTCATCGTACCTCGCCTGCTACCCGGTGGCCCTAAATTTCATAGTCATCAGTTCGGTTTCACCGCCGGGAAATCGACTGTTGACGCGGCTATGGAAGTTAGAAAAATAGTAAATCTTTCGGAATCGAAATACGTGGTCGCCATTTCTTTAGATATTTCCGGCGCGTTCGATCATGCTTGGTGGCCGATATTATTGTTAAAACTAAAAAATCGAGGCTGCTACTCTAATATTTATGCCATAATACGTTCTTACTTTTTTAATGGTCAAACTAAGCTTCGACTTGGACATTGTACACACGCCAAAGATTTAACTTGCGGCTGCCCTCAGGGCTCTGTTATCTCGCCAAAACTATGGAATTTCGGATTTGATGATTTATTAAGTCTTCCCCTACCACCGCTGTGCGTACTAGTTGGCTACGCCGATGACGGTTTTCTCATCGTTCAAGCAGATTCACGTTCCGAAATTGAATCTAAAGCCAATGATAGTCTTAATTTAATATCGAGCTGGGGTAAACGTAATCGCCTGAAATTCGCCGCGCATAAAACTTACCAAATTCTTTTAAAAGGTTCCCTTATATCTTCCCCTAGCATTAAACTTGACAATATTAACGTTAAACGCAAACAGTCGCTCTGTTATCTTGGTTTTTACTTGGAAAATAAATTTACATTTTTAGAACATATAATTCAAACTGGTGAGAAAGCGAAGCGCAATTTTTACTCCTTTACCAAAATATCTACGTCGACATGGGGCCTCTCTTTCAAAACCCTAAAATTAATTTACACCGCTACTTACCTAGGCAGCATTTGCTACGGGGCCCCCGTGTGGGCCGACAGAGCAACTATCGGCGCGGCTCGTCGCAAGTTGCTACAAAGCCAACGTCTTGCTCTTATATTCTTGTGCAAAGCTTACAGGACCACAAGCACTGAAGCCTTGCCTGTGTTAGCCGGAGTTTTACCCGTTGACCTTGAGATTCAGCGTCGTGCGACAATGTATTATCATAACAAAAACATTGACAATCCGTTCTTTTTAAGCGCTCGCGATAAAATTAAAATAGCAAGATTGTTTGAACCTTTAGAAAACTCTGTGCAAAGCCTAATCTCCGAATGGCAGTCGCGATGGGACTGTTCCACCAAAGGGCGTCATCTTTATAATTTTTTCCCTAATATTCGTGAACGGTTATCCAAACATTGGATGGATATTGATCACTGCGTTTCTCAATTCCTGACCGGTCATGGAAATTTTAAGGCCAAACTTTACGGATTTAAACTAGTGCCTTCACCCATGTGCGAGTGCTCGACCGAAGGCAACATGTTTGAACAAACCGCTCATCATGTTCTCTGGGAGTGCAGTCTCTGGCAGGACGAAAGAACTAATATGCTAAACAACCTATTCTGTACATCTGGAGTCGCATACTACGGTGATCTCGTGGACAGCGCTAGGAACTTCCGTGCCTTCAAGCGTTTTTGTCACAATTATTATTGGCAACAGTCAAACACAATAAGCTCCAATATTTACTTAGCTTAGCTTAGGAGTCAAAATTATTATTAACCTTATTTCCGTGGTGCTCCCCCTTAAGTTCTTTGACTTTCGGTCATTGCAACTTTGTGCTGTCTCCCGCTTTTATGGGGAGGGAAATTGGAATCTTCCTACTCCTCCTATTTTCTTCTGATTAATTTCGTTGCGGGTCCCAAGACAGTTTTAGCATGTCCCTCGGGCTCCCTGAGATCATATCAAAGGGTTTTCGTGGTTGGATACCGCTGTCGATCCTGGCGACACAGGAGATACAGTGGTGGGAATGTGTGGTGGGCCAAAGCCCGTTTAAAAAAAGATAGCGGTGACGCAAGATGGCGGTGATGAAAGATGACGGTGACGCAGATAGTGGTGACGTAAGATGGCGGTGATGCAAGATAGCGGTGACGCAAGATGGCGGTGACGCAAGATAGCGGTGACGCAAGATGGCGGTGACGCAAGATAGCGGTGACGCAACATGGCAGTGCCGCAAGATAGCGGTGACGCAAAGTGGCGGTGACGCAAGATGGCGGTGATGCAAGATAGCGGTGACGCAAGATGGCGGTGATGAAAGATGACGGTGACGCAGATAGTGGTGACGTAAGATGGCGGTGATGCAAGATAGCGGTGACGCAAGATGGCGGTGACGCAAGATAGCGGTGACGCAAGATGGCAGTGATGCAAGATAGCAGCGTTGCAGCGGTGTAACATGATGTTGGCCTACACAAGTTGGCTACATTACGATAGCGGTGATGCAAGATAGCGGTGATGCAAGATGGCAGTGACGCAAGATGGCGGTGATGCAAGATAGCGGTGACGCAACATGGCAGTGCCGCAAGATAGCGGTGACGCAAAGTGGCGGTGACGCAAGATGGCGGTGATGCAAGATAGCGGTGACGCAAGATGGCGGTGACGCAAGATAGCGGTGACGCAAGATGGCGGTGACGCAAGATAGCGGTGACGCAAGATGGCGGTGACGCAAGATGGCGGTGACGCAAGATGGCGCTGACGCAAGATAGCGGTGACGCAACATGGCAGTGCCGCAAGATAGAGGTGACGCAAAGTGGCGGTGACGCAAGATAGCGGTGACGCAAGATGGCGGTGATGAAAGATGACGGTGACGCAGATAGTGGTGACGTAAAATGGCGGTGATGCAAGATGGCGGTGACGCAGATAGTGGTGACGCAAGATGGCGGTGATGCAAGATAGCAATAACGCAAGATAGCAGCGTTGCAGCGGTGTAACATGATGTTGGCCTACACAAGTTGGCTACATTACAAAGATAGCGGTGATGCAAGATAGCGGTGATGCAAGATGGCAGTGACGCAAGATGGCGGTGATGCAAGATAGCGGTGACGCAAGATGGCGGTGACGCAAGATAGCGGTGACGCAACATGGCAGTGCCGCAAGATAGCGGTGACGCAAAGTGGCGGTGACGCAAGATAGCGGTGACGCAAGATGGCGGTGATGAAAGATGACGGTGACGCAGATAGTGGTGACGTAAGATGGCGGTGATGCAAGATAGTGGTGACGCAAGATGGCGGTGATGCAAGATAGCGGTGACGCAAGATGGCGGTGATGAAAGATGACGGTGACGCAGATAGTGGTGACGTAAGATGGCGGTGATGCAAGATAGCGGTGACGCAAGATGGCGGTGACGCAAGATAGCGGTGACGCAAGATGGCGGTTACGCAAGATAGCGGTGACGCAAAGTGGCGGTGACGCAAGATAGCGGTGACGCAAGATGGCGGTGACGCAAGATAGCGGTGACGCAAGATGGCGGTGACGCAAGATGGCGCTGACGCAAGATAGCGGTGACGCAAGATGGCGGTGATGCAAGATAGCGGTGACGCAAGATGGCGGTAACGCAAGATAGCAGCGTTGCAGCGGTGTAACAAGATGTTGGCCTACACAAGATGGCTACATTACAAAGATAACGGTGATGCAAGATAGCGGTGATACAAGATGGCAGTGACGCAAGATGGCGGTGACGCAAGATAGCGGTGACGCAAGATGGCGGTGACGCAAGATGGCGGTGACGCAAGATGGCGCTGACGCAAGATAGCGGTGACGCAAGATGGCGGTGATGCAAGATAGGGGTGACGCAAGATGGCGGTAACGCAAGATAGCAGCGTTGCAGCGGTGTAACAAGATGTTGGCCTACACAAGATGGCTACATTACAAAGATAACGGTGATGCAAGATAGCTGTGATGCAAGATGGCAGTGACGCAAGATGGCGGTAATGCAAGATAGCGGTGACGCAAGATGGCGGTGACGCAAGATAGCGGTGACGCAAGATGGCGGTGACGCAAGATAGCGGTGACGCAACATGGCAGTGCCGCAAGATAGCGGTGACGCAAGATGGCGGTGATGCAAGATAACGGTGACGCAAGATGGCGGTGACGCAAGATAGCGGTGACGCAAGATGGCAGTGATGCAAGATAGGAGCGTTGCAGCGGTGTAACATGATGTTGGCCTACACAAGTTGGCTACATTACAAAGATAGCGGTGATGCAAGATGGCGGTGATGCAAGATAGCGGTGACGCAACATGGCAGTGCCGCAAGATAGCGGTGACGCAAAGTGGCGGTGACGCAAGATGGCGGTGATGCAAGATAGCGGTGACGCAAGATGGCGGTGACGCAAGATAGCGGTGACGCAAGATAACGGTGACGCAAGATGGCGGTGACGCAAGATGGCGCTGACGCAAGATAACGGTGACGCAAGATGGCGGTGATGCAAGATAGCGGTGACGCAAGATGGCGGTGACGCAAGATAGCGGTGACGCAACATGGCAGTGCCGCAAGATAGCGGTGACGCAAAGTGGCGGTGACGCAAGATAGCGGTGACGCAAGATGGCGGTGATGAAAGATGACGGTGACGCAGATAGTGGTGACGTAAGATGGCGGTGATGCAAGATAGCGGTGATGTAAGATGGCGGTGACGCAGATAGTGGTGACGCAAGATGGCGGTGATGCAAGATAGCGGTAACGCAAGATAGCAGCGTTGCAGCGGTGTAACTGGCGGTGACGCAAGATAGCGGTGACGCAACATGGCAGTGCTGCAAGATAGCGGTGACGCAAAGTGGCGGTGACGCAAGATGGCGGTGATGCAAGATAGCGGTGACGCAAGATGGCGGTGACGCAAGATGGCGGTGACGCAAGATGGCGCTGACGCAAGATAACGGTGACGCAAGATGGCGGTGATGCAAGATAACGGTGACGCAAGATGGCGGTGACGCAAGATAGCGGTGACGCAAGATGGCAGTGATGCAAGATAGCAGCGTTGCAGCGGTGTAACATGATGTTGGCCTACACAAGTTGGCTACATTACAAAGATAGCGGTGATGCAAGATAGCGGTGATGCAAGATGGCAGTGACGCAAGATGGCGGTGATGCAAGATAGCGGTGACGCAAGATGGCGGTGACGCAAGATAGCGGTGACGCAACATGGCAGTGCCGCAAGATAGCGGTGACGCAAAGTGGCGGTGACGCAAGATAGCGGTGACGCAAGATGGCGGTGATGAAAGATGACGGTGACGCAGATAGTGGTGACGTAAGATGGCGGTGATGCAAGATAGTGGTGACGCAAGATGGCGGTGATGCAAGATAGCGGTAACGCAAGATAGCAGCGTTGCAGCGGTGTAACATGATGTTGGCCTACACAAGTTGGCTACATTACAAAGATAGCGGTGATGCAAGATAGCGGTGATGCAAGATGGCAGTGACGCAAGATGGCGGTGATGCAAGATAGCGGTGACGCAAGATGGCGGTGACGCAAGATAGCGGTGACGCAACATGGCAGTGCCGCAAGATAGCGGTGACGCAAAGTGGCGGTGACGCAAGATAGCGGTGACGCAAGATGGCGGTGATGAAAGATGACGGTGACGCAGATAGTGGTGACGTAAGATGGCGGTGATGCAAGATAGCGGTGACGCAAGATGGCGGTGACGCAAGATAGCGGTGACGCAAGATGGCGGTGACGCAAGATAGCGGTGACGCAACATGGCAGTGCCGCAAGATAGCGGTGACGCAAAGTGGCGGTGACGCAAGATGGCGGTGATGCAAGATAGCGGTGACGCAAGATGGCGGTGATGAAAGATGACGGTGACGCAGATAGTGGTGACGTAAGATGGCGGTGATGCAAGATAGCGGTGACGCAAGATGGCGGTGACGCAAGATAGCGGTGACGCAAGATGGCAGTGATGCAAGATAGCAGCGTTGCAGCGGTGTAACATGATGTTGGCCTACACAAGTTGGCTACATTACGATAGCGGTGATGCAAGATAGCGGTGATGCAAGATGGCAGTGACGCAAGATGGCGGTGATGCAAGATAGCGGTGACGCAACATGGCAGTGCCGCAAGATAGCGGTGACGCAAAGTGGCGGTGACGCAAGATGGCGGTGATGCAAGATAGCGGTGACGCAAGATGGCGGTGACGCAAGATAGCGGTGACGCAAGATGGCGGTGACGCAAGATGGCGGTGACGCAAGATGGCGCTGACGCAAGATAACGGTGACGCAAGATGGCGGTGACGCAAGATGGCGCTGACGCAAGATAACGGTGACGCAAGATGGCGGTGATGCAAGATAGCGGTGACGCAAGATGGCGGTGACGCAAGATAGCGGTGACGCAAGATGGCAGTGATTCAAGATAGCGGTGATGCAAGATGGCGGTGACGCAGATAGTGGTGACGCAAGATGGCGGTGATGCAAGATAGCGGTAACGCAAGATAGCAGCGTTGCAGCGGTGTAACAAGATGTTGGCCTACACAAGTTGGCTACATTACAAAGATAGCGGTGATGCAAGATAGCGGTGATGCAAGATAGCGGTGACGCAAGATGGCGGTGATGCAAGATAGCGGTGATGCAAGACGGTGGTGACGCAGATAGCGGTGACGCAAGATGGCGGTGATGCAAGATAGCGGTGACGCAAGATGGCGGTGATGCATGATGAATGCGCGAGGCCCCTGGGACCGCGAGACCGTGGGCGGTCGCCCACACCGCCTACGCCTTGCACCGCCTCTGTCGATAATATGATTAATAACCTTTTGGCGTGTTTCTAGATAGAATATCTACCACAGCTGCCCTGCGGCTGTCGCGGTATTGTTATCGACGCGACAGGATCGCGCTCATCGAAATTTGCCGCGCCACGCCCACCGGTCTCGTGTCGCGCGTCGCGGTAATCGGAATGTCGTCCATATAAACACATACGAGACCCGAGACTGTCGCCAAGCCACTGCTTTATATTATAAAGCAGTGGCTTGGCGACAGTCTCGGGTCGCGGGTCGCGGACATCGGTATGCTATTTTACGCGGCGACCGGTCTCTCTGTCTCGCGACGCGGGTCGCCGTGATTGTTTAGTCCTCCATACAACTTCATAGTGAGCAGTGGCTGTTTGGGTCGCGGGTCGCGGCGACCCGCTGCATGCTGCCTGATCTGAATTATACCTTAAGCGGATCGTTTTTTTTGACGTTACTGGGGGCTATTTTACCTCTATTACAAGGCTTTGTCCTGAATTAGTCCTGAATGACATAAGTGGAATCAATTTTGATTCGGTCGCCGCACTCAAATACCGCGATCAAAGCTATGCAATACTTTAAATAAATACAGACGAACATAATATTATAACGTCCTGCTTATAGGAAGTCGGGTTGCAAGTTATTTAACTAATTTTCACCTATTCGATAACCATAGAACGAAATTGTAATGGTTCAGAATACACCTTCGGTACCCCGAAAACGTTAAAAATCCTATTTTCTACGGCTTTACACCTACAAAAGAAATTTCAATTTAAAATTTTTGATGTTTCCGTACCATTACGGGCGTTCAGGAGATGGAAATGTTGATTAATCCCACAAACACTGCGGTTCATTTTGATAGCGATGCGAAAAATTATACGAAGGCTTATATTACACAACCAAACAATCGTGCTTTTGCGATTTTTTTGTGTAAATTCATATTATAAAATATTTATTTCAGATACTTTAGTTGTGCTTTTCATGTTCTGATTAGCGTAACATGTTTCAGTTTTTCACTGGATTTGATTGATTGTTACATAATATTATGTAACGGCCTGTTTTCATTTTTCCAATCCAGTGATCCAATCCGAGTTGGGTTGCTACCGGAATAATGTAAACGGGCACTGGAATGCACGAAATTGCATTCCATTGTTAATGTAAACCCACTTTAATTTTTAATAAATATTACTGTTATATTTATCTCATCTAATCTAGACTAGTCTTCTATATATATACTTATTATAAAACAAAGTCGCTTTTTTTCCCTCGTGTCCCTTTGTTCCCTTTAATCTTTAAAACTGCGCAGCGGATTTTGATGATTCTTTCAGTGTTAGATAGCCCATTTATCGAGGAAGGTTAAAGGCTATATTTTATCACGCTAAGATCAATACAAAGCGAAGAAATAGAGGAAAATGTGGAAAAAACGAGGAAATTATTTAAAAGGGCTAACTTAAACGCGCTAATCTCAGGAACTACTGGTCCAATTTGAAAAATTATTTCAGTGTTAGATAGCCTTATTGAGGAAGGCTATAGGCTATGTTTTATCACGCTAATACTAATAGGAGAATGTGGAAAAAACGGGGAAAATTATTTGAAAGGGCTTATCTCGTGAACTACTGGAGCAATTTTTATGTTATTTGGCACAGACAAGAAGTAGACCACATGAAGGATCGTGATAGGCTATCGATTTTAATCATTTTTTTCGGTGGCTATATATTTTATACCCTTGCGACGCCGGAGCGGGTCGCTAGTATATATAAAAATGGATTTTCAAATATGTTAGTCGCGCTAAAACTCGAAAACGGCTGAACGGATTGGGCTGATTTTAGTCTTAAAATATTCGGATGTCCAGGGAAGGTTTTTAAGTGATACGAAGTTACAATGATATGAAGGGACAGCTAGTCTTCTTTAAAATATATAAAAATGGATTTTCAAATGTGTTAGTCGCGCTAAAATTCGAAAACGGCTGAACGGATTGGGCTGATTTTAGTCTTAAAATATTCGTAGATGTCCAGGGAAGGTTTTAAGGTGACACGAAGTTCACCGGGATAGGTAGTTAAACTATAAAAATATTAGAGTCCTAAAGGACTCTAATACTTAAGAAAGGACACTAATCAAAGTGAATGCAGCCATTGCTATATTTTTGTGCAAGAGAAATTATAATTCAAAACGGTAAGTAGATAATTATTATAAAAGTTAGATATCCTTATTATGCTATTATTTGTAGATAACGCGTTACTACAATTATTATTATAATTATATCTATTATTTAGCAATGGAACAATGAATAATATATTATTTAATGCTAATGGCCTGTTTCACCGCTTCCTGATAAGGTGCCCGATAGGGTTATTTGACAGAAAATGGTGAAACAGGCCATTAATCTTTGTATCAATCTGAATGATAATAATAATTATTATTATCATATTTTTCACCCGACCGGACCAAGGTCACCTTGGTCAGGTGTTTTTTTTTCCCGAGTGTGTGAAAGACCTTGATTTGATCTGATTTATAAAAAATGAAAAATAAAGGAGATGTGGCTAAAAATAGGTTTAACCTTCAAACTATATGGCGGCTAACGCACCAGTCGGATTAGGTCGAGTTTTTTTTTATTAAAGCTTGACTTCCACTAAACATTGGTGCAAAAAATGTCTGACTATAATTAATTCCATGTTAAAGTCTAACCCGACTGGGGTACGATTATAGATATCGACAGAAATATTTTTAGCGTATTTCGGCACGTATGCTATCCTTTCATAGAATTACATCAAAAGATCAGTAATGAGATCCGAAAGGCTGCCACAATTTATCATTGTTAATCCATGAACAAAATCTGGTTTCGTATTAAGAACCCTTACTTATTACCTCACAATCCTTTCATAACCAACCTTTTTTTACAAAAGGCGCCCTTTTTAAAGCCGCATTCATTGGATCATAGAACGACGTCGCTTTAAGCACATTTTTTCCTTTAATCATTGTGCGAAATTGCATAAAATCTTTTAAATCTTGTTATTGCTCTTTAAGTATATAGGAAAACCTTATCCAGTCCCCTGGATAAAAAAAAGACGGGTTGCACTCCGGGAGTGCCGACAGAAGTGAAAACTTGATTATTAACGTGGTGCACTTTTTTAACCCATTTTTTATGAAAATCGATTTTTTTTATTAATCGAAACCCTTACAATCGATTAAATTTTTAACCCATTTTTTATGAAAATCGATTTTTTAAAAATCGTTTTTTTTAATTACTTAATCGAAATCCTTACAATCAATTCGAGTTCGAGTTCGAGTTCGACACAAAACACTACTCTCCAACCGTCTTACGGGTTTTCCAAGGCTTTTCGATAAGCACGAGAATCTGACGCGAGTTTCACAGTTTTTACCCATCCCACAAAAGGGCTCAACGCCGCTAAAGAAGTTTTCACTTCAATAATTCTTATATACAGAAAACTGTTAATTGGGGATAATCATAATAATCTATGGATTTTCGTAGATGCGTTACTTAATTATTATTTGATGTGCACAGTTCTTGTTATCCTAAATTAATGTCAGTGGTATTCTACCACAATACTAACATGAACATTCTGTAAAAAATTCATAGAATTATCAAAGTGCGGTCAGATAATTACCAAGTATATAATTACCAAGTATAATAGAACTATATTTTTTTTATTTTACGTATGTGGGAATTTAGCAATTACCGCATAATATTATAGCGATAACCCAAAATACCAAGGTTTACAAGGTAACAAAATTATATCTAATCTAATAACTTAATAAGTTACTTAATTTCTTTAAAATAATAATTAATTTAAGAACCAAGTTCATAAACCTTTTAGGAGACCCGCTCAATGATTGTGAATCATTATAATAAGCGAAAATAACTTTTCTCATTACAACTTATCGTTTTTTATCGCAGTCCAACGATGATCCAACGCTGAAATACAAAAGATCTTGATGTTCCAAAGAATAAGATTAGAAAAATGTTGGAAGTTAATTTCGTTTTGAAATTTGAAAAGATAAAATTATATTATGAAATTATTATTATTTTTAACAAAAAATTAAAACCGACTTCCAAGGTAAAAAAAATAATAACATTAATATGAACTAAAAAGTATTAAATAATTTTTACTATCTAATAGTGCCTTTTTCCGAATTCGGCTAAACCTCAACTATTTCTGTACTCAATCTTCATAATTTTGAAGTCGGTACCAGATAGCTGAATCTTCAGTCCTCTGACAGAATATTTAAAATTTTTGGAACTGGCACCGACTTCAAAATTATGAAGATTGAGTACAGAAATAGTTGAGGTTTAGCCGAATTCGGAAAAAGGCACTATTAGATAGTAAAAATTATTTAATACTTTTTAGTTCATATTAATGTTATTATTTTTTTTACCTTGGAAGTCGGTTTTAATTTTTTGTTAAAAATAATAATAATTTCACTCTTTTTAGTTACACTAGTAGATAAATCTTCGCGTATATTTTACGTATCTTATTACAATTTGTTAAGAGTCACAACTCACATTCACAAAATAATATAATATTATCAGTGAAGTGAACATATTGTGCTAAGTAATTTACTTCAAGCCCGAAGCGGTCACCGGCGATTGCGATAACAATAGAAAGGCTATTGTGTCTCGTTTTTCCACGATCGAAGGATCTATCAGATAAAAATTCTACAAACTTGCATAGGATGTAGCGTAGCATAATATTTAATATTATCATAATTATTGACAGCTGTTCTTGTTATCAAGAATTCAAATCGATAGGTACTTAGTGCACCATCTATCGATTAATAAGTATAACTAATTAAAAAGACACTTAATGACTTTGTTTTGTTTAAATGCTCTTTTTAAAATAACTTTATTTTAATTCTATTTGTCTATTAAAATTTTATAAAGTAGTAAAGTATTCGATCTGTATATAAAGTAGTTAGTAAAGTATTCGATATTCTGTCTTCGACGCCGACCGCCGTGTATTAAAAACAAACAGGTGTTGTTAATTGTTATACAGTACATAATTATTATTATTAGTGTATCCATACCTATGCCTTGTACTATTATCTATTCTGTGCCATGAGACATTGGTGGCCTTAACACGACGTGGTAATGATGATGATAATGATGATGATAACGATGATGATGATGATGATGATGATTATGATGATGAATATGAATTGCATAGTAGTTTATGCTTTCTGTTCTTAAAACAACGCCGAAACTTCCAAACGTGTATCTATAAGGAATCAGGAGTTCTCTCAGCATCATCGAAACCATGGTATACCTTGACCCAATATTTGACTTTTTGGTAGCGTATTCTTAGTACACTTCACATAAAACCAAAATCACCATATGTTTCCATATAAATTTTGAGGAGTTCCCTCGATTACTCATGGATCCCATCATCAGGTCACCACCTTTGTGAAAATGGGACCAAATTGGAGTGAAACCTAATACAACAAAACAAAAATTTCGAAAATCGGTTCACAAACGGCGGAGTAATCGTTGAACATACAAAAATAAAAAAAAAAAAAAATAAAATAAAAAAATATCCACAGCCGAACATATAACCTCCTCGTTTTTTGGAAGTCGGTTAAAAATGATTTCGTCTGGTTCGCCCATTCGGTGGTTAAGCCAATATTATTGTTATTTGGGCATACAAATAAAAAAATGCTCATTCATCTTCGATCAAATATTTCTGATATTTGATCGAAGTTTTTGGACGAAGTCTTTCAGCTATAGTGAACTCTAGAGGTATATTATTAAGAACACAATATACCTACCTACAGTCTACACACCCCAAATTTTTATCATTTATCAGTTATCACTTATCACTTAGACCACTTAGACTTTTGTTACACCCTATATTTTCTAGTTGACATTAAATTATGAAACTAAACCTTAATATTATACGTATAGTAATTATTAATATACAATTTTCATGCACTTATTCCACTTTTATGAACCGACCGGTTTCGATAAAAACACCTGATGATGATTTTATCGAAACCGTTCGTGTGAAACATAAAATAAATTGATATAAAAGTGGAATAAGTGCATGAAAAGTGTATATTACATTGCTGTGAAACATGAATTTCCACCAAGAAGTCACAGTACATTCAATATCATATTATACCTAATTATAATTACAACTTTGAAACAGCGTCGTGTTTATTTCATATTTTATGGATGATTGTAATATTATTATGAAATGAGAACATAAAACAAAACCACAGTCCATTTCAGAACAAAAGTACACAAAAAGCGTTAAAGCGTTACACGGAACTTCCATTATTAATTTGTAGGACGCATAATCTGCCGCTCTGGTAGTATTTAATTTTAACTGTGGTAGTTGGGCTCAATTTCACCAATGACTGTTAAACTTAATGCTAGAATTAGTATGACTTTACCACTTTCGTTTTTCATAATATGTATGGAAGAGAAGACTGAAGACATGTCATTTTAACAAGACGTTGGTGGAATTGGGCCTAAAGATATTGAATGCCTGCTCTTAAAAAGTTTCGGACCTTCTGTATATTATGCCTCTTGCTGATATAACATAAAAGAGCTGAAGGCTCTGCCTATTTTAATGAAATTTCAAATTTGCTATAATATGGATACGCTATGACAAAAGACAAAGAAATAATGAATACTTTTCTCAAAATATATTAAGAAATTTACCCCGCCAAACAACTTTAAAAAGTAATGAAATAATATTTACTGCCTTGAAGTTCAAATAATTCCTAACTTGTGTAAAGTAATATTTTAGTCCATTATTGTTGTCACGGTGTGTCGGGGGACCGCCAAGTAAACTACAACATACAACCGCCAAGTCGCTGACTATCTCGATTGTTCACTATGAATGAAATCAAACATCTATATTAGCGGTCCCCCGACACACCTTGACAACAATAATGGACTAAAATATTACTTTACACAAGTTAGGAATTATTTGAACTTAAAGGCAGTAAATATTATTTCATTACTTTTTAAAGTTGTTTGGCGGGGGTTTTTTAAAATTTCTTAATTTAATTTTATTTCATACTTTTTAAACTTGTGTTGGTTATAGTGCAGAATAATTCCTATCAACAGTATCATAAGTATTCTCATGATTGCCACCTATCAATGTCCCTTTCGATGAGGCTGTTAATATGAGCCCAAACATGAAACCTCCACTTTGGGTTCATACGAAGCTCGGTTCCTATAGAATCCAGGTGATGCTGCAGCAGCAGCTTGTAAATATTTACTGTTTGTCTACTTTTTACTGGTTGTCGCAATTAAAATGAGCCCAAACACGAAACCTCTACCTACTCTAAGTTGGCGAGGAGTTGGATATCCTATTGATTGCCAGGTGATGGTGCAGCACCAGGCCAACTTTCCATTATTATGTGTATACTTATATTGTATATTCACAAATGTCTCGAACTAGAATGAAAATATATAAAACCCATAAAAAGACTACAAGTTGCTAACGGCCTTTCATGAACCAGATAAACCCCGATTGTCCAGCACTGAGCAGGCTGATGATGATGAACTATAGCTAAGAACACTCCCGAACATGTCAGCTTTTAAATAAAAAAAATTAGATCCAAATCGGTCCACCTGTTTGGATGCTACGAAGCCACAG
This sequence comes from Polyommatus icarus, assembly GCA_937595015.1. NCBI lineage: Eukaryota > Metazoa > Arthropoda > Insecta > Lepidoptera > Lycaenidae > Polyommatus > Polyommatus icarus. Next base: position 4,865,322 of record OW569326.1, read on the forward strand.
ACATGAGCCAGATAAACCCTGATTGTCCAGCACTGAGCAGGCTGATGATGATGAACTATAGCTAAGAACACTCTCGATCAAGTCAGCTTTCAAACAAAAAAAACTAGATCAAAATCGGTCCACCCGTTTGGATGCTACGATGCCACGGACAGATACACACACAGACAAACAGACAGACAGACAGACAGACAGACAGACAGACACGTCAAACTTATAACACCCCTCTTTTTTGTCGGGGGTTAAAAATGTACTGTTTCTGCGTACACACGAATTTCTGAGTAACGAATTAATTCTCATACTCTTTTTTATTTTTTTTTTATATTAATATTTAATCAGTTAAAATATATTTTTAGTTCGCGTGGCAGATTGCGGCAATTCACGCGAAACTCGAACTACGAGTTTTTACCGTTACTTTCGCCGCTCATTTCAAGCTATAAGGATTATTGGCAAGGTTCCAGGATCTAGGATTTTTTTAGGAAATTTCCTCTTCTTTAAGGATCTATTTTCAAATTTTGATTATCTTAAATAGTTTTCGAAATATTAAAAAAAATCCAAACCCTTCTTTTTATGTTTACTTAATTGTTTATAACAGCTATTGCATTTTTTTTTCAGCCCCTCTTGGAATTTTGACAGAATATTCTAGATGGTATTCCGAATGGAATGAGACCAAAATCATAATTTTCGGTGAATGAGATCAGGTTTCGAGGAAAATGGCACTTGTTAATCAGACTTGTGTGTGTCATTCAACGTCTCATTTATTCATGCAAAAAAAATTAAATGAAGAACAATAAAAATATCATTGTTTATATTAAAAAAAATGATTATAATATTTAGTGTATTAAAAAAAATGATTATAATATTTAGTGTATTAATTAAAACCTATTAGTTAGCATAGATTCATAAAGTCCGGGGGAGACCCGTATCAAATGACGCTCGCTTATTGCTCGGCTACGGAACACCTTTTGCTCCAATTAATGCAAATACCCACAGCAATATTCCTAACACCGTTGTTGCACACCCTGAATATAAATCAGTTCAAGAGCTCGAGCGAATGGTCATTAAAATAAATGCTACAAAATTCATAATATTTTCATCTATATATTAGTATCAATACGCGAGCGAGAAACTTTGGATCCCTTTTGACTAAAAATGCGGAAACGTAGGTGATTGAAAATTTACAAAGTTATAGTTTACAAACGCGCACACACACACACACACACACACACACACACACACACACACACACACACACACCATCAAACGACAACCAGTCTAGACCCACACAACACGCTGTAGGGTACCTACGCTACAGAGCTGCGCCTGAGTGGTTTTCTTATTACACTACCTACCATTCGATTACGATTTATAAGCACATTTTATGTTGTCTGTGTTCTGTGTTTCATTTTTTTTTGTTTTGTTTGCTATTTATTTGTTTTTGTATTTTTTATTGTGTCTTGTATTTCACATTACAAGTATTTGTAGAATAGGGTAATGTCCTATTGTGCCCAATAAAATTTATTTATTTATTTATATGGTGGAGGTTCAGCTGTTTGTATTGTAAATCGCCGCTATATCAATTTAATATGGCCAAAAGTGATGTAAGCCAAATCTTACGTAGCCTTTGTGCTATCTGGGATGTCTAGAAAATAATAAAGTCAATATTTTGACAATAGAATATCAATTATAGAAAAGCGTTGAAATTTGAAACTTATAATATAATTTTTTATTTGAGGTTAAATTTCAACCATTGGGCGATCTCTAGTTTAAATAAATTGGCCACTATGATTTTTGTTTAGTTACTTAGAGTGAAAATATCAAACAATTTTTTTTTAACCTTATCAGTTTAAGACATGGACCAAAAGCGATTAAGTCACGAGCTTACCTCCGTTTACCTACACCGCTGTTCGACTTGATGTTGATATTGAAATGAAGCTCCAATTAACATATTGTATATGTCGCAGTCGTCTAGTTCAATCTGCGATTCGATCGAATGACTAGCGCATTCATTAGCCGTCGCGGCAGACTCGCGCGCAACTGCGCGGTCGATCAGTACGTGTTAGTGCACGGCAAACGTCCGAGGCGCCTTTGAGCATCGACCAAAAACCGACAACTTTTGGCTCGGCCGCGGCACGCTCGAGCGAGGCAGCGAGGCTGCTCGCTTGGTCAGTACGCGGCTATTGAATGAAACCATTCAATTGAATGACTCGATCGAACGTCGATTGAACGATCGTCCTTCAACGTTTAATTAGTTAGCGATTTGTAGCATAGCGTTTTGAAGATAGCGGACATGAAATCAGTCAGGTAATTGAACGTAAATACGTTCAATTACCTGACTGATTTCATGTCCGCTAACTAGTAAAGCCACGGTAGTAAGAAAATTAAATAATTTTCTTACTACCGTAGCTTTACTAGTCATTAAACAAATATGGCGTCAAACAGCTCGCACAGCTGATAGCACTGTAATGATATTAATTTATCGATTACATGTACATTAAAGTGCTTTATTTGTAATAACTAATAAAATAATATGACACCGTGGATTTACTTAAACGTCAACGGCTACTTGAAAAAAATATAGCATCCCATTTAACGACTTCGCTATATGATTTTTAGTCAAGACGTTAAACGTTACAGTCAACATCTTGACGAGTTGTCCTTTAGTCATTCAATTGAATGGTGTCATTCAATGAATGCGCTAGTCATTCGATCGAATCGCAGATTAAACCAGATGACTGCGACATAATATATAATGCGACATAATTGGGTGCAAATGTTCGTGTGAACTTCGAAACTTTGATACCGCGCAATTTCTTGAGGTTTTAGGAATAAGAAGCGACACTGAAATAATAATATTTTCGTTATGTATAAAATTCTACTGTACGTGTGTACTACTCACTACGTGTCACTGAACTCCTAAAAGGCTGGATTGATTTGAATGAAATTCTTGTATGCATTTGGGTGGAGCTACAGATGGTTTAGATTCACAAATCACGATACCGGCAGATTGTGCTGCAGGACAACGTCTGTTGGGTCCCGGTAGTTTTATACATTTTGTGAGTTTCCCGTTTTTTAACCATCAAAACCTTAACCTTCTGATGATCAACTCTTCTAATTCTGTGACACAGAATTAGAAGAGTTGGTCATCAGAAAGTTAAGGTTTACCTAACCACACATAACCTGCACTTCTTAAATTTCTTCAAATACTTGCTTACCAGACAAATTTCCGACAATTTGAATTATCCCCGAAAACCCGACAATTCCTAGTATTCTCGGGAAAGGGACGCGAATATGAAAAATCTATTTGTTAACACCAGCTCATTTCCGTCGGCTTACTCGCGTCGTCACACCTTCATATCCGGCCTGGAATCTAATACGACCAGTTGTGTTAACTTAACGTCATTTCACTGGAATTGGGATATTACGACGAAATTGGGCACTCAAGTTTCAAATATCCAAAATCATAAACTTGTCGACAAGTCAAAATCAAATTCTTTCATGAACCTGTAGCCTAAGGGTCAATTCGGACCGCAATGCGACGAGGCGAGGCGAGGCGTGACGCGGCATAAATTTGTATGGATTTGACAGATTTCAATTGCGTGAGACGTCTGGCGAATCTGTCAAATCCATACGCAAACGCGACGCATAGAAATTCATCTATGCGTCGCGTTGCGGTCTGAATCAAACCTTATGGTAAAAATAGTGCCAACCATGTGCCAGCTAATTCCCATATTACTGCGACTTAGCTGAGCAATCAACTAATCTTTCATCACACACTAAATTAAAATACAGAATTTGATTTGATACGTTCTCATTAGGAGAATAAATACGTATCGTGGTTATAGAAATCAAATGGAAATAGCATGTGATTTTTACAACCACAAAAACATAATAGTATCATCATAAATAATTTTTTTATTTCTCATTATTCTGGTCTATAAGAAACTTAAATTTAAACTTAGATGAATCTGACTTAGCAACACCTGAATCTAATAGCATTTACGTCCGACGCAATACGCGGCTAATTAAGTAAACCACCGCAAATCAAGGCGCTAATGGATTTGCTAGGGGAGGGTTAGACCCCACATACCACCGCTCACGCACTAATCAAGTCACCCACTCTCCTCATGATTACACTTCGATGCGTCGGAATTTCATCGTATTTTGATCAGATTAAGCCCGACACAAATTAGTCACTTTTTTGGTATAGTTCTTGCAATCTATGAGTGGCCGTCGCCCTTAGTTGTGTGAGTGACCGTATCTATACACGCGTACATGGCTCGCTCGCTACTGACTGCTCCGTCGGGTACGCACACTAACGAAAATGTCTATTCGCATTTCCAACTATAAATAAAGGCTACGCGCGCTCGTAGATTGCAAGAACTATACACCTAGGAAACAAACAGTTAAATCACGTGATGGTAGAAAATAGCAGAAGTATAAGAAAAGTTCCACGTGTTATTGACACACATTTCATCAAAAGTCGTTTTGGATCCTATTTAATGCAAACAAACAATCATAATATTTCCCGGCCCTCTATAGTCTCTATTATTATTAATTTATTACAAACATAATATTATGGAGCACTTTTTGGTAACATAATAACTTTCCCATTTTACTTTACAGGCCAATAAGAAAATTAATACTCAAGCTTAAGGTGGATCGTTTCCCATATAAAATAATAATCGACAATATTAATTAGCTAATTTCATACTATTACTACATAAATTTATATGCACATCTATTTATTTTGCAATACCATTCCCGTGAAATATATTTAAAATACTTTATTTCACACAGAAGTCACATTTTTATTGGTTTTTTTTTATAAAGGTGACATTTGTGGCTTATGACGCTTTTATAAAAAAAAACTATAAAAATGTGACTTCTGTGTAATAAAATATTTTAAATATATTTCGCGGGAATGGTATTGCAAAATAAATAGATGTGCATATAAATATATGTAGTAATAGTAGATAGTATAAAATTAGCTAATTAATGTCGATTGTTTTTTTGTATGGAAAGCGAACCACCTGAAATAAGAACTATATCCCTCTAGAGCAGATAATCGGTTATAGTCCGCGCGGAACTAGTTGGCCGCGCCTGAGGTATGTGAGCGGTGGGACGGAGAGGCACAAGAGATTGCAATAGCAAGATGAGTCCGCCGATAAAAGATAATCTAAGGAAATAATATTTAAAGTGCATACGTTTTTAAAAAAACGGAAAGCCGATGTCAATAGTTTAGAATATAAAACTGATCAATTGTCTTTTATTTATATTTTTCAATAATCAAATAATATTATCGTTCACGATATCTTGAGATTGGTCGTCACTGTCTAATCTCATGTGCGTTGCGAGCAGCAAGGAACCCGCCCCCTCACCCACGTCCCTACCTAAGTCGCGGCCAACTAGTTCCGCGCGGACTATAAGGTCTATAAGCTCTCATGACGGTACCGTGGTGCTAATAAATAGCTGAATAAACGGAAAGTACTCACTCTATCTCTTTCTCTGCATACAAGGTTCATAGATCCCGCGTCTCCCCATCTACATCTCCATCGTAGATCAGTATAAATAATGGTTTATATACTGACACTATATGAACCGGCAAACTTTCTTATGCTCCATATGTTATTATCGTTATGGCAACGCCTTGATAATTTGGCTGTTAGCAATATCGATTTTTCTCAGCAATGATTAAAGCTAAGAAATTAAAGTTCATTGTCAGTATTCATCATGTCTTTGTCTTTGAATTACCCATAGCATAACACGATTAGTCAACTTTTATAACACAGAATAATCAATCAAAAAGACCTCTGTAAAAAAGGATTCTTAATTATTTGCTAACAGATGAGAGTGATTTAAGCTTCCAAAATTTGTACATAGATTGGTTCAAGCATACACACTAATTTGCGCATAGCTTATATGAAATGTATTTATGATTTTTAAATTACGCGACAAAAACCATTTTGTCGCTTACGCCCTTTCCATTTTTTGCTATATCATTGCTTGTTTTCTATGAGAGGCCCGGTCGGCCTCATACAGAAAACAAGCGATCTAAAACATATCGAACACGCCACACGGTTTTTTACTTTAACGCGGCGTCACCTTAATGTTTAAATCAGCAGCTGGTTGTATAAGAGTAAATTTTTATAGTATCATCTGCTAGATATTATAGAGAGTGGGTCGGAGGCCGGCACGTGGGTCGGAGCCGCACGGGATCCTGTCAAGTCGGTACGAGTATGTACTCATACATAGTATCGAATGAATAAAGTGATTTGTGCCTCGATAAACGCTAGTGACTATAATATTATATTCTTAGTTTATGGCGGGAACTATTTAGAACATAATATTATATGGTTAAAAGAATATAAGTACTCGTAACTTAGCATGGTGCCATTGCATTGCGTATAAAATAGCCTATAGACCCTAGCACATTGCGATTTATGTAGCCATGCAGTAGCGATATTATTATCGCGCATTTGTCACTGGCTGTATGCCCAAGCACACGGGGCGCGATGAAAATGCGATGTAAACGCGACATACGCGAATAAACGATACAAACGCTATACAAACGCGATACAAAGAAAATTTGTAATAAAACAAAAATTGCAATTTTGTTTTATAATTAAGTTATTACGAGAACACATTGTAATAAGCTGCCGCAGGGCTAAGCTTAACAGGAATAAAAAGCCAGTATAATTTCAATCATTATATTTACAAAGAACATGAAAAGTATAGCTTAATAATATCTTATGAGTTATGAGTTATCATGTGTAATTGAATGTATAATTAAATGAAAATGATTTATTTATGAGAATTTCTTTATGTAAATGTAATAAATATTATGATTGAGGGCTCCGTGATTTTCATCCGACAAAGGTAAGTGAAATATCTTTTTTTATTTTAAAATATAAAGAATATTATAATACTATGCCATACCATTGATTATTGTCTGCAAAAGAGCGGCAGTTTCACACCTATATTCCTGACTCCTGATGCCAAGTCTGGTTTTTCGGATCTTTGCCGCAATCGACCGTAACCGACAAAAATTCAAACAATAAAAATATGTAACTTTGTGACAGAGGCTATAGGTTAACTTCGGCCGCGTATTTTCGGCCTATACTCCAGGAAAATTAAATATTCGACCTCGGAAACCGGAATAACTCGCATAGAGCTGAAAATTGGTAGAGACGTTAAATACACCATTACAAATAAAACCTCAAAAGTCCCCGGTGATCCTCCTTGTGCAAAAATTTTTATTCAAAGGTATGAAAACAAGGTTTTTCCTGTTTTTTTTCCAAACTATACATTTTATCACAAAAATAAGTATGACAAGAGTATAGATCATAGAATTCTCTATTCATACGACTTACCATTCCTTATAAATGGCGGGCTCAAATTTTGGGAAAATCATATAAATGCTTAAATTATAAAGCTAAAGAATTTGTGGAACTACTGCTTGGAATTAAAATATTAGTTTTTTGATGAATAGTCTTATTTATCGAGGGAGACTTGGGCTATATAACATCACGTTAGCACAAATAGGAGCAAAGAAACAGAGGAAAATGTGGAAAAAGGGGAAAATTATTTGAAAGATCTTATCTCTCAAACCATTGAAGCATTTTTTATGTTATTTGGAACAGATATAAAGTAGACCACGAAGAAGGACAGGCTATTTTGTTTCTCGGGAAAATGCACGGTTTCCGTGACATACATAATTAACAGGGCGAAACGGAACTTCTTGTACTACAACATACGAGGACTGTTCTCAGCCAAACATACTTCTGCGTGACTTACCAAATCTAAACTTTTCGAGTCGCGAAAAGTACAGTACGCTTGCAAGTCACTCAGAAGTATGTCAGACCGAGAACATTTCAATTTTTTCAAACTACTCTATGTAGTACTAGATGTTAAGCGTGGCTCCGCCCGCGTTAATTATAATTTTTCACGGAAACCGTAAATTTTCCTGAAAAACAAAATAGCCTATGTCCCTCCACGTGGCCTATTCTATATCTGTGCCAAATAACATAAAAATTGCTTCAGCCGTTTGTGAGATAAGTTCCTTCAAATAATTTCCCCGTTTTTCCCATTTTCCTCTGTTTCTTTGCTCCTATTGGTGCCAACGTGATGTTATATAGCTCAAGTCTCCCTCGATAAATAAGAGTATCCATCAAAACACTAATTTTTCAATTAGTGTTTTGATGCTTTGCACAAATTCTTTAGCTTTATAATTTAAGCATAGATATGATTTTCCCAAACTTTGAGCCCGCCATTTATAAGGAATGGTAAGTCGTATGAAAAAAGTGTCTGAATATTTTTTGTAGAGAATTCTTTCTTATTTTTGTGATAAAATGTATAGTTTGGAAAAAAACAGGAAAAACCTCATTTTTATACCTTTGACCTTGAATTAAAATTTTTGCACAAGGAGGATCGCCGGGGACTTTTGAGGTTTTATTTGTAATGGTGTATTTAACGTCTCTACCATAGTGGTGGGTCGTCGACGCTTTTTCGATCAACGAAACGAGACCGTTTATCGTTCATCGTAAACTAGTTGAAAAACTACTAGTTTACGTCTTCGACGAATAGTGTGGTGGGTCGTCGACGCTTTTTAGATCAACGAAACGAGACCGTTTATCGTTCATCGTAAACTAGTTGAAAAACTACTAGTTTACGTCTTCGACGAATAGTGTGGTGGGTCGTCGACGCTTTTTAGATCAACGAAACGAGACCGTTTATCGTTCATCGTAAACTAGTCAATGACAAAACAGATTTTTTTTCAACTAGTTTTCGTCTTCGACGAATAGTGTGGTGGGTCGTCGACGCTTTTTAGATCAACGAAACGAGACCGTTTATCGTTCATCGTAAACTAGGCAATGACAAAACAGATTTTTTTTTCAAATAGTTTTCGTCTTCGACGAACACTGAACTAAACAATAAACTATGACAAACAAAGTAGTTTTTTTGACTAAACGACTTTCAGTATTAACTGTTTTGACTTGTTGTTGTCGTTTTGCACTTAGACGCGACGACTGATGACGACGAACGACGAGATGGCTATCCCAAAGTGATGTTAAAAATTTTTGAAATTCACGCCCACCAACAAAATAACGTAGTCTACGTGATAATCGTTAATTTTTTTTCACTTTAAAATCGTTAATTTTGAAGAATGTTATTTTTAACCCTAAAAAATTTTTGTTGCGGCCCGCGACACCAAGACCAAAACATGTTTGTGGCCCGCATGAAAAAAAGGTTGGGGACCACTGGTTTAATCTGTGAGCGCCGAGCGGTGGAAATGCACTTCCCTACATAGTACATACTTTTTCCAGACTTAGGACTGGCAGGCAGGTAGATTAATTACTGAATTTTTACATTTACTTGATTAATTTAAAATATCACCACCCACCCGTCGGTCGCGTCGTCGCGTCGCGACGAACGGTCTCTGTCACACACACCGTTCCGGCATGGCAACCGTTCACGCATAAACTAGTTTATCACTAGACGCTAAACTAGTTTACCCGTTCATGACTAATAAACAGTTTAATAAAACGGTTCGTTCATTCAACGCCCATCCCTACTCTACCCTACCAATTTTCAGCTCTATGCGAGTTAATCCGAGGTTACGATTTTTTTGCGTCTAATTAGACCGGACTGGACCGCACTAGTGTGCTTAGTCACTGGATAGTAGCATTATTAACCGACTTTATAAAAATTAAAAACATAACCCTCCTGGTAGTCGGGTAAAAAGGCTCAATAATTATATTATCAATCCTTCAGGCCCCGCGCGAGCACCGGTGATCGCGAGAACAAAAGTCTAACTAGGTAATGCCCGCAACTCCGGACCGTACATTTTTTCGGAACAAAAAGTATCCTATGTCCTTTCCTGGGACAGCGTTCACTGTTGACAGCGCTATAAGGCATGCCCTTGTTGAACAGAAAAAGGCACAATGTGGACAAAGCAATGGGCATCGAATATGCAAGCGACTCACACCGACTTGACGGACGTTGTTCGTAGAGTCCACATCCTGAGGATGCTCCGGTGTTGGAGCGAAACGCGCGTCGAGGTTTTCAACCTGCATGGTGGTGAGGGGCCTTGCACGGATTTGCCAACATTATTGCTTGTGTGGTGGTGGTGTTTGCAAGTTCTTGCATGCGAGTGTACGCATAGGCAGTGTGGGAGGAGGGAGGTGCTGTACACATGCCTATGCGTGCACTCACTCATTTACTTAAAGGTGGAAGTTTATTTCGCGGAATATTGCTAAAAATAATAACAAACTAAATTTTAAGCTATGGATTTCCGCAAAGTAACGCCTGATTCCATTAACGACTCACACCGCTGTGCGATTATGCTACAAGTATAAACTATTTTATTTCCCAGCAGAGAGTCAGGTCGACTGTGAACAGCAGCTTGCTGTAGCCTTCAATCCAATTTACGAAAAAATAAAACATCTTTGTATTTTCTTTTTAAAAATAACATTATTCGCATACCGTCTTTATTGTTTTATTTGCGCTCCTCCGTGATTCGCCAGAACAATATTCTTCGATTCACTTTGAATGATACTCAAAAATATTGGAACGAAATAATTTGAATACAGATTTCACTAATTTATTACGTTTGCGCTAACATTCTACTTTCCAAGTACAAAACATATAAGTTATAACAGTAAAATAACCTAACCTAACAATTATTTTCAAAGTCACGACTTTGCGACGCATGCTGAGAAATTAAATTAAAGTTTATAATGTAAAAGTAATTATAATTTTAGATTTCTTCCAAGTCTGAGGTCATGATGTAAAGTTGTTTTCAACTTATTTAATTTCGCAAAGGCGCTATAAATGATCTTAATATTAAACAACACTTAAAGGAGGAATTTATTTCTAATACTAGACGACACCCCAACTCCGTTGCGCCAAAACTCGTTTATCGCGCGGGAACCGTACATTTTTCCGGTACAAAAAGTATCCTATGTCCTTTCCCGGGACTCAAAGTATCTTTATGCCAAATTTCAGGAAAATCGGTTTAGCGGTTTGGGCGTGAAGAGGTAACAGACAGACAGACAGACACACTTTCGCATTTATAATATTAGTAAGCAAGTAAGGATTTAATACGGTTTCCTTTTGGTTGGACAATGGATAGTTATACTTCTAACCCAGAGTAAGTACTCCCCTCACCAGTGGCGAACCCCGCTAAGGGGTGCACTTCAAAAGTCCGCTCCTGTGGCGCAACCCTTTCCGGGGTGCTGTGTTCAAGTGTGCAAACACAGCGATAAAACTACTTTTGCTTTTGTTTATCATATTGAAACGCGTTTATGTAGAGCAAGACAGCTAGCAAGTGTCGTTTGAGTTCTCGGTAGAGAAGGAATATATTGTATAATCCCTCAGCTATGGCGAACCCGGTTCGGGTCGCACCCATTTTTGTTCTGTACTTAAAACATTGTTTATTTAAAATAATCGCATGAGAGTCATGGCTTGTGTGATATTATTTTTGTGAATAATATTAAATGGTTATAAATAAATATTCTTGACTTGATAAATAGTAGTTTATTATTAAAATATGACCCAAAATCTATTGAACATAGGTACCTCAGTAATTATACCAGCTGTATAACATTATTACCGACAAATATATTACAAAAGCACAATTTTAAGGTAGAAAATTTAATATAAAAATGATTCAGATCGTTATAAGGGCTTCCGCAAGACCAAGGAACATGAAATTGCAGTTTTAGTGTATTCTGGGTGTGTTCAACAAAAATTCGTCATATACAATTATACAAGCAACTAGCTGTCCCGGCAAACGTTGTTTTGCCATATAAAGTATATCTACTTCATCAGTTGATACAAAATCTTGCCCTCTCTTTTGTCCCCTAAAAGGGGTTGGGGGGAAAATGTTATACACCAAATGTTAAGTTGAAAAACACAGTAAATAATATGAAGTAAGTCCATTAAAGTAAAAAGTTTGATACAAAATCGGACCCCCCTCAGAGGGGTAGGGGGGATTTTTTTGAGTTTAAAGAAGACAAATATATCTGTGAAAACCGTTTGCAAATCGGATCAGTAGTTTTCATGTTAAAGAAAAAAGTTTGATACAATATCTGACCCCCTCTTTTGTACCCTTAGAGGGGTGGAGGGAAAAAAATTTATACACCAGATGTTAAGTTGGAAGAAGACAAATATATCTACGAAAACCGCACTCAAATCGGATCAGTGGTTTTCGTGTGATGCTGGAACAAACATACAGACGTCTGTCTGTATGTTTGACAGACAGACAAAAATCTAATCACATTTTTGGCTTCTATAGCGATGTAGTGACACCCCCCACTTATTATTTTTTGAATATCTTTAATATACAGAATTCTCATTTCTACAGTTTTATTATATGTATAGATAGATATTCCGCGCGGCTTCGCTTGCGTAATTTAGGAATTTCACGCAACCGTACATTTTTCCGCAAAAATAGCCTACGTCCCTTCACGTGGTCTATTTTTCATGTTTGCCAAATACTTAAATTGCTCCAGTAGTTCTTAAGATAATAAGCAATTTCATATAATTTCCCCTGTTTTTTCCACATTTTTCTCTATTTCTTTGCTCCAATTAGGTTTAGCGTGATAAAATGTAGCCTATAGCCTTCTTCGGTAAATAGGCTATCTAACACTGAAAGAATTTTTCAAATCGGACCAGTATTTCCTGAGATTAGCGCGTTCGAATAAGCTCTTTCATATAATTTCCCCCGTTTTTTCCACATTATCCTCTATTTCTTCGCTTTTATTAGTCTTAGCGAGATAAAATATAGCCTATAGCCTTCCTCGATAAATGGGCTATCCAACAGTAAAAGAATTTTTCAAATCGGACCAGTAGTTCCTGAGATTAGCGCGTTCAAACAAACAAACAAACTCTTCCCAATTATAATATTAATACAAGCAATGTAAGAAAGCAAGAAAACTTGCCGAATTATTATCGAGTAAGCAACTTTATAATAATATGAAACATTAAGTTCAGTACAAAGTTAAGTTCTAATATATAATCAAAGGTTCTAATCTATGCTAACAACCTTCAAAATTTTAACAATCAATATGGTGAACTACGTTTTTTAGATACAAAATACATCAATAGCGCAAAATATGTCTTCATTACTTAATAAAGAATTTGATTTAATGAATTCTTGTTTAACAGGCGACAAGAATTCCATAATACATAATAATTTACAACCCAGCAGACCTTGGAATGAAGTATTGAGTTAAGATTAGAAAAAGAAGCCTAGAATCTTGCCTCCAAGATGTTTCCTTCTCGCTTCTTCAAATTCAAATTCAAATTCAAATATTTATTTGCCAGAATATGGTACAAAAAAGATGTTTAGACATATATAATAGCTCAGACACATTCTGCCTCATGCGGCGTGCAAATATTTAAATATAGGTCAAAGCAAAAGAAATGGAAATAGATGAACACAAACTAAATACATTAAAAATTTACATACTATATTTAAACACTAATTACATAATATATTTATTCAAGTCTTTATCATTAATGAATTCATTTACTGAGTAATAACATTTGTTTATCAATAATTCAAATAATTGTTTCTTAAATATTCTATGGTTATAGTTTTTAATACTGTCAGGTAAGTGGTTATAAATTTTAATTCCCATACAGAAGGCATTTTTTTTGAAAACGTCTAGCCTTTGTGTTGGTACACATAATTTATTTTTATGTCTCAGAGATCGGCTTGTGTTATCTATTTTTTTGTCAAAAAGATTAATGTTATTTTTAATAAATACACTTATTTCGAATAGATATAAACATGGTAAAGGCAGACAATTAATTTTCCTAAATAGTGGTTTACAGCTTTCAGTATAATTGGCACCAAATATAGCACGTATACATTTTTTTTGGGCAACAAATACTTTTCCGCAATCTGTTGAGTTGCCCCAGAGGATAATACCATATCTTAACACGGAAGCAACATAACCGTGATATGCTAGCAGCGCCGATTCTTTAGTGCTCACATTTCGTAATCGATTTAGTACAAAGACAAATCGGTCTAATTTTAAGCAGGTTGCTTCTATGTGCTTTTTCCAATTAAAATTTTTATCAATATTTACTCCTAAGAATACTGTATTGTCTACAAATTGTACGATTTTACCATCCAATACAATATTTAGATTCATGGATTTTCTATTATAAGTTTGATATTCTATTATATTAGTTTTGTCAATATTGATAATGAGGTCATGTTTTTCTAGCCATTTTTTTGTCAAATTAAGAGTGTTATTAATTTTATTTTCGAATGTCAAAGTATTATTAGTTTTATCTTTAATTATTATAGTTATGTCATCAGCGAATAAAATAGAGTCATGGGGTATACTTGTTGGGAAATCATTTATATAAAAAAGAAACAGTTGAGGCCCTAAGATGCTTCCTTGGGGAATTCCAAAATCGATTACGATGTATTTTGATCTGTAGATCTTTTTAATGTAGCCATTCTTTTTTTTAATTATTTTAGTTATTACCACGCGTTGTGAACGATTACGTAGGTAAGAGGCAATCCAGCTTAAAGCGTTACCTCTTATACCATATTTTGATAGCTTATCGAGGAGTATTTTATGATTTACACGGTCAAATGCTTTTGACATGTCAAGAAAAATAGAGACTACTCGATTACCTTGATTTAAGCTCTCCGTAACTGTTTTTGTTAATTTGAAGCATGCCAGATTTGTTGAGCAATTTTTTCGAAAGCCATATTGCTGAGGAGTTAAAATATTATATTTTGCTATAAATGCTTCAATTTGTCGGTAAATAGCTTTTTCGAAAATTTTTGAGATTACAGGTATTAATGTAATTGGCCTATAATTGTTCATGTTGTCTTTATTGCCCTTTTTGAAGAGCGGTTTTACAATACAGTACTTTAATCTTGTGGGAAAAACGCCTTCTTCAAATGATTGATTAATAATGTGCGACAGTGGTATCGCTATACATTTTGCAATTTTCTTTAATATATTTGTATTAATTTCGTCGTATCCAGTTGATTTTGTATTATTTAAAGATAAAATTATATTGTAAATGTCGAGCGGAGTTGTTGGTCGTAAGAAAATTGTATTATTATTATTATTAATAATAATAATAATAATAATAATAATAATATTTATTCAGTATTTACAATAATGGTGAGATACAATATTATATTAGAGCTACTTAAACTAAATAAGTACAAATTTAATGATTATAGTATTGCCTGAACTAGGATACCCTGTGTTTCAGGCGAAAATTAGTGCTACAACAATTATTACGATATAAATAGCTATGCCTTAAAGTTACGAATTAAATTAAATAGTTATACTAGCTATAATTATTATAGTTTTAAATTACCTATACTGATTTTAATTTATTATTACACAATATTATACTCACTTAATCTTATTCTAATGTTCATTTATTGCAAAACCATTAGAAGTTTTTCTGTTTCGTCGTAAGTCATATTTTGAAGAAAATTTTTAAGGTTTAATTTACAATTAAAATAATTAACAGAATATATATTTAACACGGCATTTATTCTTTTATAAAGAAGAGGACCTAGAAATATATAGTACTTATCAGCAAAAGCATGTTTTGTATTTATTTCTAGTGGACAAACGATATCTTTCCGCCTTTTGTTGATTGAATCCGGGTAGAAAGGTAGAGATATGTGTTGCTTTAGTACTACGTTTAGTATGAAAAGCTGACGAACTGTTAGTACTTCAAATGACTTATAAAGCTGGTTAGTAGGGAAAAGAAAAGGTCGAAAGTTACATATTTTGATTATTGCCCTTTGTGCTCTTTCAACAGTTAGTAACAGCGTTTTGCCTACTCCTCCCCAAGATGTAATACAATAAGTTAAAATCGATTGACATAAAGCAAAATACACCTGCTTAATTAAATGTTGGTCTAGTATATGACGAAGTTTCTTGAAAATAAACATCAACTTACGTATTTTTTCACATAGTTTATATACATGAGGCCTAAAAGACAGATTTTCATCTATTATTATACCTAGATACTTTATATTGTTGATCCCATCAATACTAGGACATGTGCATGCCATGTTAGAGAATGTTGAGCAAAGATGTGCATATAGTGGCTGGTTAGTAACTACTGAGGTGGATTTACGCATCGAAAACTTTATGTATTTAGTTTTTTCGGCATTTAATGTTAATAAATGAGTCGATAGCCAATTATTTACGATATTAAAACCTTGCTGTGCATATTCGAAAACTTCGCGATATGTGTTAGCAGAAAAAACAAGTGCTGTGTCATCAGCGTATGATATGATTATGCCACGGTCTAGTTTTAGTTGACACAGATCATTTATGTATATTAAGAACAGTGTTGGCCCTAAAATACTTCCTTGTGGAACACCATAATTAGTATTATTTTCAAATGAGCTATATACACTGTCAACCTTGACACATTGAGTGCGGTTCTCTAGGTAGCTTTTAAATAATTTTAATTGTATACCCCTTATTCCTAAGGATTCGAGTTTGTGTAATAGGATTTCTGTAGATACTGAGTCAAAAGCTTTTGCAAGGTCAAGAAAGATTCCAATTACGTGATTACCTTTATCAACTTCTCGGGCTATATGATTTGTCAAATTATGTACGGCGTCAGCTGTTGAAAGTTTCGATCTAAATCCAAATTGGTTATTTGATAATGCTGATATATGTTCTAAGTAATTGACCAGTTTAATATTACTAATTGTATTATCATGTCCGTTACCATTAATGTCATTATTATTATTATTATTTTGTAATATGTCAGTATTTTTATTAAGTCGCGTAAAAAAATTATTAAATTGTTCTGCTATTAATGTAGGATTCGTGATATTGTCATTATTTTCATCTAGTATTGTATTTATTTCTGATAGAGCTCTGTTGTTTGTCATTGTTTGTTTAATCACATTCCATGAAGCTTTGCATTTGTTAGTAGAATGTTTTATGTACTTTATGTTATCAATTTTCCTTGATTTATTCACGCAATTTTTAAGAATTTTAGAATAGTTTTTGTACAATTTTTTATCATTTTTATTCTTATTTGACATTTTGTATTTAATATATAGTGACCTCTTTTTTACGCAACATTTCTTTATTCCTTTAGTAATCCATTTATTATTATTAGATTTGCTATTTACTTTAACAGTAATGGTGGGAAAACATAGTTTGTGAAAAAGTACAAGCAAGTCATGAAAGATGTCAAAGGATTTTTGTGTATCAGTTTCAGACAAAACTTCGGAAAATGATAAAGCTGATATACAATGTATAAATTTAGAAATGTTTTCTGTGCTTAAGTCAAATTTTTGTTCAAACCAGTAAATTGGGACTTTGCCATGCAAGTTCTTAACATTTTCTTCAACTTCAAATTGTAGAGTTTGTGCGGTCTCGTGGTCGGACAACATAAGGTAGTGTAAGTCAGCTTTTGTGAATGAAATGTTACTGGCTATTAAGTCAATGCACGACATATTTCTAGTTGGTTTAGTAATATGATTTTGTATGTTAAAGTTTAATAATATAGAGATTAACTCTTTGCAATATTTATCATTTTTTATTATATTGAGATTCCAGTCGCCACATACAATCAAGTGTTTTTTAGCATATTTTTTTTCTAGAGCAGTAAGAAGCTCGTTTAATTTTGTCAGAAAGAATTGAGCATCTTTAGAATATGTATCACATTTGGGTGTTCGATAGAGACATACGACCATTAAGTTAGCTTCGTGGTCCATGATGACGCCGCTCGTGGTGAGTACTAGGTATACAAACTGTTCAAATAACGTTTCGTATTTCAGTTATCATTGAAATTGTTTGTTATCAATTATCATTGAAAGAAATAATTACATTGGATTTTTTTAAACTGTACAGAAGGACAACAAAAACGTGTGAAGATAAATAATTTTAGTGATGATTATTATGATCAATATTAAAACGTTATTAAGTCCCTTTGAAATGAAAAAAAAACAATAAAATAACAAAACACGGAAAAACACTAAAAGAATGCGACAACATGGCTCTATTGTATTAAAAGAGTCTTTGATCGAATTCCTTCGCCTTTGTATAATAAATCGGCTTAACAAAAAGCGAAATAATTCAAAATGAATTATTTAATATTATCTCTTTAGAGTCAGAGAGACAAATCCAATTAAAAAAATAAAACAGGCCTCAAAGGCTACAGCGCTTCAACCCGCTGGCCCAGTTTTGGACGTGCTGTTTGAAGCTTCATCCGAATTCAGAATTTAATACACTTTCTGGTACCATATTACAAAAATATCTGAAAGTGTTAGGCCGTATTTCCACCTGCAAGCAAACCCGCGGAAGTTTTCCGTGAGTTTCTTGCAATATTTTTTACATTTCATACTAATTCTTGCAATTTATTGCTGCAACAAATGTCGTGCGAGAAGCTCGCGGATAAATGCTATACGTAACTACTCGTAGACCGTATAATATCAGCGGTGACCCGCAGTGAGATCTGTCGCGAGTCTCACTCGCGAGTCCTGGCAGACAATATGTAAATTAGACATGCTGTCGCAACTATTCGCAGGAAGCGCTTGACAAATTATCGCGACAGCACTTGCTACGGGGTTTACACTTGCAAGCTGCTGACAGACAGACTGTCAGACACTTCTCGCAACAGTTGTCGTGCAGGTGGAAACACGGCCTAAGGTGTGAAAAGGCTCAGTTACGCTTTTTTTGGTAAATTATTATACACTATACAGGGTGTAACAAAACTAATTGATAATACTTTAGGGAGTGTATGTGTTCCTTATAGAGAGTACACTGTGAAAGTAGCAGCGACGAAAGATCAAACTTTTTTTGTGATTTGTATGCGCAAGCGTCCCAGCGTCACGAGTTTTCCCATACAAAAGTGAAAAAATTTTGCTCTTTTAGCGCTGCTACTTTTACAGTGAACTCTATAAACAGGGCTCATACTCACCATAAAGTATTATCACTTAGTTTTGTTACACCCTGTATAAATCAGATGACGCCCGCAACTCCGTTGCGCCAAAATTAATTAATAGCGCTAACGTACATTTTTACCGGAAAAAAACTATCCTATAATAATATCCTTTCTTGGGACTCAAAGTATCTCCATACCAAATTTGTGCAAAATCGGTTCGGCGTGAAAAGATAACAGATAGTCAGAATACCCTTTCGCATTTACCTCTATAATATTAGCATTGATGGTCACTTTCTTCTAAAAAAAAAAAACTAATCACTGACATAGTATGTACTACGTACTAGACTCGACAACGCAACGCAGTGCTCGGTCACATTCAACGTAAACTATATAGCAGCAGTGCACTTAGTCGCCCGCGAGCTCTTCTGCGCGCCAGACGTACAACAATCAAAAACGAAACCAAAAAAAGTCGCAGAAATGCCTAGTTGTGGGTTAAGATACTGCAAAAATTATTCCAGTAACACTTCCAAATGCAACGGAATAACATTTCATCGGTATTAGCATTCCTATTTAATTATTTTCAATTAAAATACGAACATTCAGTTACTAGGCGAAGACGCGCGCCATTTGCATTGTCATAGAGTAGTAGAGTCAGAGTGGAATGTAGGCAGAATACTGATCATGTACATACTTACGTAGACAAGTTTGTATTTTGGTAATATTTAAAATATTACGTACATTATACATGCGTACATTATAATAATTTTATTATGGGACATATTCGAAAATATTTAATAATTTAGATAAGGTAATTAGCTATAGTGAACTATGGATCCATACTTAATTATAAATTTTATAAAAACGTGAATGTGGTTAAAGGCTACAAAATTATATGATGAATTTATCAGCCAGCAAATCGATACATTCACGTGTAACCTTTTGACGCCTATCTAGCCTTTTATGTCAGCAGTAACCCCATATCGGCTACTCACTTAAAATTACAAAGTTCCCCTCACGTACCTAATACAGTTGCAATAACGGCTCAAAGGGACGTGGGCAACATATTGTCGACAATTTTACATTCTTTCAACTTGTGTTGTGCAGACATTGAGTACAACATTGGCTCGACAAATTTCACTCGCTCCTTTCTATATTCTAAAATATTTGCATTTTGCTTGGATCGTCAAAAAGATAAGTGGTTAGAAGATATTTATTATATTATGTTCATGGACGTAGCAGGTAATAATCCAAGCTAGTATTATTACTATTACTAGCGTGTTCGTCTATTGACTAGAGTCTATCACATCATCACCTCAAAAAAATGTAAGTATTACCTTTATGTTTAGTCACACCTTGTTCATCTCTTGTACCAAACTGGCTTTCCAGCTAGGTTTTCTGGTAGATTAAGTAGCAGCTTTTGTCCAATTTGTACACAAAATGAGTGGCTTAGCAAACGCGGTAATAGCCCGTGTAGTTCACCGAGCAAAGTTGGACTTAGCTGGTACACCGCAGACAAATACTGTACATTTAACCTAACTGCCACCCATGTTTAAGGTGAAATAAACTATAGAAGTTAGTACTTCTATAGTTTATTTCACCTTAAACATTTCACCTTTAACTAGATGTCGCCGACAAATTCGTCTGTGGAGACATTGTATAATGTATATCGTACCGACTTTGACGGTAACAACCATCACCATGTTCTCAGGACACATCTACATTATGTAATTTCAACTGAACCTGCTCAGGTAGCTTAAGCTTGAAAAGGTTATATAATTATAAAGTATAAACTTGCAAAAGTATTATAATAATATTAGAAAACCAACGCAGGGGCGCTTGCCCAATGCTCATACGTAAATCACAAAAAAATTGCTCTTTCAGCGAGCTGCTACATTCACATCAAACTTTATACAGTGTGTAAAAAAAATAAGTGATAATACTTTAGGGTGTGTTTTACGTGTTCCTTGTTGAGAGTTCACAGTGAAAAAAAAATTTTTTTTTCACTTTTACATGGGCATAGGGCCCGAGCGTCACGAGTTTCCCCATACAAAAGTGAAAAAAAATGGTCTTTCAGCGCTGCTACTTTCACAGTGAACTCT
The DNA here is from genome assembly GCA_937595015.1 of Polyommatus icarus. NCBI lineage: Eukaryota > Metazoa > Arthropoda > Insecta > Lepidoptera > Lycaenidae > Polyommatus > Polyommatus icarus. Next base: position 4,886,333 of record OW569326.1, read on the forward strand.
CTACAAGGAACACGTACACACCCTAAAGTATTATCACTTATTTTTGTTACACCCTGTATAGGTGACCCATACACACCGAAGTATTATCACCTAATTTTGTTACACCTGTAGAAAAGCATACCGACAGACAGACAAGAGGACCTTCCGCATTTATAATGTTAGATATATTAGCATGGATTATTACTATTGGAGAAATACTATGGGAATTAAGAGTATTGAGTAAAAGGTAATTCGTTATCCAGGCTGGTGCTTACCATAAGATCAAAGTTCAAAAATAGGGCATAAAATGCCTATCTACAATGCTGACGGAGTGAAATTCAATCAAACTGGTGCATGTTAGTTGACGCTGCGGGTGAAACGAGAACTTTCCAATATAAACTGTTTACATAACTGGAACGTACACTAGCTACAGCAGTTGACAAACGCACTTTGCAAACCCATCGTAGAACAAAATACAAATGAACCTACGCGTAATCAATACTGTTTTATCTGACTTTGTTTTATTAAGGCGACGCCTTGATAAAACGTAAAACGGCCGTAGCGATATCAATTTTTCTCAGCGATGACTAAAGCTAAGAAATTAAAGTTCATTGTCAGTATTCATCATGTCTTTGTCTTTAAATTACCCATAGCGTAACACGATTGGTCAACTTTTATAACACAGAATAATCAATCAAAAAGACCTCTGTAAATAAAGGGATTCCTATTTTGCCAACAGAGGAGAGTGATTGTGGATTGTTGTTTTGATCGCGGTAGCGAACGGTCGCGCACCGCTCAACAACACACGTAGCAAATATTAATATATAATAAAATTAATGCTGAACGAGCTGCTGGCGTTCGTACAACACGTCGTCAACACCATGGACGAAGATAGCATCGTGCAGCTGTGCAGGTCAACCTACACCAGCGAGGAAATATGCAAGGGCAGCTTGATGCTGTACGAAGCGCTCGGCAAGACGGCGCAGATGACGTTCCGGAGGAGAGACGGAAGCGAATGAAGCTTGCAGGACATCATCTCCCTGCTCAAGTAGACTAATCCTGCGGAATTGTCGGTGTTTGTGGCCAAGCAGCACCACAAACGTCTCCAACCTGCTCCAGAAGTTCAACATCATGAGGGCGGAGCTGGACGAGATGCGAGGTAGATTGGATGCCTCGGAATCCACCATCAGTGAGTTACGTAGTGAATTATTACTATTAAAAAGTAATAATTCATTATGTAGGTCACCCGAGCATCCGACCGACTCGATAAATATGCGTCGCGGTGTCGCGTAGCGACATCTATTAGGCCTCTTTAGAACCTTTACGCCTAATAGATTCCGTCGTTTATCGATAAAATATAACTTGAAATTAGGTTCGTAGCGACATCTTTGGGGTAATGGTGCAACTATTATAACTCTTTGTTGGGATATCTGTTATTTTTACCAGATATTTTCTTTTTTTATTAACTATTTCATAATTAAATAAAAGTATCGTTTTAAATTACATCTACCTAAAGATAATTATATTTTTTTAACTTATTTTTTTTTAATTGTTAATGACTTTTAATTTGCGTTCTTTGACAGCTACCACTGTCAACTTAAAAAAAATATACCGGCTCGAGGGTATAAAAACTCTCCGGCTTGGCGTGACTTTCTTTTTCTTTACTTTCAAAAGGACCCCCCGTTTTTGGTGAGTGCGTATTTAGTGTTGTGTTTGTAGGATTTCCCAAGTTTCTTGACTTTTAATACCTTTTATTGTAAATTCAGTTTAATTCTGTATTTGGCTTTTATTGTGGCGAAAATCACAACATTATGTATTTGTCTAAATTGTAATATTTCTCTTTGTAATAGACCACGTGTTTGAAGGCTTCCTGTTTTAACTTGTTATCTTGTAAAGTGCATCTTTATTTATATTATTAACTTTTTAATATTAATTCTTTCACCGTGGTCAAATTATTTTCATGGTTTTCTTTGTTGTTATCACAAAATTGGCCCTGACCTAGTTTTAAATGTCAGTGTCACGAGTTCAATAACCTTTTGTTTTTTTTAAGTATGTTGATATTATCTAAATTCTTTTTTAATTAGTGTTTTTTAATGTTTGTGATGAACTCTGCAATCACGTGCTCGAAGTCTTCGGGTGAAGAACACGTGCTTGGGGGTCAACAGCGTGAACCCTCCTCTAAGTCTCTTTTCGAATATTCCAGGGGTGTTTACGACCGGAGCAACTCTGCTACGCTCTGAGCAACTTTTCTTCGACGTTTGGAGCAACTCGTCGTGCTACGCTTGGAGAAATCTCTCTGCTCCGTGGTCGCCTGGAGTCGACCACGTGCCGTCCATGCTGTCTGGCTGACACGCCATCTGACGCCACGCACCGAACTTGCCGCCACATACGGGATCCCGAACACTGCCACCAACACCTGGCCATCGACGCTGCACCTGTTGCGGGGATCACGGAGACTTGAGGAGCTGGAGTCCCACAAGTCGCTGCCTGTCCCCAGATAAGTGTCGTGTCCCTAAACCCGAGAGCTAAAGACTGAGAAATAGACCGAGGCTAAGTTTCGTACCCGCGTTCCCCGCTCCCCGCTGACTAACTAATTATTATTTAAATAAATTTGTTATTTGTTAATTTTTTTTTATTTATCTCTCCCTTTTTATTGTCCCAGTGCCGGCCTGGTGACAGCGGAGCTCAGCGAAACTCGCCGTTTTGCACGTCAGCGAAATCGAGTGGGTCAGCAACAGCCGCCGCCGTCAGCTCGCCGTCACCGCGTGACGTCGACACGAAATCGAGGCCATCGACTCAACAGAAAAATTATGCAAGCGTCGCTGCTTGCCCCGCACGGCCCCCACGGGTAAAGGCGAGGGGGGCAAAGGAGGGCCGCAAGGCTAAGCATCTTTGACTCGACAAGGACGAGAGCAGGAGGTGCGATGAGGAGGGCTTCGTTCTGGTAGAGATGAGGAATAAGGGGAAGCCCACCGTCCGCAACCACCGCGGCACCGCACCTAATGTGCCCGAGCTGCGACTGCGGAGCGAGGTGCCCGCGACGCCGCTCTACGTGTCACGCCTGCACTGGTCCATGACGGTCGAAGACGTCGTAAACTACATCCGCGAGAAGACCACCTACACCTTGAGAGTGGAGCGTCTGCACTCTCGCCACAAAGTGAATTTCAGTTCCTTTGTGGTGAGAGTGCCGACTCAAGTTTTATCCATCTTCAAGGTGGATGAGTTCTGGCCCGCCGGAGTAGTTTACCGGAGGTTCCGGGGGAGGCTCCCAAACGAAGCACGCATCACGTCGCCGAAAGAGACTTTATGTGATAAAGAGTGTGATTGTGTGTGTGAATGTGTAAATAATATATATTAGGATAAAATTGTTCGGCGTGCATCCGTTGTCTGATTGCCATAACACAAGTTTTTATTTAGCATGGGATTAGACGACGTGATGTACGTAAGTAGCTTTTATACTATTGTATATTATTGTATGGTTAATAAAGAATTTGAATTTGATTTAAGCTTCCAAAATTTGTACATAAATTGGTTCAAGCACACACTTTACTTTGCCTATAGCTTATATTATTATATGAAACTAGGTGATGTCCGCAACTCCGTTGCGCTAAAATTAGTTTATCGCGCGGAAAACGTGCATTCTTTCGGGATGAAAAGTATCTTATTTCCTTTCTCGGGACTCAAAGTATCCCCATACCAAATTTCAGCAAAATCGGTTCAGCGGTTTGTACGTGAAGAGGTTACAGACAGACAGACAGACACACACAGTTTCGCATTTATAATATTACTAGACGACGCACGCAACCCCGTTGCGCCAAAACTCGTTTATTGCGCGGGAAACGTGTATTTTTCTGAGACAAAAAGTATCCTATGTCCTTTCTCGAGACTCAAAGTGTATCCATACTAAATTTCAGTAAAATCGGTTCAGTGGTTTAAGCGTGAAGAGGTAACAGACAGACAGACAGACAGACACAGTTTCGCATTTATAGTATGAATACAGTGCCACTGCTGAGCAAATGATTATTTTAAAATCTTCCATCATGCTCGCTTGTGCCCCACTCTTTTTCAGCAGGGCAATCGCGTTTTTTTAAACGTTTCAATTCAGGTTCACATCTGTTTTGGTTGTGGTTCAGTTACGGTTTGGTTCCGCTGCGTCTGAACAAATTTCATTATCGTGCTATCGTTTCAACCGTAACTCAACCGTAGATGGAACTCGAACAAAGCGCAACGTTTGACAATCAGCGCCCTTCTAATTTAGTTTTGATTGGCTTATATATATCGCAGTCCACTGGTTAAAAAAGTCGTTCAATCAAACAGCTAGCCCTTTGACTGAACAACGCCATTCAATCACACGGCTATACATCGTTAAGTCGACTTGTTGACAGCAACGTTCAACGCTACAGCTAGACGACGCTTAGCTAATTGGTTAAATGGCAAATTAACTAAGATGTCAGGTGACCATTAGTTAAGTGTTATTATTACACAAAATGATATCAAGTAGAATAAATTATTGTATTCTAATTCATTTTGAACAAAATTGCAATAAATACCTTGGTGATGCGTTTCATAATCCCATAATTTCTCCTCGAATATTTGATTAAATTTTTATTCACTCGTATATATGCTCCCATAATTTCTGTCACTTTAATAACACTTGTAACGTATAATTACGAAAAATATCTTATTAATACAATCACAAAATACCGGCTACTCAAGACGCCATATTGTAAACAAAACGCACCTAGCGCTGCGGTGGTGAGCGCTGAACTAATTCAATCAAACGGCGGCGGCTTGAATCAGCTGTAGTGTTGAACGTTTTGAGCGACTGAAATATTCAATTAAAAAGCTAGACGTGTGATTAAATGACGTTGTTCAGTCAAAGGGCTAGCTGTTTGATTGAGCGGCTATTTAAACCAGTCGGCTGCGACATATATATTATGAACAATTTTTTTCCGATGCGTTAATTGGTCTATTGACAAATTGTTTATTTACATAATATGGATGAATATGACACGAGTGAAGTTGTTTTGGTAGTTATGAATGTGAATGATTATAACTTGGAGGCTGGAGCTCATAGATTAATCATCAACATCCGAGTTTCATTTGCGGCTCAGTTGAAAACTTTAGCGCGATTGCCCTGCAGGGCGGCGTCCGTGTTTAGATACTCTGTTGAGATGCTTACCCAGCAATTGAATACATGAGGCCGAAGTTAATTTGTAAACCAAACTGTGAATAAAATTAAGTGCGAGAATGTGTCTGCCTGGTGCTCGCTTGTTAGTTGTCTCTTCGTAGCTGAAAATTTCGATGAAATTCAAGTATTGGGATAGTTTAAGTCCTGGAAAAGGGCTCATGTTATCATCTGAGTCCTTTTATGTATAAGACGGTTTATACATTTTAAACTTTATAAAAGTTTAAATCTGTTTGTTCATATCTTTTAAAACTACATATTGAAGTATTCAGCAATTTTATTACGTTTAATGAGAAAGCTTTTAAGTTTTAATATTATTTTGCAATAAAAACTATACTGTATATCACCCGCGCAAATTAAAATAAGTGAAATGAAATGGAAATGGCAGAAATGGCAATAATGTGCCGTTTCATAATGGGACTTTATTTAAAACATCGAAACAGTCGCACATGGTCCCGGGGACCGCGTTACCCGGGTATTGTTTCAATAACCCCTTCCCGACCCCCTACCCCATACCCCTTACGCCCTTACCCCATACACCGCAGCCAAATTAACACACGCAATAATTTATGTCATTACTTTTCGCTTCGAATTTCGCTTTAACTCCACGTTTATTTGAAGCTTATTGGTAGGCATAATAATTATAGTATTTTTTTCTTATCACTGTCTTTTAATAATAACGATGTAATAAGGTATAAAGTAGAGCAAACTCTCACAATGTTTTTGAAACTATTTTCGTATGGCTAAGCTAACTCAATAAAACATGGTTGTATTGCTTACTACATGGACTATATTGCATGGTTTATTACGTTCGATGAAAACTGCGAAAACAACTCCATCAATTCACAAACAACAACGATTGTTCTGTTTCGTGAACAAACAACGCGCAACCGTGAGCGTCCTCTCAAATGTTTGTTCCAAAACATAAATATGAGACAGATAAAATGCACTAGAACCTGTGACCAGCGGAAGCAATTCCCGCTACGGTCCACCGGGGACTGGCAGTCTGGTGCTAAGTGGCCAGTGTCGAGACAACGGTAGCACCGCATTGGCCTCGCGGCCAGCAGCACCACCCTCGTCAAGATCCAGCCTACCTGCAGCCGCCCAGAATCCACCAGTTTCTTGGCGGCAGCCGTGGGGACGTGGAGCCATACACTCCGCGCGCCCCGGGGTCCTACCGTGATTTTGCCCGACCGGATGTCGGTGGCCGGGCAACCTCCTTCTTTTGCCGCCGCCTTGGTGACATCGGCGGCGGTCGTCGCGTCGTCCATTCCGGACACCAGCAACTCCACTCTCTTCATAGGACGAGCTATCCTAACTACATCTACTAGCGAGACCTCGTTCGAGCATATCCTTAAACATTTTTATACTTAAAACAAGGGAGCAAACGAGCAAACGGGTCACCAGATGGAAAGCAACTACCGTCACCCATGGACACTCGCAACATCGAAAGAGCTGCAGGTGCGTTGCCGACCTTTGAAACCAAAATATGAAATCAGGCTCTTAGCACTGTTAAGTAACACGAAACCAAAATACACACCCTAAATAATTTTCACTTCGTTTTGTTACAACCTGTATATATTATATTTGAATAAAAAATATATTTTTTATTTTTAAGAACATTTAACATAATCAAAGGGAGCATTGTTGAAAAGGCACAGAACTGATACAAGCATCAATGGATGAAAGAGGCGAGATTACATGCACGTCGCAGTTCAAAAGCTCTTTTCATGTTGTAATGAGTAAAATTACTACGTAATAAAATTTTAAGCTGTATATTTTAAAACATTGGTAATATGTAACTTTTAAATTATTTTGATTAAATGTAGCGGCTGTGGGGGCCTAGGCTGGCCTACGACTGCGTTGGATAGAGAGCAGAGGAAGACTTGGGGGAGGTCTTTGCCCAGCAGTGGCTCTTAAAGCGGCTATAATGCCACCAAATATCATATATTAGCCTACAGAAATACTATAGTAGCACGTTCATTTGGTTTAATTTAAATCGCATATTATGCTGTCGCCGTTACCTTTATTTATTAGCACTGCTTACGAGCGCTGTTAATAATATGATCCCATACTAATATTTACTAGGCAGTCCTCACGGTAAGAAGTGACTAAAATTGAAACTTTTTTACTCTAGTATAAACTGGCATACTTCCCCTAATATTTTTTCTATGTTGTATAAACATTTTGATCATGAATAAAAATTAGAACGTGGTGGTACTTGGTAGCTCATGTCAAGTACATAATGTATGAAGAAATTAAAAAAAAAACCGCCAAGCAACTTTAAAAAGTAATAAAATAATATTTACTGCCTTTAAGTTCAAATAATTTCTTACTTGTGCAAAGTAATATTTTAGTCCATAATTGTTGTCACGGTGTGTCGTGGGACCGCTAAGTAAACTACAACATTCAGCCGCCAAGTCGCTGACTATCTCGATTCAGTTCGCTATGAATTGATTGTGAAATCAAACATATCTATCTACATTAGCGGTCCCCCGACACACCTTGACAACAATGGGGATTGTCCATTTTTTTTTAATTTTGCTCATTACAAAAAACTTTCGAGGAATTAGGTCAGTGATCGTTTTTCTGTATATAAACGAAAAAAATACCCATTAGTTACTTATATTTTTGAACAAATATGTTTAACCTTAGTTTGACCTTCAATGGCGTTAAATTAGCAATAAATTCGATCAACATTACGTTTCGAACTTTTGGTAAGTTTCTCGTATCAGCTTTCACATAATGATAACTTGCATTAGACGAACCAGCCATTATAAATAAGATTGAAAGGAAAAAAAACATACTACAGAGGTCAATTGGGCGCCGATGATGACGTCAGAGCGAAACTTTAAAAATTTATTGAGAAAAAACTAGCCAATGGATTTCAAAATTATTTAATTTATATTCTTAAAATACCCTATTTTAACGAAAAAAATAAATAAAAAGTACATGTGATTTTTTTTGGACAATGCCCATTATGGACTAAAATATTACTTTACGCAAGTTAGGAATTATTTGAACTTAAACGCAGTAAATATTATTTTATTACTTTTTAAAGTTGTTTGGCGGGGTTTTTTTTTTAATTTCTTAATTTATTTTTATTTCATACTTTTTAAACTTGTGTTGGTTAAAGTGCAGAATAATTCCTATGAAAGTATCAACAGAATCATAAGTATTCTCATGATTACCATCTATCAATGTCCTTTTTAATGAGGCTGTTAATATGAGCCCAAACATGAAAACTCCCCTTTGGGTTCATACGAAGCTTGGTTCCTGTAGAATCCAGGTGATGCTGCAGCAGCAGCATGTAATATATATTTACTGTTTATCTACTTCGTACTGGTTGTCGCAATTAAAATGAGCCTAAACACGACACTTCTACTCTAAGTTGGCGAGGAGTTGGATATCCTATTGATTATCAGGTGATGGTGCATCACCAGGCCAACTTTCCATTATTATGTGTATACGTATATTGTATATTCACAAATGTCACGAACTAGAATGAAATAAAAAACCCATCAAATGACTACAAGTTGCTAAAGGCCTTTCATGAACCAGATAAACCTTGACTGTCCAGCACTGAGCAGGTTGATGATGATCAACTATAGCTAAGAATACTCTCGAACATGTCAGCTCTCAAACAAAAAAAAACTAGATCAAAATCGGTCCACCCATTTGGATGGTACGATGCCACGAACATGAACCAGATAAACCCTGATTGTCCAGCATTGAGCAGGCTGATGATGATGAACTATAACTAAGAACACTCTCGATTATGTCAGCTTTCAAACAAAAAAAACTAGATCAAAATCGGTCCACCCGTTTGGATGCTACGATGCCACGGACAGATACACACACAGACAGACAAACAGACAGACAGACAGACAGACAGACACGTCAAACTTATAACACCCCTCTTTTTTGTCGGGGGTTAAAAATGTTGTCCTGGAACATACAATCGTTATGAATAAACTATACTGAATGATTCTACCAGTGACTACGACAACTAGAAAACAACCAAACCGTTAGAAATAAGAAAAATAATACGAGGCAATCGTCAAATATTATGTTACTATGGTACCTACTTAAGTAAACGTCATTTCAGGCAGTAATTGAAAAATAATTATGTCGAGAGGCAACCACTTGGCTCCGCCCCTGCTTTTCCAGCCCACGAAGCCTCCGGGTAAGTACGCAACTGATTACATTGAGACGTAGCAGCTCTCGAGCCTGTTTATAAGACCGGAGAATACTCGTATAGCCTCAGGCTAAAGACAACGAAACAACTTAAAGCTACAAATTACAATACAAAACAATAACACAGTTTTGATTAAAAATGTATTTTGCTTATAAATTAGGCGATGTGAGTTCAATGACCTCGGAAGCGTATTAGCTAGATTATTACTGTGATTTTTTTGGGGCTCCACAGTTACTAAGCCACGTAAAAGGGTAGAAAGGTATGGAGTGCCATAGGCAATAGCCTAGCCCTTGGAATAAGGTCTTGAAATCAGCATAATAAATAATAATATTACGTTGCGGTTATTTTGTTTTATTTTTTATTGCAATGTTTTTTAAAAACAAAACATTTAATGACACAAAATTCCTATATTATTCAGAATGCTAGTTACAAAAATATCTAAAAATAATTTTGTTGTATACTAATATAATATCTCTAGTCCGCTCTCTAATCCAATCTCAATCGCATGGCTAATTAATAATCACATTGAATCTGTGTTTGTGTCGATCTGCTTGTGGAAGGATGATCGCTAATTGCTAACCTGAGACTGTTTGAACAGATTATCGAATCTAAATATTGCTACCATTATAGCATTACATATTATTAACATGTAAGGGTGAAGCCAAACGAGCGTAATTTATTGTGAGTTGTGAGTCGCAGATTTTTTTTCGCGTAAATATCTTTTCATAGACAAATCATGACCCACAAAATTACGCTCGTGTGAATCAAACAGGACTTTTGTACCGAAATTCTAGCCGAAGTTACGCGGCGTAAATTCCGCATGATTACGCCCGCAATGTATTTTAAGCTGACAACACACTATTCCGTCGCGTTCCGTCCGTATTTTGTATGCGTTTGACATTGCGGACGTAATTAACGCCGCGTAACTTCGGCCTAGGGTGTTTAGACACTAAGTCGTAGAATTTCGGTTCGGCAGAATTCTGCTGCATTCAGTTTCATACAAAAGTCCTGTTTGATTCACACGAGCGTAATTTTGTGCCTAGTGTGTTCAGACACCTTCTCACAAATTACGCTCGTTTGGCTTCGCCCTTATAGCCCCGTCACCGAACTCGTAGTAATTCAGTAGTTTCCTTATCGAATTTGCTACTTATATGTTTTATCCATGCTAAAATTATAATTTATACGAAAGTGTGTCTGTATGTCTGTCTATTTTGCTGAAATAGTACGGAGATACTTTGATTCCTGAAAAGGATTTGGATACTTTTTATCTCGAAAAAAATTACGGTTCCCGCGCAAATAAACTAATTTTACGTAATTAATATAAAAATGAGTAAAAATAACTATATTATTATCTAGATAATAATTATTTTATTATGGCGTTTTCCTGCGATTTTGTAGCGTACTTACATAATATTAGTATGACTTAAATCTACATAAGTCAAATCTCACAATATAATGTTGATATAATTATTATGTACATGATAACGAGAAGCTGAATATGGATGCTATGTATAAAGTAAAAGTTTGTAGGTTTGAATCTCTCTTCTCTCTTTACCTACTAGAATTAGATAGATGTGGTGTGATTTGAAGAATGTGTTCCTATGCCGCTGTATCGCATTTAAGTCTACCTCGGCAGTTCTAAGTACCAGCACAACGAGCCAATTCCATTAAGGTCTCATTATATATGCGAGGACGCTCAAACCGAGCACTTTCAAGCGGTGAGAGCGATAGACGACCAATAAAAAGCCTCCGAATTCAAATGAAAAATGTTCTTAATCGAGAATGAATGAAATATCAGTAATTTCTAAATTTGAAATTAAATTACAATTCATAACTTCTATGAACCACTGAAAGTCAAACCAAATAAAATATTCGTTATATAGTCGTATATAACGAATATTCGTTAAATATTCGTTATATATCGTATAGTTAACTAACCTTCATTGAAAATGTATTTTGCTTTGTGTAAAATCATGAATAAAAACGCTGTGTGAAATTATGAATTAATGAATTCGTTACTTTACGTTTCATAAGTCCTATCTTAATATATATATTTCTTGTGTGCGTGTGTATGTGACTGAACTCCTCCTAAACGACTGGACCAATTTTGATGAAATTTTTTGTGTGTGTTCAAGGGGATCTGGGAATGGTTTAGATTCACAATTTTGTCCGCTGGACAATGTTTTTTAATTAATTTTTAATTTATTAGTAGTTGTTGATTTTGGAATGTTTTACATTGGATCCGACAGTCGGCTGCCATCGCAGTGTCAAATTTTAAATAATATTCGAATTCGGATTTTAATTTTAGTCTGTCCGACAGTTAGCGCTTCGACCAAATTTAAAAAAAATACTTTATATACTTAATATGGCAAAGAAACGTTTGCCGGGACAGCTAGTATTATTATATAGCTTATGCCTTATAGACTTCATTCGGTTCAAATGCTTTTAGAATCTCTTGAAATGGAGCGGCACAATATATAGCAACTGATGTTTGACATGTTATGTTAGTAAAATAACTGTCACATGATGCTTCTATTAAGGACGAAACGGGGACGAAAGATTTAGGGGATATCCACGTTTTAATGTTATTCTTAAAACGTTTCTATTAATTAATTTCATCAAAGTGTTAATTGGTACGATAAGGTTTTGTACCTTATAACATTATCAATAGGAAGAAAATGTCATCAAGTTTAGAAAACTATAATAACCCCACTATAACTAATAACTGAATTAAAATATATTGGAAAAATGCACGTACTTTTTTTAATAGACGGTCAAAATCTTTATCTCACATTAGTCATTACCCTTTTTTTGGCTTCGCCGTAGTTGGGTAAAAGATCATGATCGCCGTAGTCGTAGTTTCTTATATCAGTTTCGGGGTCATCTTTGTTACTAATATTTGTATTCTGTGTCACGTCAACTGTATATAAGTAATAGTACCTCCTGTATCTATAATATTTTGGGTTATAGTTTATTTATACACGTGTTGATTGTATAAATAAACTGTAACCCAAAATATTATAGATACAGGAGGTACTATTACTTATATACTCGTACAGTTGACGTGACTGTTGATTGTTCTAGATATTATTCATAGAACCATTAAAATATATATTATGTTCCATTTAGGGTTCCAAAGACAAAGGGTAAAATCGGGACCGTATTACTAACACTTCTATGTCTGTCCGTCTGTCCGTATATCTGTCTCCAGACTGTATCTCAAGAACGTTAATAGCTGGAGAGTTGTAATTTTCGCATATTACGTATTTCAGTTGCTGATATTATAGAACGACAATTACCAAAAATAAAATAAAATATGTACGTGATTTTTTTCCCATTTCTTGTTCGATAATAATAACTGCACTTGAAATGTTTACAAAATACTCACTTGTATTTACACTTTAATAATAATTAATAACAAAATTAATATGAAATAATAATTATGGATCATGGGCTCCCATAAAAATGTCTATTTTTTAACCGACTTCCAAAAAACGAGGAGGTTATATGTTCGGCTGTGGATATTTTTTTAATTTTTTTATTTTTGTATGTCAATTTGGTAACAATATGTTCACAAAAGTGGTGACTTGATGATGGGATCCAGGAGTAATCGAGGGAACTCCTCGAAATTTATATAGAAACATATGGTAATTTTGGTTTTATGTGAAGTGTACTAAGAATATGCTACCAAAAAGTCAAATATTGGGTCAAGGTATACCATGGTTTCGAAGATGCTGAGAGAACTCCTGACTCCTTATAGATACACGTTTGGGAGTTTCGGCGTTGTTTTAAAAACAGAAAGCATATTATGCTACCATGCAATTAAAATTCATCATCATAATCATCGTCATCATCATCATCATTACCACGTCGTGTTAAGGTCACCAATGTCTCATGGCACAAAATAGATAATAGTACAACTTACAAGGCATAGGTATGGATACAATAATAATAATTATGTACATAACAACACCAATTATTAATATAGGCTATTTATACACGGCGGTCGGTGCGGCGTCGCCGCACGCCGCCGCGCGCCGCGCGGCGCGTGCGTCAACATCGCGGCATTGCGTCGTACCTATTCAAGTTCTAATGTCAGGGCATGCCGCGCTGCGGGCATTTTGAGTGTCATAATATGATTTTAAACTTTATCTTCATTAATGTTATACAATATAGTATCGCTTGAGAAAGGCGCAGGCGGCCGCGAGGCCGGCTTTCCAAGTTTCTCATGCGATAGTACTATGTATTACAATAATGAAGGTAAAGATTAATATCATAATATTATTATGACAGTGAAAATATACTCGCCGCGCCGCTGGGTGTGATTCGGCTCATCCTTCGATCGCGGATTCTTGGAAATCCATTGTTCTGGCGGCCGCTTGGGAGTTGAAGCGTTAAATTGTTAAATTACCTAGCACGCATAGGGTTGTGTTCACTTAGATTTTTTCAATGTATTGTTTAAATTTATCTACCTGATATTTAGGCCTTGGGGTATGACTCTTAACAGTCTTAACAAATTGTTATAAGATACGTAGAATAAACGCAGTAATTCGACGCGTAGGGCGGTATGGTCACTAAGTCACTACTCACTAGTTCACTACCACCGACGACCACTTATAAACTCGCGGACTATGACGGAGGTCATCTTGGAAGGTTAATTAATATTTCTAATAACAATACGAGATCAATAATTACCACTCAATATGTTGACAATTCAAATTTCAATGCTCACTGCTCACACCAATGGTGACACATTTCAGCGGGCCGATTCTGTATTGTGCATTTGTGAGTTAATAACTGAGTTAGTAACGAAACCGAGGAGTGAGTAACGGAAAGTGCCACTTATTGTATTCACTTGCATACAAAAGTGAGACTTTTGGTTGCTCACTCCTCCGTTTCGTTACTAACTCAGTGATTAACTCACAAATGTACGATACAGAATCGGCCCGCTGATTTCACACAGCCAATACAACTATATAAAACTCCTACGTACAAGCGATACTGCGATTCAGGAGCACCTCAGCGAAATCTATTGAATACATCGTGTAACCAAAACTATATGAACAACAATCGGAGTTCGGACAAGCGATAGCGCCGACAGAGCGCCTCAATGACATATAGTGAAGACAATATAAAACTATTTTTTATACAATTTAAATTGGCACTAATTATAGTTTATCTACTAGGTAACTAAAAAGAGTGAAATTATTATTTTTAACAAAAAATTAAAACCGACTTCCAAGGTAAAAACAATAATAACATTCTTATAATATGAACTAAAAACTAAAAAGTATTAAATAATTTTCCTCTCTAAATGTGCCTTTTTCCGAATTCAGCTAAACCTCAACTATTTCTGTACTCAACCTTCATAATTTTGAAGTCGGTGCCAGTTCCATAAGTTTCAAATTTTCTGTCAAAGAAAATATAAAGATTCAGCAAAATCTGGTACCAACTTCAAAATGATGAAGGTTGAGTACAGAAATAGTTGAGGTTTAGCTGAATTCGGAAAAAGGCACATTTAGATAGGAAAATTATTTAATACTTTTTAGTTTTTAGTTCATATTATAAGAATGTTATTATTGTTTTTACCTTGGAAGTCGGTTTTAATTTTTTGTTAAAAATAATAATGGTCTCTAATAATAAATGTACAGAACCCTTTGTTGTTGAGTCCAGCTCATACTTGGACGATTTTTCGAGAATTGTACACATAAGTACAGCAAAATGTGATGTCAAATTCTGTTAGTCTATGATTTATCATTCTTCAGAGTGAATACAGAGGCCAATGAAATATAGGGGCCACTCGCCCCTCAATACTAGTTAGCGCTTTCATCTGCTTTAGTGGATTACCCGAGTTGTATTATGTGCAAAATCTATTAAGGCCATTGAGTTAATATATATATAATATATCCTTAATCTGTGATTAAGGCACTTCTGTAATAAAAGTCAGTATCTCTCTCTGAATTAGCTAAATTTTGTCTACATTTAGTATTTCTGTTCATTTGTAATAAATTCAAATTTTATGAACTTTTCTCTATTTCATACCACAATGTTTTTATAGAAAGCAATTATTAATTATCATATAACATGAATTTGTGGACGATATTTTACGAATATTTTATACCATTTTATGTTGAAGCCACGAAATAAACCGACTATTATGTTTAAATTATGGTTATTTCCATTTTATTATCTGGTTCATGTCCGTGGCATCGTAGCATCCAAACGGGTGGACCGATTTTGATCTAGTTTCCTTTGTTTGAAAGCTGACATGTTCGGGAGTGTTCTTAGCTATAGTTCATCATCATCAGCCTGCTCACTGCTCAGTGCTGGACAATCAGGGTTTACCTAGTTCATGAAAGGCCGTTAGCAACTTGTAGTCATTTGATGGGTTTTATATTTCATTCTAGTTCGTGACATTTGTGAATATACAATATATACGTATGCACATAATAATGAAAAGTTGGTCTGGTGCTGCACCATCACCTGGTAATCAATAGGATATCCAACTCCTCGCCAACTTAGAGCAGAGGTTTCGTGTTTGGGCTCATTTTAATTGCGACAACCAGTAATAAGTAGACAAAAAGTAAATATTTACACGCTGCTGCTGCAGCATCACCTG
This sequence comes from Polyommatus icarus, assembly GCA_937595015.1. Taxonomy (NCBI): domain Eukaryota; kingdom Metazoa; phylum Arthropoda; class Insecta; order Lepidoptera; family Lycaenidae; genus Polyommatus; species Polyommatus icarus. Next base: position 4,902,317 of record OW569326.1, read on the forward strand.
GATTCTATAGGAACCGAGCTTCGTACCCAAAGTGGAAGTTTCATGTTTGGGCCTCATCGAAAAGGACATTGATAGGTGGCAATCATGAGAATACTTATGATTCTGTTGATAGGAATTATTCTGCACTTTAACCAACACAAGTTTAAAAAGTATGAAATAAAATTAAATTAAGAAATTTAAAAAAACCCCCGCCAAACAACTTTAAAAAGGAATGAAATATTATTTACTGCCTTTAAGTTCAAATAATTCCTAACTTATGTAAAGTAATATTTTAGTCTATAATTGTTGTCAAGGTGTGTCGGGGGCCGCTTTTTTTTATTTTTTTTTTATTTTTTAAACTATAAAGAAAATACAAACATAAACCTAATCTAATGCAGTGTATCATAAACCATTTCTGGTTTTTCCGCACACTGCCATTCGTCTTCGACAGCTCTTTTTTAAACAATAATACTATGGCTATAACGTAATGTTTAATCTAATTAGACAATTAAATACTATTTTATATCCACTTATTAAGAATTATATATATATATTGTGGTCGCTTGTTAAGCATTAGTGCCCTAACCCATATTTTTTGTTATATTTTGGATGCAGTCTTGTTCTAGATCATCTAAAGAGCATAATTGCATTGATAACTCAATACGTCTTTTTTTTGTGTGTTAGTACACGAATGCCTAACAGCGTCCATACAGCAAATTACAAAACGAGTTAATATTAGACGTTTAAATGGTAAACCAAGGCACGACACTTCATAGGTTATGGCTCGGTTCATCCTTTCTATTTTTTATATACATAGCAGTGCAGTGCAACGACGCGCTGCGATAAGAAACTAGTTATGCTCGCTGAAAACACACGGTTGGTGATTCGTGAATAATTATTTTTATCTTTTAATATTTTAATTATTACTTATGTATTGATTTATTTTATATTTTTTAATATTATAATATAGTTATTTTTTAGTTTTTAATTTATCTAATTACTTTATATTAAGATAATTTGGAGAGATAGTAGTTTTTTAATTTATACTTGATATTGTTCTCTCGTAATTCTTTTTTAAGGTTGTCAGGTAGGTCGTTAATCAATTTTGGTATCTGAAAATGTAGCCTTTGCTTACCGTAAAGGTTGCAATATCTCGGAACGAAGTATTTGATTTTAGACGAACTTCGAGTTTTCTTATAGTGATGTATTTCATTTAGATATTGTTTGTCGAAATAATTTTCTTTTAATAAAATATACTTCACATTGTCGTGAATAGGCAATACGTGACTTTTAGTGAAAAGATCGTTATAGCTGTTGTCAGTATTGAGTTTTGCAGGCACTATTGCTCTAAGGATACGTAATTGTAGGCCGTATATAAGATCGAGATGCGATTTAAATGTCCTGCCATAGCTACTTAGGCCATAAGATATTGTTGCTTCACCCAGCGCTTTATACAGTGTTAGGAGTGTGGAGTACGGTATCTTATTCTTTATAATTTTGAATTTAGCCAACATTGCTCGTAGTTTGTCGCAAACCGAGTTGATGTGATCCGTCCATTTAAATCTGTCATCAATTGTTAAGCCTAGATATCTATGTTTTCTGACAATCTCAATCGGTTCACAATCACGACCACAGCTGTTGCTATCAATAGCGTTTTTATGTAGGCAATTATGACTATGCGCTATTATTTTGGGAGATATAGAAACACGGTTTTGGCTGGAGCTTACATAAATTAATTTGGTCTTATTGAGGTTTATTGATAGTCCCGCATCATGAGACCATTTCAAAAGCTGCGTAAAATCTTTTTGAAGATTCTTTATAGCTACATTTATGTTCTTATTTGCAGAGATTAGACAGGTGTCATCAGCGAATTGTTCTATTTCACATTCACTGATGACATTGATGACGTCATTAACATAAGATATGTAGTGTTTGGGCCCAAGAACAGAGCCTTGAGCTGTTCCCTCATCGATATCTACCCTCTCACTCAAAACGTTATCAATTTTAACTACGAAGGACCTATCTTTAAGGTAGTCTTGGCTCCACTCATTAAGTTCACCTCGTATTCCACAGTCATCGAGTTTTTCAATCAGCAATCTATGTTTTAATGTGTCGAAAGCCTTAGTATAATCAACAAATATAATTAAAATGTGTTCTTTATTGTCAAGATGATAGTAGACTTTGTCTGTAAATTTAGATAGTAATTGTGTGGAACTTTTACCCGGCTGAAAACCATACTGCATATCTGATATTATATTGTTGTCTTTGAAAAATTTATGCAATTGTTTGGCTATTACTTTTTCAACAATTTTGTCGATGCTGGATAATATTGTTATCGGGCGGTAATTGTTGTAGTCTGCGTGACACCCCTTTTTATATATTGGCCTTATAATGCCCGTTTTTAAGTCACGATGATACATTCCATGTTTGATTGATGTGTTGACAAAGTGAGCTATTATGGGCGCAATTTTGGATGCAATGCCATCTATACCCGGGGCTTTGAGATTATTTAAAGATTTGATTTCTTGTAGTATAGTTTTAGTACTTGCCGGTTGAAATCTAAAGGTGACGTTCGCTGGAGTGTTATAATCTTTTTTATTTAATAGGTTAGTGCTACAATTTTTAAGGGAAGTTTTTGAGCAGCTTGAATGTAGATGTTTGATTTCATTTCACAATCAATTCATGGCGGTTGTATGTTGTAGTATACTTGGCGGTCCCCCCACACACCGTGACAACAATTATGGACTAAAATATTACTTTACACAAGTTAGGAATTATTTGAACTTAAAGGCAGTAAATATTATTATTTCATTCCTTTTTAAAGTTGTTTGGCGGGGGTTTTTAAAATTTCTTAATTTAATTTTATTCCTAGTATTATTGTTAAATTTTATGCTTCATACGTATAATAATTAATTATTATTGTTATTTAATAAGTTCTACATACCTACCATTCAATCGTTTCGGGATGACAAAAGTAAAATGAAACATTAAAAAAACCGGCCAAGTGCGAGTTGCACTCGCCCATGAAGGGTTCCACAGCAGCAATAAGATTTATTTTTATGAAATTAAAAGGTTTTTGATTTATTTTTATATGTAAGTTGATTTCATGAAAGTTAAATAAGGTTTACCATTTAAGACGTACTAAACAAAACTACTTGCTAGATCTCGTTCAAACCAATTTTCTTTGGTAGTTTTTATAGTTATGTACATCACATATTTGTTTTAACTTATCATGAAGTACTTTAGAAGTTAGAGGGGGGACACAAGATTCTTTCTCGAAAACTTTTCAGGTTAGAAAAAAATGATATAAGAAACCTTAATGTGATATTTAAAGACCTATTCATAGATACCCCACAAGCATAGGTTACATTTTTTTTTGTTTCAGTTGTACGTACCTGTGGGGCCCCTAAAATTTTTAATAATTTTTCCATTTTTGTATCAAAATCTTAATGCGGTTCACAGATATTACATCTACTTACCAAATTTCAATAATATAGCTCTTATAGTTTCAGAGGAAAGTGGCTGTGACATACGGACGGACAGACAAACAGACATGACGAATCTATAAGGGTTCCGTTTTTTGCCATTTGACTACGGAACCCTAAAAAGTAATTGATATTTATACTTTAGGCTTCCGATGTTATCCTTTCAATCCATTTATCCGACAGATATAAATCAAAGTAAATGGGAGGAATCAATGTGTTGCTATCAAAGCCGATCCTTTAGGTTCGGTTCCCTGGCCCCTGTGACCCTTGACTTAGTAGGTTATCCTTGAGATCTCATAGTAATAGCTAGGTCAAATTACACCATCTCCAAAGCGAGATCAGAGGATCAGAGTTCTTAGTCAAAATACATTCGCCAGTTTCAATAAAAACCGGCCTAGTGCGTGTCGGGCCACGCGCAATATAGGGTTCCGTAATCCGTAGTACCGCTAGTTATAATTTTCGTATAGTTAATGAATGTACATTTAAAACGTGTTTTGCATTACTAACAACACCATCTTAATCAGGTTCAAAGGAATTTGAACGAAAATTTCCATTATACTTCTCCGACTACAATTTTTTTGGTTGATCGACTATTACTCAATAACTTATAGTCAGAGCGTCCGTGGCCTAATGGGTAGACCTGTGGTTCGCACTCTGAGGGTGCAGGTTCGATCCCGGGTGGAGTCGTGTACCAATGAGACATTTTCTGATCTCAAGTACATAATACGGACGCTCGTACGGTGAAGGAAAACATCGTGAGGAAACCCGCACATAGTTGGCCCCAGACGTATTGACTAGTCCTTTCCTCTGGACTAGGCCGACCATGTTGCGAGAATGCCGTATGCGCTTGGGCAACCATACGGACATTTAAAAATATTGTCCCAGGCACTACAGTATTTGAGGAGTGGTTACTTCGCTCTGAAAATACTGTATAAATCATCCACAACGGATGAAAAGGCCTAGTTTTTATTAAGTCACACTGCACACAATAACGTTGTAATATAATTATTATTAAGTCTTGTTATAATAGTCGTGATATATGATCATTTTAAATACAGCATATTTCCTACCGCCGTGATTATTTTAAAATTTCCAGAAGCAACCGTTTAGCTGGTAGAAGCTCGGCTTTTAGCTAGTTATAGTTCTTGCTATCTACGTGTCGGCGCCATCTATGCGGGCGCCTGCGCAACTACAGGCTGCGAGCTCCGCGACTGCAGCGCCAGCGGAGCCACGGCACAACACCGACGCGACACTGCATCGTGAACATCGCGCGGAAGGGCAATCTCTCCAACTTCACGGCACCGTCCTCGCACCCCTCTCACAACGAACATTTTATTTCAATATACGCCAATTCATCGCCTGGACCAGTCATTTTCATTTCCTCTCCAAATAGTCAAAATTTGCAAGTCATCACCACTACGAGTGCGCGTCACCTTTATTTGTAGTTGGAAATGTGAATAGACATTTTCATTAGTGTGCGTACCCGATGGAGCACTCAGTAGCGAGCGAGTCATGTACGCGTGTGTAGATATGGTCACTCACACAACTAAGGGCGACGCGCACTCGTAGATTGCAAGAACTATACATAATACTGTCGTATAACGTAACTATAAAGCCTATTTCAGGTGGGCTTATATTTTAGGCTTAAGCGTAGGTGAAAGGTCAAGTTGTAATTAAATTAACGCGAAGTTTCAAGCAATATTTATTATTCTAAAACCTAATTTAATAGTCATAACAATCAGGTTGTTTTTGAATTAAATTAGAATTCTGGATCGTTCGGAGTGTTACAATATTATTTCCAGTATATTAAGAGTGGGTTGCAGCACTTGCAGCTTAGGGGTTGTAGTTACAGTTAAAGTTATTGCTAAGATTATTAGCAATAACTTTAAGATGACCTTAAGGGTCAGATTACACTAAGGCCGGGCATAGACGGTCCGTATCTTGCAGTCGAGATCGACTGCAAGATGCGGTTGCCGTACGGTATTTCGTACTAAATTCATATCCGCAATACGTGGACCGCTCGAGCAGTTCTTGAGCGGTCGGAGCAGTCGCTCTGCGGTCGAGTTTCGCCATGCGCTGGAACAAAGAATGATATGCTCTCTACAAGAGTGACAATATGGTCTTCAATTGCATGATGCGGTCGTGTTGCAGTCGTGAACGACTTGAAAGCGACGGGTCTAGAGCAATCGGTCCCGACTGCAACTTGTGGTCCGTCTATAGCCAGTTATCTAATATTTTTAATAAAATAAGGGGGCAAACGAGCATACGGGTCACCTGATGGTAAGCAACTACCGTCGCCCATGGACACTTGCAACATCAGAAGAGCTGCAGGTGCGTTGCCGGCCTTTTAAGAGGGAATACGCTCTTTTCTTGAAGGTTTTCAGGTCGTATAAGTCCGGAAATACTGCTGGTGACAGTTCGTTCCAGAGTTTTACAGTGCGCGGTAGAAAGTTACGCGAAAAACGACTGTGGAAGACTGCCACTCATCAAGGTGATGAGGATAGTATGTTTTTCGCGTGGTACGATGGCGAAAAGTTGCAGGTGGTATGATTCCGAACAATTCCTCAGAGCACTCCCCGTGATACAACCGATAGAGGATGCAGAGCGTAGCTACATCTCGGCGTAATTCCAGCGGGTCCAAGCTGTTTGAAACACTATGGCAATCAATAATTTGAGCAGCCCTTCGTTGGATACGATCCAGAGGGAGCAGTTGGTATTTTGGCGCCACTGCCCAGAGATGAGAACAATATTCCATATTTGGCCGAACCTGCGCCTTGTAGGGTTGTGGGCGTTGGTCCGGACTGAAGTACTGTCTCGCTCTGTTAAGAACACCAAGCTTCTTCGAGGCTAATTTGGCCTTACCCTCTAGATGATATCGGAACTGGACTTCGCTCGATATGTTGACGCCAAGTATCTCAATGCTAGGGGAGATGGTTAAAGATGTGCCCTCGAAACGAGGATATACGACCATTGGTGACTTTTTAGTGGTGAACGCGCAGACTTGTGTTTTGGCGGGGTTGAATTGGACCCAGTTACGTCTACCCCATTCAGAGACGTTCTCCAATGAATTCTCCACCTTAGACACAAGTTCGTTTCGACTCTCAGTGACATTTTGCCGAGAAATATTGGGGAAGCCGGTATATACAGCATCACCTGTACTGTCATCCGCATAGCAATGAATGCCGCTGGTCTGCAACATGTCATTGATATGCAGTAAGAATAGAGTAGGTGATAGCACACAGCCCTGAGGCACACCAGCATCAACAGACTGAGTTTCCGAGCATTCACCGTCAACTACGACCTTTATGCTTCTGTCTGCTAAGAAACCAGTGACCCACTAACATAATTTCTCGGGCAGCCCGTATGATGGAAGCTTTGATAGCAGCACTTTATGCCAAACCCGATCAAAGGCCTTCGCAATTTTTAAACTAACATCCAATGCCTCTCCCTTCGATTCAATTGCCTGAGCCCAACGATGAGTCAGGTACGCCAAGAGATCACCAGCCGAGCGACCCTTACGGAACCCGTATTGTTTGTCGCTTAGTAGATCCTGGCCGCCCAAGTATCGAAGAAGCCAATAGCCAGCTATTGATAATGGATTCCATTAATATCTTCGAAAAGAGACAGGTTATAGCGATTGGTCTGTAGTTGGAAGGATTTGAGCGATCACCTTTTTTGGGGATCGGGGGCACAAAGGTTGTCTTCCAGGAAGCCGGGATGATGCCAGTGGAATAGGAGAGCCGAAAAAGACGCGTCAAGACCGGAACCAACTCTGGAGCACACTTTTTCAACACAATAGGCGGGATTCCGTCAGGCCCACTCGACTTTTGGATATCAAGAGACGGAGGGCTTGTCGCACTGAGCGCTGATGAAACCGAATATCCGACATGATGCTCGCGGTATGGTCGGCGGTTTCTGCCCCCCGTCATCCAGAGTCGAGTTTGACGCAAAGAGCTTGCCCAGAAGATCGGCTTTGTCTTTTGCGTCCTGGGCCAACGATAGGGATGGTAGGGATGGTAGGGTTGGCTTGCAGAGATTTCCTTCAATAGCTTTGGCCAGAGACCAGAATGCACGGGTTCCCGAGGGGAGGCGCTCAAGTCTCTTGCCAATTCTATTGACGTGGTGTTGCTTTGCTCGAGTAATCTCTTTCTTGAGGGACCAAGAGGCAAGGTTGTACTCCTTTTTATATGCGCTGGTATTTAAATCCCGAACAGACACTGCATTGGCCCAGGATTGGTAAGCCTCCTGCTTCCGGCGAGAAGCTTTTTTGGGGGATGAACCAAACCAGGGTCGAAATCTGCCGCCATTTGGCACTACAGAGGACGGAATGAAAAGTTCCATCCCCTGCACTACCACATCGGCAACAGAGTTGGCAGTGTTGTCGGGATCATCCGGCGAGAAGCACACGTGCCCCCAAGGATAGGATACAAAAAAGGACCGCATCCCATCCCAGTTTGCAGACTTGTAGTGCCACACACGACGGTATTTAACAGCACGCTGATGCTGAATATGATGAGCGATAAAATGCAAACTGTTACACAATTTGACATTTGAATTTCGTATACCTATTATTATAAATTCTATACATTAATATGATGAATAGATGATCTGTCGAACTTATAGTCTGACTAAATTACTTAGGGGTCGCTAAATGCCTATAAATCTATTTCTCTGGTGATACTTACTTGGTTTTAATTAAGCTAATAATATAATAATTATATTATTTGATGAAGCATCAAGTAAAGTCGTATCGTCCTAAAATTAAATCCATTAAAAAGTTGACAACATCCTTACTGATATTATAAATGCGAAAGTGTCTGTCTATCTATCTGCCTTTTACCTATTCGCGCTTAAACCACTGAACCGATTTTGATGAAATTTGGTAAGGAGATACTTTGGAGTCCCGGGAAAGGACATTGGACACTTTTTATCCCGGAAAAATGGTTCCCGTGCAATAAACGAATTTTTGCGCAACAGATTTGGGGTCGTATCTAAGTTTTTGAATATAATTCTCCCCGCCATAAATCAATCTGTAAGTGCCCAATCAGAGCCGTGATCGCATTATCCTCGGTCTAATCGACTCGTGCCTGACCTGATTGTTGCTCAAACAATGACCCCATTCACGATGTGCACAAAGGATAAAACGATTCAGAGAAAATTACATTTCTCTAAGTATCGTATGAGTGCCTTTCGAGGTAAGTGGTAGTCCGAATATTCTTGCTGCACCTACTCTTTGCACATACCACATACCATCGAAGAAATTGATACACAGGCAGTTGACGTACCTACGTTATTCGGTCGGCTTATGTTAACTTAAGGACATTCCCTACGGAGAATCCGTAATTTATCCTATTTAAAGCCTTATATAAACTCATAATTTGAAAGCTACAAAGTTATAATAAAAATACAGCAATAATCGTCAGTAAGTATATTATCAACATTCCTTTCCCCATTTTAAAATTCCTATTTTTGTTTATTATACTCATGATATCAGCTTCCAAAGTAAAACCAATTTATTTAAATTCTAGCATACATTCAGCATCACCTTAGGATTTACAAATTACTTTTATTTGAAACACACGCCAACAGATCGACAATATCATAAACTACATATTCCCCGTTTTAATTTTTTTTAGGACAATTTTGAACTGAGATAAGTAAAAAAAATAGGGTTTTGGTGCGATCTCGGCGACGCGGCAAATGTATGGCCAAGGTCGTTTGCTCGGGGGACGGCCTTAATGTATGTCGTCATCTGTCGGCTGGGTTCGAGTTTTAACAAAACGCGGCCAAAATATGGAGGTCCGCCATCTGCCTACGAATTAACTTCTCTGATAGTACAATATCATGCTCGCATGTGGCACTATGTGTTGTTTTTTAAATTGGTATTATACCATAATTCAGGAGCAACATTTGATTCGTAGACTGATAGCGAGCCACGTTCTGTCTACTCTGTCATTTGGTCGGGTAGCCAAGTCAATTTTGTGATTTGTTAGCTGGCCTTGACATGTCATTACTCAAATTATCTACACTTCTAGGAACCCACTAAAAACCGCCAGTTTTCCACATCTCAGTACGAGCTCTTAAAGGTCTGTTGATACCAACGTTCAATTATGTTTGTGTAGGAAAATGAATTAATGTAATATACATTTTGCTTGTTTATATTATTCCTAATCTGAAATTAAATTATGTCGTTTTAAGATTTACTTTCCTGAAACTTTAGCTGAATCAAAACATCGAAATTCTAAATTGAATTTCAGTACAAAGTCAAAGATTAAATGGTCTATCATATTACTAAATAACCCAGGGGATTTACAGTTAATGATTTACCTCTTTGTATTTCTATTCGGTCGATTCGTTTTGGCTCAGGGATTTGATTCTCACTCCTCGAATATTGCCCTGCAATCTTACCCCCGAAACTGATACGATTTTGATTTACGAGTCTGATTAGTTTTAAATTGAGCCGCAGAAAGATCGTGCGCTAGTATAGCTGTCACAAGTGGGAAAAGCCGTCGAGATCGAATTAGTTACAAATTGAGCCGCAGCACGATTTTGCGCTAGTATATAATTATTATGGTGGAAGTAGGAAAAGCTTTGAGGTCGAGCTTATTCGGTTCTCGGTTCTATTCTGGTTTTGTCGGGACTCGAGACTCCGGGCAGCTGATTATTATCTGACTAGAGCATTTAGCTGTCGGGTCCACCGGATCCAGCAAAATGTTAAAAGTGGTCTATGACAAAAAAAGTTTGGGAACTTTTGGACTAGAGCATGAGGTAGTTTAAGGGCTGGTTTACACGTATTAAGTAGATAAGTAGTTAACTAAATTTTAAGTTACTTATTGCATGTAAACACACAATTTAGTAGTAAGTAGCAAGTTAAAATTTAGTTAAGTACTAAACAAGGAAATTAGAATTTTGACTATTTTCTGTTAGGTTGGCAGGCGGGGCTTGTCACTTGACACATTTCCGGCTGGCACTGCAAATTAAGTTAAAATTTAATTACTACTTATCTAATTAATACGTGTAAACCAGCCATAAGTGCGTGACAGTCCGAAATTGAAGCGACAATCGACATATCAGAATCGAGATTTGGTTACGTAAAACTCGACATTACCTACTCAGTCGAGACTTTTATATATTTTTGTCTCGCAAATAAGAAAATATTTCAGGAAAATATCTGTTAATGCTGTAAATCACATCTAATCCCGGTCTTTTATTACTTTTGAGAGTTTGGAAAGCGATAATAAAATCTTGAAAAACAGTCGTTCAATAAGACTTATCTGTGTTGTTCTTCTAAAAGTCTTACCTTTTACTTCCTGAGGTAATTTATATCTTTGAAGTTATACCTTGCTAAAAGTAGTGGTAACATTAACAATTGTTGCCATCAGTTGATACGCAATTCATAGAAATTCGTGTGGTTAAAGTATAATTACCCTAAAACACCTACTTTGCACTATAGAGAACATGTATCCTTACAATCCTTTGTGTCCTTCAATTGATCTTGTCGAGTAAATCCTGTCATTAGTATCCGAAAGCGTCACAAAAAGTTAGTCAGAATGTTTCGTTGGCCGCCTCTACATTGATGGTTGCGGTCTAAAATATGTTCGACTTCCATATACACAGTCAGCAATGTGTACTATCTGTAGATATATTTTCACTCACGAGTTTTCATTACACAGAACATAATTGAGGTAGCGGCATTAAGTCATAAGGCCGGCAATGCGACGCGTGACTTGGCTCTTATTACTTTCTTCTAATTCGTTAATTAAGAATCTTTCATAGCGTCTGTCGTTATACTGACTACAAAAAATATCATTAAGATCAAAATATTATAATTTATAACAAAATATTATAATGCAAGAATTAGTTTATATTGTATATTATTCAGTCTTTTAGTATTGCACAGAAAAATATAATAATACTAGATGTCCAGGTAAACGTCGTTTTGTCTTATAGAGTATTTCGCCCATATTATTTTATTACCTAACTACTAAACTAAACTACCATGGCAACGTCCATCGCTATCCCGTCGCACAAACAGTGGTCACCGTCAGTTTCCAGTTGTAATAATTAACAATAGTCATAGCTGGGCACCGTTAATCAAATAGTTAACTTCGTTAATCGTTAATCCGCTACAAAAAAAGTTAGCTTCGTTAAACGTTAAAGCGTTACATTTCGGAAGAATTAACGCAAGTTAACGTTAATCGTTAATCAGTTAATTATTGTAAAATTGCATTTTTATATCGTTGCTTTAGTGTAGGTACTTAAAAAACCTGTTGGTTTAGGTTCTGGAAGTTAACACAACTTTAAAATGTAACACTTTACATAATTTTGAAATCACATAAAAATATGAAAACCTTATTAAATCGAGATAAAAATGGGCAAGGTGATAATATTTAAAGTGTATAAGCGTTCTCTGTGAAAAAACAAAGAGAAAACCACCTTTTGAGCGTGATTACGTTTAGAAAATTTTATATTGCGTCTACGCTTTCTTGACAGATTGTACTTCTGAACCTGTTTATCGCGCCACGCCGCGGCGCTGTGCGCTAAATAGTAGGCATTGGATTAACGATTAACGGATTTCTACATATTAACGGAAGTTAACGTGTCCGTTAACATTTTCTAAATTTAACTTAAAAGTTAATTCGTTAATCAAAATGTTAACTTCGTTAATTAACGATTAACGGATTAACGAGTTAATGCCCAGCTATGACAATAGTTATGTGTAAAGTGCATTTGTTGAATAAATAATAATTTATTCAACAAATGCACTTATCAGTATAAAAAGTAGATGTTGTCCGATTCTCAACCCTAGCCGATCATGCTCGCTAAGATTCACGAAAATCGGTCGAGCCGTTTTAGAGGTGTTCAGCCACGCACCCCGTGACGTGTAAAGGAAATAAATGTCTTACCTGCACCTTTATTAAATGGTACAAATCCATTCCTAATTTTAATTACTTAATATTATAAATGCGAAAGTGTGTCTGTCTGTCCGTCTGTCTGTCTGTTACCTCCTCACGCCCAAACCGCTGAATTTGGTATGGAGATATTTTGAGTCCCGGGAAAGGACATAGGATACTTTTTGTCCCGGAAAAATGTACGGTTCCTGCACGATAAACGAGATTTGGCGCAACGAAGTTGCGGACATCATCTAGTACTTAATACATTGGTAATAGTTAGTTATGTTTATATTCTACTTATTTATAACTTTACTGGTACTCGTAAGTGGTACATTGAAAAACTTTTAATTTTATTCCTTACATGTCACAGGCTCACAGCTAATGTAGAAAACCGTATAACTGTATTTATGCGAGAACGACGTAAGCGATGTACCTACGTGTTCTTCGCATATTTGAATAGCTACAAGCCGGTGTAGTCAATTAGCCAACTTAATTTAATTTAAGTCTTACCTTACCTTAGTTAACTTGATAACTTCATTGGCGGGATTTGTCGAAAGATTAAGTTGAAACTTTCTTTTGCATTATTAACGATCTTATGTCTTCCCCTGCTTAACAAATCCGTCTTTCATTGTACTTAAAACGCCTCCGTGGTCTATTGGTACAGAGCACGGCTCTTGACTCGGAGGTCGTGGGTTCGATTCCCGCGTTGGAAACATGTTATTTCCAAGTTTGGTAGGACAATGCAGGCTGATCACCTGATTGTCTGACAAGTAAGATGATCCATGCGTCGGATGGGCATGTAAAAAGTCGGTCCTGCGCCTGATCTCTCACCAGTCGTGTCGGTCGTCCGTTCCACTCGGTTATGAGAGTAAAGGAATAGAGAGTGCTCTTGTGTACTGCGCACACACTTGGGCACTATAGAATTACTCCTGCGTAGCTGGCCTGGTTTCAATGAAATAGGCCACCGTCACCGAACCCGGTGTGGGAGCTATTATTATTATCTATACTAATAATTTATGAAAAAGTGTATTCTGAGTATTTCTGTAAACCTTTCTACGCTTCAGCGCGCGTTCAGACGTGCGCGTTTTCTGAGCGATTTTAGGGTGGGCGGATTTAGCGATTGTCGCGTATTTCCCCAAATGGTACGGGAGGTAGCAACGATTGAAAATAAAGTATTTCAGCTCGGCTGATTTTGTGATATGTCGTCATTCTTGTTCTTCTGGCCGGTAGTAGGTAGTTGCGTTCATTAGTGCGCAACCTTTTTGTCCAGGCTATAATCGTGGATTTTAAAATCATTTTAATGAGCCAGGACGGAGGAGTGCTAATCATTTTAATGAGCGAGGAGTGCTTAACACAAACGTAATAATTACGACAATAATTTAATAATTGTTAAAGCCTGGCCTAACATGACAAGAGCCAGAAGCGAGAGATTGCCATTTCTTTTTGTCAGGCGCTGCTATAGCATCACCTGGATAAATGAAATGCGCACTGATGAACGCAACCACTACCGGCAACCAGACCGCCCGGAGTCCGGACTCTAACCAGCAGAGCAAGAATGACGATATAATATTATTACAAAATCAGCTGACCTGAAATACTTTCTCGAAAACGCTGCTCCCTTCTATATTAAAACGCTATATCAGTTTTAGGTTTTTTTTTGCCAATTACATAAAGGGTAAAGCTTATTTTCTGAATACATTTCCACAAACATCACGTAAAGAAAAATTTACACGTTTTAACGCGTCCTAAACGATTTCGATCCAATAATAATGATTTTAAATAATGAATTATTATAAACCCCGTTTTTTTCTTATTACGTTGATGATAGTGACGCCATTTTGGTTATTATAGGACAAGGAGCTAATTTATAGAATAATTTTAAATACTGAACGCTTAAGCAGCCTTATGTTATTTGCAACCCTGAAAATGATCTCGATATTTTTTTTACATCTATGCACAAAAAAAGCATTTGATAAATCAACACTATTACTACATTGGGATCCTAGCTGTATTTTATTTGAGTAAAGTAAGCAAACCAAGTATTTAAACGTACTTTCAGTCCTCATAGCTCTTTGCTTGGTTTTTATGAAAGGGCCCCGGTAAAAAAAATACAAAGCAAGCTTGGCGCGCTCGGATTTGAAAGAGGAATTTCATTGAACATACAATCGATATATTTTTCAATTAGTGGATATTTTTTAGCTTTATTATTTAGCTTAATTCAAAATCGTGTAACATAACATAATATTATGCCGTTTCATGATTTTATATAATCAGTAATCACCCATTATTATTTATCTACACATATTCGAAGCTCATTTTCAACCTTCATAGCTTATTATTCACTTATCGTTCAAGCTAACGTTATTATATTATTTTGATTTTTTAAATTGCTCTCACGATCTCCCCTAAACCACATAGCCTTATTGGCCGAGAACTTAATAGGGTTTTATGAAACACTAGACGTTCCACGCGGCTTTGCCCGCGTAAATTAGATATTTCACAGACAAATTAGTCCACAAAAAATAGCCTATGTTCCTTCACGTGGTCTACATCTTATCTGACCCAAATAACAGAAAAATTGATCAAGTAGTTCGTGAGATTCAAATAATTTCCCCTGTTTTTCCACATTTTCCTCTATTTCTTCGCTCCTATTAGTTTTAGCGTGATAAAATATAGCCTATAGCCTTTTTCGATAAATGGGATATCTTACACTGAAATAATTTTTCAAATCGGACCAGTAGTTCCTGAGATTAGCGCGTTCCAATAAGCCCTTTCAAATAATTTCCCCCCTTTTTTCCACATTTTCCTCTAATTCTTGGCTCCTATTAGTCTTATCGTGATAAAATATAGCCTATAGCCTTCCTAGATAAATGGATTATCTAACACTGAAAGAATTTTTAAAATCGGACCTAGTTCCTGAGATTAGTGAGTTGAAACAAACAAACAAACTAACTAACTAACAAACTCTTCCGCTTTATAATATTAGTATAGATAGACCTCCAGCAGCCCAATTCTAATTTTTGAATGGCGTTTCTGTCTCACTTGCGATTGAGGCCATCTATGAGCGTGTGAGTGGGACAACGTGCTATTTAAGCGCCTTTCGAGATAAGAGAATTGTACCCCTGAGGCGATTGTTAACTATTCCATGCATTGGAAATTGATTCAATCAGTCCATACTCCGATGGCTATTACAGTAAATTTGCATGTACTTTTACCCATGTTTCGGCAGAAATTTGGGAATGGGGCACTTTAGCAACGGTAATTGCTTACCGCTAGGCAGCTGCCGCGTTTGCTGAAAAAAAAATATTTAAAGCTATAAAATAAATCCCATCATTTCGAATAATCCTGAACGCTGTAGATTTGTATCCCCCAAAATTCCTCGAAAATGTCATGAGCATACCAAATAAGGGCACTTAGGAAGTGCTATCGTATTGTTAAGGTAGGTTGGTATTTATTAAAATGTATGCGCCGAGAAGCACCATAGATAATATCTCCTGATTTGGGCAAAATATTATCCGGATATAATTGGAATTTTCCTGGTTGAAAAGGAGAATAAACTTTCTTCTTTTCTGCCAGGAAAATTCTAATTTCAATGAAACATTGCAGGGAAATAATGAATTTCCATTTACACTATATTATACCGACCAAATTACATGAAGCTGCTTCTAGTCAAAGACATATTTTCTTCGCTATTGAATATGTCTAAAATTTTATTATTTGTAATCAATGCAAAATCAAAAACAATAGAATATTTTATTAAAATCAGTAACATAATATATTTTTCGACTAGACATAACATTTCATGTTTCAAAACATAATCAACATAATTTTTGCTATGCCGAGTTAAATACATACTAATATTATAAATGCGAAAGTGTGTCTGTCTGTCTGTCTCTTTGTCTGTCTGTCTGTCTGTTGTCTTCACGCTCAAACCGCTGAACCGATTTTGCTGAAATTTGGCATGAAGATTCTTTGAGTCCCGGGAAAGGACATAGGATACTTTTTGTCCCGGAAAAATGTACGGTTCCCGCGCGATAAACGAGTTTTGGCGCAACGGAGTAGCGGGCATCAACTGGTAACATATAAACACAACCTTTCACACAAATATTAATTACATAATAACATTGAATTAATGTACGTTCGTGAATTTTTTCTGTTTTGTCGAAGATTTTTTAAATCTTATAACTTATAACTAAATGACCCGATGAACTTCTTATCACTTTCATAAACCATTCCTTGATACAGTAAATATGTAACGAAAAATTGAGTGCCCTCCGAATTAAGACCTACCGTTATTTGACGTGATGAATCGTTAGGGTCAAGAGGTCACAGAAAAATTAAAAAGGTCGCGCTAATTGCTGTTTTTGAGGAATTCAAAAATGAATAAAAAAAATTGAAATGCTGATTTCTCGGAAACTATTGATTTTAAGAAAAAGTTTTTTAAATAAAAAATTTAGAGGGCATTGCGAACTAAATTTTTGCCTTTGGAGTGACGTCATCCGACTTAAAATACAAAAAGTAGAGGGCGCTAACGGATCAAAAAAATGTTACAACCGTATTTTCGATAGAAAAAATATATTTTTTCATCCATACTAATATTATAAATGCAAAAGTGTGTCTATCTGTCTGTTACCTCTCCACGCCCAAACCGCTGAACCGATTTTGCTGAAATTTGGCATGGAGATACTTTGAGTCCCGGAAAAGGACATGGGATACTTTTTATCCCGGAAAAATGCACGGTTCCGCCGCGATAAACGAGTTTTTGCGCAACGAATTTGCGGGAGTCATCTAGTAAAAATATAAATTAGAAAGTTGTTCGTCACAAAATTAGCTACAACTTTTATTCAAACAATTTTTTTTAAAGGTATGTAAGTCAGCGCCATGTACTAAATAAATTTATAATCGTATTTCTCATCCAATTTCAAAATGTCAAGTCCCAAAACCACTTAACTTCTTCGTTCTTCTTAATTACCACAGAATTCACCTAAGTTCAAATTTTTGCTTAACAAAAGTCATAAAAATCAAGTCATGATATTATCAAAAATTTTTTGATATAAAAATTAGAAAACAATTACTAATATTTCATTTGAATTAAAAAAAAATACATTGCATGAGGACTGTGCAACGACACGGTACATAATGTACAATTTGTACATATCGACAAGTTCCAGCTCGAAAACGGTAAGTTTTATAAAAATGTTGTTTGAATAAAAGTTGTAGCTAATTTTGTGACGAACAACTTTCTAATTTACATTATTATGAAAAAATCATATATTCCTATCGTAAATACCGTTGTAACACTTTTTTGACCCATTAGCGCCCTATACTTTTTGTATTTTAAGTCGGATGACGTCACTCCAATGACAAAAATGTAGTTCGCAATGCCCTCTACATTTTTTATTAAAAAACTTCTTCCTAAAACCAATAGTTTCCGAGAAAAAAGCATTTCAATTTTTTTTAATTCATTTTTTGGATTTCTCAAAAACAGCAATTAGCGCGACCTTTTTAATTTTTATGTGACCTCTTGACATGCCCCCCTAACGATTCATCACGTCAAATAACGGTAGGTCTTTATTCGGAGGGCAAATTACATATTGATTGTACTATCCTGGACTTCCACAAATATTTGACTAAAATTAGCCAAATCGGAATCGAGTCTTAGCGATATTAAAGAGTTCATTTTTAGGGTTCCGTATCCAAAAACGGGACCCAATTACTAAAACATCGTTATCTGTCCGTCTGTCTCCAGCGTCCAGGCTGTATCTCAAGAACCGTTATAGCAAGACTTCTGAAATTTTCACAGATTGTGTATATTGTTGCCGCTATAACAACGAATACTAAAAACAAAATAAAATTAACTTTTCACTTGAAATTTTCTGTAATATATATTATAATATTCTGTAATTTAATAATTAATAATAGTATTTAAATAAAATAAAAAATTAAGGGCTCCCAATTCCCATAAAAAAAACAGTTTTTGCCTATTTTTGCTCTATAACGCTACGGAACCCTTCGTGCGCGAGTCCAACTCGCACTTGTCCAATTATTATTTGTATACAGGGTGTAACAAAACTAAGTGATAGTAGCAGCGGTGAAAATATGATTCCTGTGTTGGTATTTACTATTTAGGATTTTTTAGGATTGATTAAACCGATTGAATGAATTTATTAAGTATCATTATAAAAATTCATAACCATTAAAACTATATTACATATTATTTTATATTCTTTGGTCGGCCAT
The DNA here is from genome assembly GCA_937595015.1 of Polyommatus icarus. NCBI lineage: Eukaryota > Metazoa > Arthropoda > Insecta > Lepidoptera > Lycaenidae > Polyommatus > Polyommatus icarus. The sequence goes on from OW569326.1 coordinate 4,920,915, forward strand.
AACATTAACACAACTTAAATCATTCACACGTATTTACATTATATTATATTATTTAGTTCTGCGCCATGAAATAATATTATCATATTATTATCAACATCGTACTTATAGCATTCATTTGATTTACATCACGTTGTCCTTAAAATTTGGTAGATTATAAAGGTCGACATCAGTAACACTTTAGTCCAATTGATGAGAACTGAAAAGAAAGTTAGTACATTAGTATTTGTCGAAAAAACTGACTTAAATCTCAATAAAATAATATAATCTACTAGCTGTCCCGGCAAACGTTAATTTCTTTGCCATATTTTATTGAATTAGTGACTAAATAAGTATGTCACCGTGGCAACGTCCATCGCTATCCCGTGACCCGCGTCGCATAAACAATGGTCGCTCTTTATAGACAAATAATTTGCAATAAAATAAAATTGCGACTATAATTAAAGATCTAAGGTATCCTAACTCTCAAATTGGAAAAAAGCACACATTTAAAAAAAAGAAACATTAAAATCGGTTAAGTAGTTTAGGAATCGATCGCGGACAAACATCGTGACAGGAGATTTATATATATAAGATTTTTCCATTGTTTTCCAGGCTCAATGACAACACCAGCACAGACAGTAAACAAAAAGATTTCTACGACGTTTGACAACGTTTTAATATTCTTATGATATATTTTATTATGGCGTGCAACATGTCAGATATCGGTCGGATATCTATAACTGTATGTGCCAGTAGCGCCTCCACTGCGGCCGTTGCGTTATTAATAATTAATATTCCGTATTCAAAAAACAGCAGACTTTTGAGGATCAAATTCAAGGCAAAAAAACAAGGTTAGATCATAAGTAAATAATAAAAATATGAATACACCTGTATCTGAAGTTTTGTAGCCACTAGATCTTGACGGAGGTGTTGGAGGTGGATCTGTAATAATACATCAATGTAAGAAATACCTTCAAGCCGCCAGTCCATCGTAGCGCACGGAGAGACTATACGCACGTGCATCAAGCTTTGATTTGCAAGAAAATATAATATGTGACTGTGTCCACAGCAACCCACGAACACGCTACGCACGAATTGACGTAGTCAAAGTAATAAAAACGTGCGCTGCGTGGCCGTGCACAGGGTGTGCAGCGGTGGAATGACGGCTTAAGGGCTCCTTTCCACCGCGGCGCACGGAGAGGCTACGCACATGCGTCAAGCTTCGCTTTGTAAGAAAATATATGTGACTGTGTCCACTGCAACCCACGGACACCTACGCACGAATTATGTCAAGTCAAAAAAATAAACCCATGCACGTCCACGCGTGTGCGTGGCCGTGCGCAGCATGCGCCGCGGTGGAATGGCGGCTTAACCTTAAAGTCTCCCACACAAAACTGCGAATTCGCATCGCATCGCAAAAGTCTGCAAAAAAAAACTCATGCTAAAAATGACATTGCGAAGCGATGCGAATTCACAGTTTTGTGTCAGAGCCCTAAATAAAAAATATATCTATAGCCCTTATAACCATATCACAAGTGATGTATTAATGAGAAAAGATGGTGATGATACAATCTGTGAAGATTCGGCTTGCTCCTGTTTCAGTTGTGACTAACGCCAGTATGGTACAATGGTGAACGTGGCTCTTGACAGAATGTCATAGGTTCCATTTCGACTAAGATACTGTAATTGTTGTTTCCACATTTGGTTGGGACAATGTAGGCTGATCGCCTGATTTTCTGACAAGAAAAATGGGCATGTATATAGTCGGTCCTGCGGCTGATCTCTCGCCAGTTGTGTTGGTTATCCGTCTCACTGGGTTGTTTGGAAATAAAAGTGAGCCCTCTCTCTTTTGTACTACGCGTACAGTTAGAGCCAGTCCACACAACGCATTGCGTTAGCGTTGTGTCGACGCAGCCCTGCCGTTTGACGCATAGCCGGCCACACGGGCGCTGCGTCATCGCAGCGTTATTACGAAAGTAATAACGCTGCGATGACGCAGTCTTAACGTTAACACCCCCTCCCGCTTCGTCTCGGAGGCTGCTGTCCGTCATGTGTACGTTGCGACGACGCAGCATGCCATGTGAACACCTTGGTTATTTGTATGTAAAACAACGCAACGGCAGCGTTGCGTCGACGCAAAGCTAACGCAACTTGCCGTGTGGACTGGGCACTGACCCTCAGGCGCTACAAAAAATCTCATGAAATCCAGGACAGCTACGCAAGTGTGATACTTGCGTAGCTGTCCTGGATTTAATGAAATCAGCCACCGTCACCGAAACCAGTGTAGAATTAGTATTCGTGTGTACCTCTATAAAATATATCCCTCTTCCTGCTGTAGTAGTTGGCTAAGGGGACTTGCAGATCACAGAGCACCTCCACCGTAGGAGGGAGAGCTTCAACACTGACCACAGCACTCGTGAGCGCCGTATACCTCCCCTCTATTAGCTTCAGGGAAGACCGCGCGTGCAGAGGCCTGTGACAACCGATCCAGATGTGAGAATTATGGACTTTCCACACAAAACTGCAAATTTGCATCGCATCGCAAATATCTGCGATAAAACTCATAATAAAAATGACATTGCGATGCGAATTAGCACGAATTCGCAGTTATGTGTGGAGAGTCCTATGTTTTGGTTGAATTATCTGCAGAAATTTGTTTAAAGTATTGTTTGTATAAAGAAGTTTTAAGGCTAAAAAGAAAACGGGTTAATAGAAGTGGAATTGCATACAGAAATATTAGTAACGAATACCTGTAGTACTAATTCGTAAAAAAATATGCAACCTATATTTTAAACATCATCAACCGAGGAAGAACGCAATATAATTTTAAATTATGAAATAAGGGGGCAAACGAGCAGACGGGTCACCTAATGGAAAGCAACTACCGTCGCCCATGAACACTCGCAACATTAGAAGAACTGCAGGTGCGTTGCCGGCCTTATACGTATCATGTCACACATTCCATTCATTTATAATCAACTAATATGCATACTTAAACAATTGTTATACCTACTGCCAGCTAAAATCGTCAGCTCGGGCTTGGGGAACACTCCCTCCACCGCGCAGATCACATTGAGAAATCCGTCGCTGAGCCGGTCTAACACCATATCAAACTTCTTCTCAGGAACTGAAACCAGAAATTGTATTTTTGAAAGTACTACAAGGCAAATAATATAAGTTTGAATCGGTTATCAATTGAGTTGCCTTTAAATATTATATACATACTAGCTGTCCCGGCAAACGTTACTTAGCCATAATATTATAAAGTATTTAATAATACACGAGGCATATTATTTTATTGAAGTGACTAAATAAGTATGTCGCCATGGCAACGTCGATCGCTATCCCATCGCACACAATGGTCGGTAAATATTGGTCGCCATCAGTCTCAGCCTCAGGTTGTAATAATTTACTATTATTTATTCAACAAATGCACTCATCAATATATAAAGTACCCAGTAGCCGATTCTCAGACCTACTGAATATGCATATAAAATTTGGTAAAAATCAGTAAAGCCGTTTCGGAGGAGTGTTTCTTATATCTTCTTATATATAAAATTCTCGTTTAACATTGTGACACAAGAATTTTATATATAAGAAGATTTATTATTTTGATTGGTTAACCTTCACCAAGAACAGAGAAAAATCTGTAGTCCACGTTATATACTAAAGACGTCTGTACCAAGTGCCAACTGCTAATTCTTTCATTCTATTAGTTGATGCGTAAAAATGGTATTTAGAAATTAATTCTATCAAGTTTCGCTGAGCGTCATTATTTGTAGACACGAACTTTAAGGTTCATATTATTCAAAGACATCGACTCGACAAGGTTAGCTCTGCAAGAATCCATATTACTGATATCATAAATGCGAAAGTGTGTCTGTCTGCCTGTCCCCTCTTCATTCCCAAACCTCTGAACCGATTTTCCTGAAATTTGATATGGAGATACTTTGACTCCCGGGAAAGGACATATTATTATACTTTTTATCACGATAAAATGTACGATTCTTGCGCGATAAATGAATTTTCAAAGGTGTCATCTAGTATGTAATAACAGATTCTCACCAAATATGGTCATCGGCCTGGTCCGCTCGTCTTCGGCCAGAAAAGTGGAGATCACGCAGGTGTAGTTGCCGGTCAGTTCCGGCTCCGGGCGGACCACTCGAAGCGCGCGGTGCCACGTGTATGGGTTGTTAGACACCTTGTATGATAAGTCCAACTGAAATAAGACACATTTCTGTTGGCATCTACCCTTACACTAGTATATTATAATATACATAACAATAATAAGTAATTTTTAAAAGAAACTCCGTGATCGAGTGAGCTGAATTATGGCTAAGCACAATCTCGATCACATCAGCTTTCAAACAAAAAACTGCATCAAAATCAGCCCTGCCGTTTAAATGCTACGATGCCAAGGATATATACACTTATACTAGATAGACAGACTATTTTCGTCGGGGATTAAAAGTTTGTCCAAATTAGTAATGTTATATCATTGCTATATCTCCAAAATGTTGTCTTGAACAGACAGCGAAAGAAGCAAGAATAAATTTTCGAAATACCTTATCTCGTAAAATGCCCAGTGATTGGGGCTGGCGCGGCGGTATCCACTGGTAGACGAGGTGCTCCCGGCCGTCACGGAACCACTGCACCACGAGCCCCGTGACGTTGTCCGTCACGAAGTCGCAGTCCAACGTCAGCGGCGCCCGCGTACCGTCCTGTAGAACCTCCGGGATGCGCACTGACGTTATCCGCACGGACTGGACGTCTGAAATGAAAAATAATGTTGTATGTAGTATAAATAATTCGTAGTAGGTATAAAGCACACATAAATGCAAATCCAAACTAGCCCATAATCCATAAATATTATAAATGCCACACTTTGGCATGGTATGTCTATCTGTTACCTCTTCACGTCCAAACGTCACGAAAGAATCATGGCCAAATTTGTATAGGATCTGGACTCGACTTTTATTTTTGATGTTCCAAAATAAATTATACCTAGTTAGATTTGGTTGTTCTTATACTCTAAACATAATTCCGTTTGAGAATTATGTCTAAATAGCCACGATTTTTTATAATAATTAATAACGTTTACAATTATTTTGAGGTTAGACTTAAGAATTACCTTTTTTCCGACTGTGGTGTAGCCTACAAGTGTATCTCGTTTCCAATTATTTCAATTTTTCCTAGAGCATTACCCAAAAAAAAAAGAACGAATGCGAATGATCGCCGGCTGTCAGAAAATAACGAAACTAAAATATATTGATCTTTTTTTTTGTGGCTATTTATAGACACATTTCTAATGATTTTCGATGCCTTAAAATATTAGGGAATTTTTGCTACTAATGACATATCGGAACGCAATCGCAACCGCAACCTGGTACGATTTGGCCATTGTTCTTTGGTATGGAGATGCTTTGAGTCCCGGGAAAGTACATATTAGGATACTTTTTAAGCCGGAAAAATGTATAGTTTTCGTGCGATAAGCGAATTTTGGCGCAACGGAGTTGCGGGCGTCATCTAGTGAGGAATATTTTGAAAGCGGATAATTATTAAATCTACACGAAACCATAACAATACGCCAACATACAGTAAGCTCACCGTTTAATCCAAAAATGTGCATTTTTATCTTGTACCTACTGACAGTGTATGATCGAAAGACCGAGACAAATACCGATGTACTGTCATGTAACAAACAGACAAATGGAACTGTTATTATGATAAATGAATTTTCAATGAGTATCAATTGTTTCTATCTATTATTAACGTGCGATCGTGATAGGAGATGTTGAAATACCCAGCATATTTACAAAAACAAGTACTTAGCAAAAGAAAATTGGAAAGGGAAAAATAAATAGCTGTCGTTGGGTCATTATTATTTTCTTTTATAGCATAAACTCAACATGGTGAACAGCTAATAAACAGACAAAAAATATTAGCAAAAAGATGATCTTTTTTAAATATTATCAAGCCTAAATTTGAGTAGGCTGGCACAGACAAATTAAATAGCTTCCAGTTCTTCCAGTGACTAAATCGTTTATAATATTATGTACGGTCTCTTAAAACTTTTGAAACGTTTGAAAACAGAAGTAAAAATATGATTAGTTTGATGTGGAACTAACAAACCAATAATGAGTTTCTAGTTTTAATCTAATAAACTTCACTAGGTAGCCATTCGTGGTTGCTTCGTTGTTATTCTATTGTTGATTACATTTAAAATTTATTTTATAATATTATTTTTTACTACTTTATTCTCTTAAACAACAAGGGTCGTTGATGATACGATAACCCCTATTAAAATTCGAAAATGTGTAGTGCTGCTATTGAAAATGATTTGTATTATTACGTTGATAAGGATTCGAAGTGTTATTATTATATATTTGCACAAAATATTAATGATTTAAGTCCTTAATCTGAGGATTTTTCACACGATACATTCAGCGATAAAAAGCAAAGACAATTCATGGAATACGCTGAAGAAGGAAGAATTTGAATAAAGGACAATGTTACTGCATTTAAATAGCAGCAGGAAATTGTGATATAAAAAAAACAGGAATACATTCATGACTGCTTTTGATTCGTTAACGTCAAAATATTATTACCTAACCAATCATCAACGCAGTTGAATAGATAAACTTCAGACAAGCAAATTGCTTATTAGATTAATAACCTTACGGACATAATACGAAATCACTTGAAACAATCTTAATTGGCCGCATTATAACGGCACGCGCCAGCGATAAGTAACGAAAAACCTTTATCGTATAGAAGAATCATGAGAGTGATGCAAATATAGCATGACGGCGAGAAGGAAAGGGACAAAAAATAAGACATGTGTAGTGTGTGCACCGGGCGTGACGCGTGCGCAGTGTTCCACATAGCCGGTAACTGTCGGTGTGCGATATCTGTCTGAGACGCCATATTGCCCGCATATCTTCAACGTATTTTAAATTTTTATATACGTACTTTGTATGAATACTAAATGCCCTGGTTTCCAGTAATAATAGTCTAGGCTCAGACCAAATGAAAAGCCAAACAAAGTTTTTATTTGGTCTGAGAGTCTAGCAATGTATCAATAGTGCTAATATGCCGAAAGGGTTTCTTCAATTCCAACATTATATTATGTACTGGCATATTCAAATATTTTTAATGAATATTTGAAATAATATATTCGAATAATGACATCCCCTATCGCCAAGCAAACTTAACATAATATAACCTTGTAAGCAGTTTCTTCATCTGATGGCAGGGTCGTGCCATCGCCAAGCTTAATATTATTGGAAGCTGGAGCCAAATCACAAACTCAAACAAGCAACTACCGATAGCTGAGACCTCACATCTGTATCTCTAGCTCATAGAGCTAGAAAGAAGTACCACTCAATATATAGATATGGAGTGGTACTTTAACTTGAATACGTTAATTTTCGAAAGTCACTTAGGTATTTGGTGATTTACTTTTTAATAGCGGTGTCGCTGTCACAGTAACCACGAAGCTAACAACACAAGCTAAAATACCTGAAGCCATTCAGTCTGCAATGTATACCAATCACACAAACTTACATAGTCATAAAAACATAACTCCTTCTGGCACAGTCGAGTAAATAGTAAATTTACATACAACAGGTGGGCACAAAGATCGCCCCTGGGGAATATTAAAACTGCGTGCTCACGGAGCGAGGCTCCTGAGGCAGCAGCGCGTGAAGCAGGTCGCGTGCTCAGACAATACCAGAACTTGTCTTAGAACAAAGAGTATAGCAGTACTGAATCATTAATATTGTGTGTCGCCTAATGTGTTTGCCTCCAGCAAAACTGCACTAAGCGACACTAAACTGCAGTCTGCAGCTGAGCGACGCGACACCTCATCCATAGCACTGACGTTTTGTGTTGCGCAGTTCTGCTGCCGCTTGTTGGAAATTGGGAAATTGGATATCTCCTACTCCTCCTACATTTCTTCTGATTAATTTCATTGCGGGTCCCGAGACAGATTTAACTTGTCCCTTTGGGCATCCCTGAGATCATATCAAAGGGTTTTCGTGGTTGGTTACCACTGTTGATCCTGGCGATACAGGAGTTGCAATGGTGATAATGTGTGGAGGGTGTTTTGTCCGTAAAAAAATTGCCACTTGTTGCGGTTTAGTTAATAAAGAATATACTTAGCCATGTGATAGAGAGGGCCTCGCAGACGTCTATGCTAATTGCTAATTGCTAACAGTTTTTTTGAAAGCAGATGGTTGAATTTGCCTAACTGCTTTTCAAACACCGTCACTCTCAAAATTTAAAAAAAGATATGCAAAACAAATAAAAAGATCAACTTTGAGAAGCCACCAAGATGGCGTATAATATAATATGTCGCTAAAATACCAACTCTTCAAAATAGGAACATTTCGGAGACGTTGTTTAAGACAAGAACAAAAGAATATCGTTAAAACTCTGGCCGAGGGTGCCCTGTTGAAGACAGTTTTACGTTTTATGTAAATCACTGGAGATAACTTTTAAAAGCCCATTACGCCTTACGCGTGGAATGTGATGCTTGAAGTTTCGCGAAAATACCGACACATACTTATACTTTCAGTGTTATTACTATATGGATATTATATAGATACTATATAGATATAGAAACTATATATAGTTCTTACGGCGGCTTTTCTCGCCGGGCTAGTTCTTCCTTGACTCTTCTAAAAAAACTTTTAGTGTCATACCGATGTGGAATTAAATCTTTTTTTATTTATTCATCTTATTTCAGCGTACAGATATAATTTTGTTCATAAAATCTCGCACTTATATTATATTCAAAAGAGTGCCTCCGCTGCCGGCGCCGGTTGCTGAAATGGCTGCCGGCGCCGTTTTCCGAACTCCGAAGCTTGCCGAAGTCACGCGATGTTTGCCGAATAGGCTGCCGGCGCCTATTCGGCAAACGTCGCTTATCAAATGACAGAATAATGATCAAAAACATCAGTCTTGAGCTAAAGGACTATGAAAAGTACAAATATTGAGGTCATAAATAGTCATATTGTAAGGATACATATTTGAATCCTTCGATCGGGGATTACATGGATACGATATCTTTGTTTCTTTAAACAACGCTGAAACTCTCTAAAATGTATAAGGAATCTGAAGTTCTGTTCAGTACCTTCGGAAGTATACCTACCACGGGGTTTATAACTGTAGCTGTGGTGCAAAATCTTACTTTTTGGTAGCTGAAAAAAGGTAGCTAAGGTAAAGTTAAGCTTAGAAAATGCAAGGAAAGTCATCACAAAAAACTAAAATATCCACAGCCGAACAAATAGGTTAGTACCTAACCTTCACCTTTGGAAGTCATTAAAATCGAATATTATAATATTAATTGAGATTATAATTATTTCTTTTTAAAATTTGTGTACCGGCACTGGAACCTAGCGCTTTCCGCATTGTGAGTGCCAGCTCCCATTTTGAGTGCCAGCGCCGGCAGCCGTTGTTTTAAATCTCGGCTGCCGGCAGTATGCTTACCGCCGGCCGGTTCCCATTACTAATATTTTTGGGAGCCGGCACCGGCAGCGGAGGCACTCCCAATATTCAAATGTCTGATTTTATATGCCCTAGGAGTCCAATACTTTACAAATTCTACACCTAAATAAAAAATAAAGACCTTTTTTTTGACCGACTTCCAAAAAGGAGGAGGTAATACGTTCGGCTGTATGTATTTTTTTTTATGTATGTTTAACAATTACTCAACCGTTTGTGGTCCGATTTTCAAAATTCTTTTTGTGTTGTATAGGGTTTGATTCGAATTTGGTACCATGTTCATAAAAGTGGAGATCTGATGATGAGACACATGAGTAATCGAGGGGACTCCTTGAAATTTGTATGGAAACATAGTGATTTTAATTTTTTCTGAAGCATTCGAGGTAAATGCTACTAAAAAGTAAGACTTCGCACCAGGTTATACCCTGGATCCGAAGGTACCGAACAGAACTTTTGAATGCTTATAGGTACAGGTTCGGGGATTGCGGCGTTGTTTAAACAATTGAAAGCATAAGCCAACACATCAATTTGATTGATCATCATCATCACAATCATAATTATACCATGGGTCATCACACTATGACCCAATTATTGGTACTTTTCGCGATATTCTGCATCGAAGCAGTTGTTTTAGATGATGATTTCGCTGTTTGTGGACCGATTTTCAAAATTGTCGTGTTGTTGTATATGATATAATCTTAATTTTGTTTAACAATTACGAAAGTGGTGAGCTGATGATGGGATCTATGAGCAATCGAGGGAAATCCTTGAAATTTATCAAAACACTCATAGTGGTTAAAATGTTGTTTCTAGTAAGTTAAACATATCTTACGAATAAGACAAATTTCATACGAAGGTGTCTCTTGGTCCAAAGTCACTGAATAGAACTCCTGAACCTTTAAAGATAAAAGTTTGGAAATTGTAGCATCGCTTAGATAACTGCAAGCATTTACCACAATTTCGCTTACAGTAACATAATGTGAATAGTTAACATTCGTATTGGTTATTTACGCATAAAGCCTTATTTTGTAGATAACTAAAAAGAGTGAAATTATTATTTTTAACAAAAAATTAAAACCGACTTCCAAGGTAAAAACAATAGTAATATGAACTAAAAAGTATTAAATAACTCTTACTCTTTAAGAATTCGTCTAAATATCAACTATTTCTGTACATACTACAGTCTTCATTGCTTTGAAGTCGGTACCAGTCCCATAAGTTTCAAACATTCTAAGTTCTGACATTACTGAACTCACGAATACTTAAATTAGCCGGTACCGACTTCAAAATAATAAAGACATTAGTAAGTACAGAAATAGTTGAGATTTAGACGAATTCTAAAAAAGAGTTATTTAATAATTTTTAGTTCATATTACTATTGTTTTTACCTTGGAAGTCGGTTTTAATTTTTTGTTATTGTTTGTAAGGTTCCTTACCATAACTACATCAAAAAATTAATTTAGATGATATTGGCAAAGTTCTTGCTATTATAGTAGCTTCACAGTATCAGTATTACGATATTATATTAAGTTTGTTATCACTTAAGAGAATATTGATAGAGCGGAGCGGATAAGCCAAAAACACAATGCAATTCCAGGAACCCATAATTCATATTGATTGTCAAATGTGCATCGACCCTTTTACAAACCACCCACTTCATCATTTGTCATAACGATCTGAAAATATTTTACAACATCCGATGCGATTTATTTGTAAGTATATTATATTGAAAATTATTACATCGACTACAGACGTGGTTAAACTACGCATTTGTTTGTGGATTATAATAATTATGTGTTTCACTTTTTAAAATATCTTATGTTGATGTTGGGTGGCAAAGTCTGTAAAGCACTCGACAATCGGTGTACTTCTTTGATAATTACTGACAATATATTGGTAAAACATTAATGGCATTTACCGAAATTCATTGCGTTCGTGGACGTAGGTACTTACTGTAGTTTATTATCAGTTTTAATCCTCGGTGCTTTGAAATTCGAGCTTTTACATTAAGGACGCCCTAATTTTAACATCACCAGAATTCGTTAAATACCTTATGCTAAAATCTTTCATGATGCGCAGAAGTAAAAAAATGTCATGGAAGAGCTTAGAAAATAGAGCGCTTTATTATGAAATTTTTGTTTCGTTACTCAAATGTGTAAATTGGTACTGTGGGTAATATTGGTACAACTAAACTGATAATTAATAATTATAAAATATACGATAAATAGAAATCGTAACCGACCACGACTCATCGTACGTCGTGACGACACATCAAATTCCGCGCTAGTTTGAATTTGTAGTTTAGTTAGCGTTTCTATAACTTACAACGTATAATTTCGTGCTTAAGTCATTGAAATCGAATAGCTAGTCCATAGTCCATACAACCCTACAATTTCAGTTCAATTAGATTCTACATTCAGTGTGATGTAAAATTATATTTATTTTTTCCGTCATTTTCATTGCGAAGGGTTTTTAAATATTTTCTGCTTTTCTTACATTATTTTTATATTATTTGGGTTAGAAATCCGACTTTCAAAAAAAGAAAGTGTTATTAATTTGAGCGAAAAGAAAAATAGTGATTATTAATAATTTACCTACATTAAATAAACTTTTCAGCTTGAAAACAAATTGACCGATTTATTTGGCCATGGATATTTTAAACAGGAGGGTAGATTAATAATTATTAAAGTCTACATTTTTTGCGGCCGGTATGGTTTCCACAGGTTTTTCTAATTTCACGCCATATCTTCGATCATTTAAAATACAGTACCAGAAAACCAAAAAGACAGAAATAATACCTAAAAAACTTACAATGTAAGAAAACCGCCAATCTAAAAAAAGTCCACATGATGTCCGTGAAACACAACACAAACAAAACAATAAACCCGTCGCACGCGCTTGTTGTTATGACTCCGACTACGGACGGAGTATGGAGTAACCGACGATTCTGAGGTCCGCCAACCAACCGTGTCGGATGCCCGGCTTCAACCCTAATAATATAGTAAGACAGTGGAAAATTTACAAATATATACTAAGATGTACTTTGTAAAATATTAAAGAAATGATGATATTTTAGAATATTTATATGCCGAAAAAATTTAAATTAGTAATCAACGTCGCAACATCAAATTGTAAATCCATCTTAACACTTCTTTGCACAAGTTGATTGTAAACAATATTGTTACGGATACGGACACGTGGTGCCATCTAGCGTCGGGCCAGCGAACCTACCAAGGGAACACAGGCAACGTAAATCCCCTACTCGCTACTAGATGACGCTAGGTGTATGTACCTACGAGTACTTTCTAGAAATATCTGATGCTTGTTTACGCATATCGGGTTCATTCTGGGATGTTCCGGAATTTTCTGAGATTCGATCCGACCCGTAGAAATAGTCGCAGACAGTCCGGCCGGCAATTCAGTTTTATCTGAGCGTTCTTCGAGGCAACTTCGGAGCGAAAACAAGTGATCAATAGTGAGTGATTGTGATTGTGATAGTGACTCGGCTACGACCTAGGACAGTGATAGTGCTCAGTGATTTGGATCTAGTGCTTAGTGTTTGGACTCAGTGATTAGTGTGAGCTAGTGTTTGTGAATAAAGTCTTCAAGAGAGTCACCAGGTTTTCTTTCTCTCCGAGTCTTCGAACCCCTAGCACGTAACAACTGGTGTCGGAAGTGAGATTTGGAGATGCCATTGACTCCGAGAGAGGACTTCAAGGGGAGTGTCAGGACAAGGGCGCAGCGAGCTGCTGCCATTGACTCCGAGAGAGGAGTTGGCGGTGGAGCTGCGGAGGCCACACCCACTGGAGACCAAGCTCCGCCCACTGCGGGGCAGGCCCTACCCGCTGGCCCCGCCCACCAGGCTCCGCCCACTGACCACGCCCCCCAGGCTCCACCCACTTCGGGTGAAGCCACGCCCACTGGCTCCGCCCACCGGGACCCGCCCACTGACCACGCCCCTCAGGCCCCGCCCACTCTGGAGATAGCCACGCCCACTGGCTCCGCCCACCAGGCCACGCCCACTCAGGCCACGCCCACTGGCTCCGCCCACTGGGCCCCACCTGCTCAGGCCCCGTCGACTAGCTCCATCCATCCTGTCACGCCCGTAGTTTCTACGGCCCCTCAAATGGCTCAATTGGAAAGCATAATTGAGTTAATTCAGGCTTTGCAGGAGTCACAAGACCGCAAGCTCGGCGCTTTGCAAGAGTCACAAGACCGCAAGCTCGGCGCTTTGCAAGAGTCACAAGACCGCAAGCTCGGCGCTTTGCAGGAATTTCAGAAGGCTGAAATCAGAGCGATTCGAGAATCACAAGATCAACAAAAAGACCTCCAAGAAAAAGCACTTGGAGCTATAAAGGATGTAAGTGACACGGTGGTTAAGCTTCGAAAAGATGTCGACATAATGGACGAACGAGTTACGGGGTTAGGATTGGATGTGGAAAATGTGAAAACCGGCCTCACTGAACTTCAGAAGAAAGTAGTGCGCCTGGAAACCACAGGAGTGGCGGTGTCTAGTGGAACTACCGGAGTGGTGCAAGTGGTACAAGGACCAAGAGTTAAAGTGCCACCATACGACGGTACTACTTCTTGGAACGCTTACCGTCAGCAATTCCAGACGGTTGCTTCTGCCAACGGATGGACTGACGAACAATGCCTGACCGCTCTCACTGTTGCGCTTAGAGGGCAAGCTTTGTCGGTCCTGGAAGCACACACAGGAAATGGGTTCCAAGATCTGATGGAGGCCCTTGAATCCAGATACGGGGAGCGACACCTGGAGCACGTGTTCCGAGCTCAACTTCGTGACAGATTCCAACGCTCAGGAGAGGGACTACAACAATGGGCGTTGGAAATTGAAAAACTGGTCAAGAAGGCACACCCAGGAGCTGATTCCAAGATGATCGACACGAATATTGTGCAAGCATTTGTCGACGGAATCAGGGACCTCGAGGTCAGAGCTGCAGTGAGGCTACGTCACCACACCTCGCTAAAGGAAGCATTGGCGCATGCTTTGGAGGTCGAGGCTGTTCGCCGTGACATACGACACACCCATAAGATCCATGAGGTCTCTGAGGACGTTAAGGAGGTCAAGGCTCCCACAAAGAGAAGTTTTGGAGCCATGTGCTACAAGTGCGGTGAGAGGGGTCATCTTCAGCTCAACTGCCCGCAGAAGGAGACCCAGATGGCAAGGATGAAAAGGCTCGAGGAACAAGTAGAGGAGCTGAAGAAGCAAGGAGCTTCGTCCCCTGCCCGGGATCAGGGAAACGAATAAAAGCCAGGACTACGGGGCGAGTACTGGCTGACGCGGAGGAAGCCCCGGTAACTGTTATCTCCCAAGCATGCAGCGGGAATAGTCTTGTGATTCAGGGGACTATTAACAGGACGGATTGCAAAATGACTCTAGACACAGGAGCCTCTAGAACGATAGTGAACCCAAATCTAGTAAAAGCCGCAAGGAGACATAAGAGGGGAATTAACTGTCGGCTTCTTACTGCCTCCGGTCAGCCAATACCCGTCCTGGGAGAAATGTCAGTTACGATTAATGTAGGGGGGTCCTCATACCCTCACGACGTTATCGTGGCTGAGATTATGGATGATTGCATCTTGGGTTTGGATTTCATGAAGAAGCATAACTGCAGGATTAATGTCGCTGAAGGAGTTTTCAAGTGCGGCGAGGAGGAAATTTTCATCCTTGGAGGCGCCTGCGGGAAAGTTGAATGTGTAAAGAAAGTCATTATACCTGGACGTGCGGAAGCTCGGGTGCTGGTGAAACTACCGCCAGCTGGAAAGAAAAAGTCAAACAGATGCGTGTTGATCGAAGACACGCCTACCAAGACATCAGCGCAAAAACTGATGACGGCAAGAACCCTTGTTAGTGGAAGCAGTAACGCTGTGGTCAGGGTTTTGAATCTTGGTGATCGCGAGATCTGCTTGAACAAAGGTGACGTCATTGGAAAGTGCGAGGAAGTTGTCTGGATGAGAAAGTGTAGTTCGATCACAGGCTCAGACTCAGCAAACAGCAGCAACTATGGAATAGTGACTGAGCTACTCGATGACTGCAAGAGTAATCTGACTTATTCGCAGAGCATGAAAGCTAAGAAGTTTTTACAACGCCACGCGAATATCTTCTCCAGTCAGGAAGGCGACCTTGGAAGAACGTCGATGGTTCAGCACAGGATAGATACCGGAAGCGAGAACCCAATTCGTCAACGAGCAAGACGGATACCCATTGCAAAGGAAAAAGAAGTTGAAGGCCTTTTGGAGGACATGAGGAGGCATAAGATAATTGAACCGTCTGCAAGTCCGTGGTGCTCACCTGTTGTGTTGGTGAAGAAGAAAGATGGCAGCACAAGATTTTGTGTGGACTACAGGCGTCTCAATGATGTCACTAAGAAGGACAGCTATCCATTACCTCGAATCGACGACACTCTGGATACCTTGAGTGGCATGAAATGGTTCTCGACCCTGGACCTGAAAACTGGATACTGGCAGGTGGAAATTCATCCAAAAGACAAGGAGAAGACAGCTTTCACCACCGGTAAAGGTTTATGGCAGTTTAACGTCATGCCCTTTGGATTGTGTAACGCACCTGCCACATTTGAGCGACTCATGGAGTGTGTACTGGCAGGCTTAGTTGGAGAGGCTTGCTTAGTCTACTTGGATGACGTCATCATTGTTGGCCGCGACTTCGAGGACCATTTGCGAAACTTAGAACGAGTTTTCGCCAAAATAGAGGGGGCCAGGTTAAAGTTGAATCCGAAAAAGTGTCGTTTGTTCAGGAGTAAGGTCAATTATCTCGGCCATATTATCTCCAGTGATGGAATCCAGACGGACCCGGAGAAACTGGAAGCAGTTCAAAATTGGCCAACCCCTGAAAACAAAACCGAAGTGCGGGCATTTCTCGGCCTATGCTCCTACTACAGGCGTTTTGTTAAGGGATTCTCAGAGATAGCCAAGCCATTACATCGGCTGACAGAAGATAAACGACAGTTTATTTGGGACGAGACTTCGGAAGATTCTTTTCAGAAACTGAAGCAACATCTGTGTGAAACACCAATCCTGGGGTATCCGCAACCTGAAGGTCAGTTTATAGTCGACACGGACGCAAGCAACACGGCCATTGGAGGGGTGTTATCTCAAAAACAGGGTGAAAGAGAAGTTGTAATTGCATATTTCAGCAAATCTTTATCTAAGCCAGAGAGAAACTACTGTGTGACAAGAAGAGAACTCTTGGCTGTCGTAAAGACGCTACAACATTTCAGCAAATATCTCATCGGGAGACAGTTTTTATTGCGAACTGATCACGCAGCCTTGAAGTGGTTACTACAATTCAAGAACCCAGAAGGCCAAGTAGCTCGATGGATTGAACAACTCCAGGAGTATGACTTCAAGACGGAACACCGCAGCGGAAAGGCGCATGGGAATGCCGACGCACTTTCACGAAGGCCGTGTTCAGAAGACTGCAAACATTGTGTTAAGCAGGAATCTAATGAAATTACATTAAAGTTAACGAAAACAAGTCCTTTGGGTCCATGGGAGAATGATGCTATGAGGGAGGCTCAAGAAAGAGATGACGACCTTCAGCACATCATCACATGGAAGAAACGGGGTGACGTAAAACCAATCTGGAGTGAGGTTGCACCCACTGGCGCTGCCACTAAGGCGTACTGGGCGCAATGGGACAGTCTGATACTTCAAAATGGAATACTTTACCGGAAATGGGAGAAGACTAACGGCAGAGAGTTCCATCTTCAGATAGTTGTCCCAAGGACGAGAGTACCAGATGTTCTCCGTGAAATACACGATGGCGTATCAGGAGGTCATCTAGGTGTCAAGAGGACGTTAACAAAAGTGCGAGAACGATTCTACTGGTTGCATTGTCGAGATGATGTGCAGGATTGGTGCCGCAAATGTACTACTTGCGCTGCAGTGAAGGGACCACAGACAAGGAGCCGTGGGAACCTGCGCTTGTATAACGTTGGCGCACCGTGGGAACGAATTGCGGTTGACGTAGCTGGACCATTTCCTGTAACGGAATCGGGAAACAAGTATTTTATGGTGGTCATGGATTACTTCACAAAATGGCCCGAAGTGTTCGCCATACCAAATCAGGAAGCTACAACAGTTGCTTCTAAGCTAGTCGAAGAAGTGATATCTCGCTTTGGTGTGCCTCTAGAAATCCATTCCGATCAGGGCAGGAATTTCGAATCGCAGGTCTTCCAGGAAGTATGCAGAATTTTGGGAATGCATAAGACGAGGACCACCGCGTACCATCCACAGTCTGATGGAATGGTTGAGAGATTTAACCAGACCCTTGAGAGGCATTTGGCGAAATTGGTAGATGACAAACAAAAGGATTGGGACAAGTATATACCGCTCTTCCTTCTGTCGTACCGTACCGCCGAGCATGAGGGCATAAAAGCTACCCCGGCGTATGTCAATTACGGTAGAGAACTACGAGTACCAGTAGACCTCTTGACAGGAGGGTCACCGGAGGAACCAAAGACCGTACCAGACTATGTCTGCGATTTAAGGGAAAAGATGCGCTATATACACGCCACGGTTCGGGAAAATGGGTTACAGTCAAGTGAGAAGATGAAGACCAGATACGACCGGAAAGCGAACACGAGCGGCTTCGAAGAAGGGTCACTGGTGTGGCTGCATAACCCAACTCGCCGAAAAGGGAAATCTCCAAAGTTACAGACCAAGTGGGACGGCCCATACAAAGTGGTTACCCGATTGAATGACGTGACTTACAGGATCCAAAAGCAACCAAGAGGGACATTCAAAGAGGTACACGTAGACCGTCTGGCGCGTTACCATGGCAGTAACAACGATGCTCGGGACGAGCATCTCTAAGAGGGGAGTAGTGTTACGGATACGGACACGTGGTGCCATCTAGCGTCGGGCCAGCGAACCTACCAAGGGAACACAGGCAACGTAAATCCCCTACTCGCTACTAGATGACGCTAGGTGTATGTACCTACGAGTACTTTCTAGAAATATCTGATGCTTGTTTACGCATATCGGGTTCATTCTGGGATGTTCCGGAATTTTCTGAGATTCGATCCGACCCGTAGAAATAGTCGCAGACAGTCCGGCCGGCAATTCAGTTTTATCTGAGCGTTCTTCGAGGCAACTTCGGAGCGAAAACAAGTGATCAATAGTGAGTGATTGTGATTGTGATAGTGACTCGGCTACGACCTAGGACAGTGATAGTACTCAGTGATTTGGATCTAGTGCTTAGTGTTTGGACTCAGTGATTAGTGTGAGCTAGTGTTTGTGAATAAAGTCTTCAAGAGAGTCACCAGGTTTTCTTTCTCTCCGAGTCTTCGAACCCCTAGCACGTAACAATATTATATGTTTGAATGTTTCTGAATATTTATTTCGTGCTTAAAACAATTACTCTCATCTTTAGATCAGATACAATAATTCATAGATAAGGGAGAAGACCTAATGGCAGACACTTTAAGGAAACATGCAACATTTGAATGTTATAAAATATATATTTATGAAAATAAAGGATTGATAACTTGTTCCATGTCTTCAGTAACTCTTACAAAATAAAACTATTATAATTATTCTCTGACAAATCAATTAAAAAATATATTATTGGTCTTTTTGTAAGCTTAGTCATAAGTACTAACAGATGACATCACAAAAAACGAACATCACTAATAGTAGACACCAATATGAACTAATAGTTGACATAGAACATTACATTACATTTTACATATTTTTTCCTATTAAATATTAGGTCTTTATTTGCCATTTTTTAAAAGATTTCATTTACTTCATCATAGTCACTACATGCATCATAAATATTATCCACGTTGTCTCCAGATTCTATTCATTCTTCTTCCATGCTGAAACTATCTTTCCTTTTAGTTTTATTTTTCATATTTTTGAAGTGAAAACTTCTTTAGCGGCGTTGAGCACTTTTGTGGGATGGGTAAAGACTGTGAAACTCGCGTCAGATTCTCGTGCTGATCGAAAAACCTTGGAAAAACCGTAAGACGGTTGGAGAGTAGTGTTTTGGGTCGAACTCGAACTCGAATTCGAACTCGAACTCGAATTGATTGTCAGGGTTTCGATTAATTAAAAAAAAGCGACTTTAAAAAATCGATTTTCATAAAAAATGGGTTAAAAATTTAATCGATTGTAAGGGTTTCGATTAATTAAAAAAATCTATTTTTTAAAAATCGATTTTCATAAAAATTGGGTTAAAAATTTAGTCGATTTTATTAGGGTTTGGATTAATTAAAAAAAACGATTTTTTAAAAATCGATCTTTTGAGAATCGATTTTATGAAAATCGATTTTTTTAAATCGATTTTCATAAAAATGGGTTAAAAAAATGCACAACGCTAATAATCAAGTTTTCACTTCTGCCGGCACTCCTGGAGTGCAACCCGTCTTTTTTTTCCTAGCAAATTTATTTTCAACCGACTTCCAAAAAACGAGGAGGTTATATGTTCGGCTGTGGATATTTTTTTTATTTTTTTTTATTTTTGTATGTTCAACGATTACTCCGCCGTTTGTAAGCCGATTTTCAAAAATTTTGTTTTGTTGTATTAGGTTTCACTCCAATTTGATACCATGTTCACAAAAATGGTGACCTGATGATGGGATCCATGAGTAATCGAGGGAACTCCTCGAAATTTATATGGAAACATATGGTGATTTTGGTTTTATGTGAAGTGTACTAGGAATATGCTACCAAAAAGTCAAATATTGGGTCAAGGTATTCCATAGTTTCGAAGATGCTGAGAGAACTCCTGACTCCTTAAAGATACACGTTTGGGAGTTTCGGCGTTGTTTTAAGAACAGAAAGCATATGCTACTATGCAATTAATGTTTATCATCATAATCATAATCATCATCATCGTCATTATCATCATTACCACGTCGTGTTAAGGTCACCAATGTCTCATGGCACAGAATAGATAGTAGTACAAGGCATAGGTATGGATATACTAATAATAATAATTATGTATTCTTACATAACAACACCTGTTTGTTTAATACACGGCGGATAATATATTATTTTGTGAGTGTGAGTTGTGACTCTTAATGTAAAGAAAAGACGTCATACGCCTAAAACTGGTCTTATGGTTCTGTAGGGTTACCCTGGGACGTTAATCCCTCTGGCGTAATATCAATTAAGACAACCAGTGAGTGTGAGCGAGAAGAAATAATTTATTGTAGCGAATTAGTTATATCAAATGCTGTCGAGTAAGCGATACCGCGATGCAGATGCTTAACAACGACATCTGTTGTTGAATTGCGGAACTAAATTTTCTAAGAAAATATAAAGCTTACAAATCTCAACACTTAACAAATTGTAATAAAATACGTAAAATATACGCGAAGGTTTACGTACTAGTGTAACTAAAAAGAGTGAAATAATTATTATTTTTAACAAAAAATTAAAACCAACTTCCAAGGTAAAAACAATAATAACATTAATATGAACTAAAAAGTATTAAATATTTTTTACTATCTAATAGTGCCTTTTTCCGAATTCGGCTAAACCTCAACTATTTCTGTACTCAATCTTCATAATTTTGAAGTCGGTGCCAGTTCCAAAAGTTTCAAATATTCTGTTAGAGGACTGAAGATTCAGCTATCTGGTACCGACTTCAAAATAATGAAGATTGAGTACAGAAATAGTTGAGGTTTAGCCGAATTCGGAAAAAGGCACTATTAGATAGTAAAAATTATTTAATACTTTTTAGTTCATATTAATGTTATTATTGTTTTTACCTTGGAAGTCGGTTTTAATTTTTTGTTAAAAATAATAATCAGTCTTTAGACTCCGTGCTTCTTTTGCCTCTTCTTTTTTCTTCTTTCTTTTCTCAGCTCTCATTTTTCTTTTTTTTACTGCTAAAAAAACTAAAGCAATCGATTTTTAGATCAGTACCAAGGTCTAATATTTTTTTTTATATGTATCGTCCCCCTAACATTATCAGGGCTATTTATTTTCTATTTGTCTATGAACACAATTTGTCTAATTAGCCCAATAATTATGTTCAATAATATAATTTGTACAATATTTATGATATCCAATATAAAATATACGATGTAATTAACACTAAATTCCAATAAACAATAAAATGATTCCACTAAAATAAACAAATAAAATACCTACAATTAAAATGTCAAAATAGTAAAACAACGGCACAAATATTATAAAACAAAAAGAACGGAGACTATTCTAATATCACAGCTTAAAATTTGAACCTAATTGTTATTATCACACAAAATACTACTGTTACGCTTGCTCACTACACCCAAGATCGTTCTGCAAAAGCCAGGAAGATGTCCCGCTTTTTACCCCCCAGGATGGATGGCACATTCTCACCTGTTATCGATGTGCCCAATTTCTGCTCAATATCGTATCTATCGAAACGAACCGTCTCCGCAACTCCTGGCTGACACAGGCAGGATGGATCCTCCTTCAGCTTCAATCTGTTCAAGTAGAAGGCGAATCCGCCGTGACCAGTCAGAATCTGTGTGATGTGGTGTGTGATGTCTATTTTCTGTACTATTTTGTATGCAGCGGCAGCGCTTGGGAAAAAAAGCTTCGTGACTCCGGCCGTCCCTCCCACTTCGTATCTCCTGTTCCATTCCTCAATCGTATCCTCTCTCAAGATACGCTTGACGAATGAAACAGGACACAGATCGTAGTCAGGTTTCCTTCTCAATTTCAGCGCGGCCTCCTTGGCTAGTTCGTCAACCCTCTCATTCCCTCTCAACCCTGCGTGTGCCTTAATCCAAAACAAGGAGACCTCCCGCCCCTGCAATGCAGCTTTTCGGAGGTCCGCCCTTGTTTGCACTGCCAGAGGATGAGGCGAACTAAGGGTGACAGCCTGGAGAGCCGATCTGGAATCGCTAAGGATACCGACCTTTGCCATTCCACTTTTGCAGGCCATACTTACTGCTCTTTGGAGCGCTAGAAGTTCGGCTTGGTAGACTGTGCAATACGGTGACAAGGCAAGCTTGACGGAATTTGTCTCGGCCTCACACCTATACCTGTGGCTATCAACCACATCGGCATACGATTCCTCATCTACCATCCCGAACCTCAGCTCTACCTGCCCTGCCGGATGTGGGTCCTCAATCGCGGAAGCCATTCGTTCTACCTCCCTGTCTCCCAATGCCGGGTATGACACTCCCTTCTTGATCTCATAAAGTCTCAATGCTTCGAGTATTCTGAGATCAAGAGGGAGTATTCCAGCCAACAGCAGCGCTGAGTCAAGGTCTAATATTAGACATGTCCATTTTTAGGTGCAGTAGTTCTAAGTTCTTAGATTGTTATTAATAGAATTATATTTTCAAAGAATAGTGATGATTTTTGCAGTAGAATAAAGTACAAAATAACTTTAGTATGTATTGCAAAACTCAAAGATGAGATCCATGTCATCTATTAGGTTTTTTTTACATTTTCAAGAACTAATAGTAGACACCCTTTATATTGTTAGGGAGAATGGACAAAAAATCTGAAATAAACATTATTATAATGCTAATGCTAGACACTGAACTAATAGATATATAAGTAGGTACAGCTGGTACATACGACAATTATTATAATAGGTAGGTACATACATGGATACTAAAATCCATTTAATTTAATATGTACGCAAGGCAGACACTTTATATTAATATTTAATGTTGTTCTTACTAAAATATAAAAACCAATTTTTCAAATATTTATAAACACAAAATGCATTTTACATTTTTTATATTTCCTTGTTTTTTAATAGATTTTTGAATAAATAATCACACAATTCATTATATTATTATATTAAAATAATTTTACAATTATTTAATTCTTAATTTTAATTACTTAGTTTTACAATAAAGATTTTAATGATTTTGTAGTAAGTAATATAAAAAATTATAAGTACTCAAGTACTTATCTATAAAACACAGGCCATCTTGTCAAAAGTTATTAGCACATTTGAATTCTAAATGCAAAATTTTCAATCTGTTTGTAAGCTCGAGCTTGAATTACTAAGCATAATAATATTATTATATTGATGAAACAACTGCTTCTATGCCTTATATCAAATCCAGATTTTTGATACTATATGCAAAAATATTCAGTGCAGTATGGGTCAATTTATAGTATCGCAGAGAGCTGTCGAAGCGCATCGAAGCGAATAACCAAATGAGAATTTAAAAAACGCGCACGTCGGGTGCATTCGCGCGAATTGGCAAAGTAATGTGTGCGTTACGCTCTGGAGTTAAGGTTGAATTTTCTATGTTCAGTTTTTGAGATTTCGCTTCGATGCGCTTCGACTCTGCACTAGTTCAAATTGACCCTAAATCACTAGGCGATTCACAAGCTCGTTTCCCAATCTCTCACGAGACGCACCTCCGGACAGATTGGAAACCTATCACTGTAGGAACATTTATGAAGGACATAGGTTTACACTCATAAAACAACGAGGCAAAATAACCCTGAACGGATAAGGACTGCTATTGTCCTGTGCCTGGCCCTTTAATAATATTGGGTAGTATTTAACCGAGTGACTGTAAATTACCGTTTTAAGTGTCAAAATTAATTAATTTGGGTTATAGAATTACTATTTGAGCGACTGATTCTGAGCGACGAGAAATTAACAAAACAGCAACTTACAAATTATATATTTTAAATTCAAAATAAGCAGCTTCATAATGTTTGAGCGACCTAATATCTGTTTGAGAGTCAACGTTACGTCCTGCTTTTTTTTCAATATTGGGCAAACGTATTTTTTATACTGAGCGGTATTTTATCTTAAACGAAGTGTTTCGAATACTATAATCACTTTGAAAAATACACTAATGAGCAGAGTATAATGAGCTCATATTAAGACAAAAAAATGAATAATATGAAATAACTATTTGATGAAACACTATTAATCAGGGATCCCTAAAACATTTTTTTTTTATTACTGTCGAGCAAATTTTGTGTTGTGTTGTGGTCTAAGTTCTAACCTAACCTACTTTTGGACTTTCCGGATTGTGTTTGTTTTTGTTTTGGCGGGGGGCTGCGCCCCCTAAGCCCCCCTTCTGTTTTATGCCGGTCGCCGGCTGCTGCTGCAGCACGCTCGCTGCGCTCGCTCGGTTCCCTCTGTGTTGTGGTCTAAGTTCTAACCTAACCTAACCTACTTTTGGACTTTTTGGATTGTGTTTGTTTTTGACGTGATAACGTCTTATAATTCGATATGGGGTGCGCGCGTCTATGGGCTTTTCGCCCATATACTTTTTTTACAGTGTCAAAAATTAAAAACACATAAATTGAAACTAGGCCAGTTAAGCAGGAGTAATGCCCAAGTGTGTGCGCAATACACAAAAGCACTCTGGTTTCAATGAAACCAGGCCAGTTGAGCGGGAGTAATTTTATAGTGCCCAAGTGTGTGCGCAATACACAAGAGCACCCTGATTTGAATGAAACCAGGCCAGTTGAGCAGAAGTCATTTCATAGTGTCCAACTGTGTGCGCAATACATAAGCCAGAATGCCCCCGAGTGAGGGCTTATTTTAATCAGGACAATGAGATCTACAACTTGGCCCAAACAGAATTTTCCGAATTTTTTTTCTCAACTTTGAGGCCAGGGTCGTATAAAGGGGAAAAATCCAGGAAGAACAAGCCGAAGAACCCCATATCCAGGACAAACAGTTGCCGAGTTATAAGCACTCAAACTTTGACATGGACAGCTCGGCAACTGTCAAACGTCGAACAAAAGCGGCCATAACTCCGCTCCCAATAGGCCTAGAGGAACGGGGTTTCTTCCAACACCTCGGCTACCTCCTCCCCGAATTTGAACTAAATTGGAGACATCAAATTTTTGACGTGGCAACGTCTTATAATTCGATGCAGCCGGCTGCACGCACGAAAAAACATGACGCAATATGCGGCGTTACCTCGCTCTGAGGCGTTCCATTTAGGGCTTGAAGTGCAAGCGAGAGCGCGGTACGAGCGACAAAGAGGCACGTTGTCACGTTCAACTATCGTCAGTAAACCGACTTTACAGACAACAGTTTTTGTTTTGGTGGGGGGCTGCGACCCCGCTTCGGTGACCTTAGTTACGTAAGCCTTCTGTTAAGAGGCCGGGTGCCATCGACATTCTCAGAGATACATACCTACGTAATACCAAAATCATCATGTTTGAGTTGTTTTTCAGCTTAAAATACTAACGTTCCTGCACAAAAATTTACTACAAAATATTTTAAAAAAACACAAAAAAATATTTTAAGTGTTAAAATATTTTGCAGTAAATTTAAGTAGTACCTACTGAATATTTAAACACTAACAAAATATAGTAAAACACACACACATAAAATATATAATATTATAGATAATTTACTACAAAATATTTAAATAGGTACTAAAAAATATTTTTTAGAGTTTAAATATCCGCAGCCCAACTCACCTGACTGCAACGATTCATCGCCCTGCCCGGCAAATTCGAATTCGCGCGCATTTAACAATCTGTAGTTTTTATTAAAACACGTATCAAAATATAAAATATAAACCCTCAAATAGAATATCAGTAACCAATCATCATTAATAAAGCAGCTCACAAAAGTTTGCTCAAAGTGAACTTTTTAGTAGTTTGTAATGTATAACCTCACTTAGAAAAATTGAATCTATCATTAATATTGAAGTTGCCCGCTATGTATTTCCAGTCGCTCACTTAGTAATGCAGTCACTCGGATAGAATTTTAATATCTGAAATAGATGAATCACAATCCACTTTTTGTAAGCTCGTTCTGGATTTTATTATAAATCAATATTAGTCGTTAGTTTAGTTTATTTTTCGCTTACTCAAATTTATACCACTCAAGCAATGAACGCTCAAGTTATTTTTATTTATTTATTTATTTATTAAAACAGTATGTTCATCATCAGTCGCTAAGTAATTTTTTATTCGCTCGTTTTATTATTTCCCATTAATATTTATCATCCAACTCCCTTCCAACTCCCTTCCGGTGGGATTCAATCTCGGTTGACTTCGATACAAATTAAATTAGTATCAGTTCATACGTGACGCGACGCGGCTTTAACTAATTTCAATTAAAGTGCCGAAGTCTGCTGAACTGAAACGACGTTAGACGAAGGACGGCAACGCCACACCGACCGGCACAGCGGTGCGGCGTTGCCGCTGTGCTGGTCGGAGTCGAGGGTGTTAGGTTTATTTTCGTTACGGACTTTCTTGATTCGGTTTCCGCGCTCAACACCCGCCATAAAAGTAGCAATGCAAAATAACTAATAAGTAATAAGCTATGCAAAAAAGTTGGGAAGAGAAGACGTGTCGCCTCGCTCTACTTTAGTGTGTCGGTGTGAGCTACTCCTAAATTATCATATAAAATTTAATATTCATAGAATTGTACATTACATATATGATAAATATAATAATAATTTAGTATTTTTAATATTTTTTGTTTCTATTTTTACATATTTTTAATACTAAAATAAAACATTATTATTTTTATTCTAATTTAGTGTTATAAATTGAATATCCAAGGATTTTTGAATTAAGTATCTTTAATTATAGTTTTTAAATATTTTATATATTAATATATTATAATGATAGTATGAAAATTCGAGATAGTTAAGAATAGCATTGTCCTACAAATAAAACAGTCCATATTATTTTAGAATTAAGGATCATCAAATCAAAGTATGAAATCCTTTCTATCTCTGTTAGCTACCACTTTCGCTTTAGAGAGATTTTACGCAAAGAAAAATGTTGTTCGTCTCATCAAAATGAAGCTACTCACAAAAAATTTGCTTGATAGTAATAAAAAAAATGTTCCAGGGCTCCCGTACTATAAGCGTGATTTCAGATAACTTTAGAAAGCGAAACTATTAAAGCAATAATTTGTTTCCCGCGCGTTAAAATGTTACATTAATTATAATTGGTGACCAAATTAAGTAGGTCCTCCATCTGTCTTTGAATCCACTTCTCGGATAGTACAATGTACCATCGAGGAAATTTATTCCTATGCAATTGATAGACCAACGTTATTTGGTCGAATATGTCAATTCAATGTTAATTGTGATATTATGTCGGCTGGGTTTGAACTTTGACGTAACGCAACCAAACGACTTAAAATAGGTCCCCGATTTGCATAGGAATCAACTTCTCTGATAGTAGGTACATTATACACCATATAATATACCGTCACGCATTGTGTATATTTACTTCCTAAAGTCATTGTAAAAACATCGCTTCATTAGTCATAATACTAATAAATCGTAATATAAAGCGTTACCGTTACAGTTCACCTAAATTATTATTAACAGCATCAGTCATCCATTATATTAAATACAATAATACAGTTTTGACATGGTTCCGATGCAGTCTTGGTATAATATAAACTCAAAATAATTCTCTTATTAAATTATAATCCTAAGCGGCTTTGATCAGTTTAAATTAAAAAAATATAATTTTATTAATTTCAATTTTGTTACAATTTTTAAAATTCGAACGACGCGCGCCAATGAGTTTTTGTTCCACATCGTCGCTTGTCTCGTCAACTTGTCTCGTATGAACTGACCCTAAATATCAGCGGGACAGTTGTAATGGGGAGCTTGCACCGGCTGTCACGCCGGTCAAGCGTGACGCTACCCGGAAACAGAACCCCCGCTTCCGATCCCATACTACACTACCGTTTACTTCTACCACTGTGACTGACAACCGGGAACTTTATTAGTGGACAATCTTTTATAATAAAAATGTTCGTTCAGCAATACCCGCGGTATTTGTTGCCTTATAGAAAATTGTGCTTGAATATGTCTGAGTTACTTTTCGTACCACTGGAGGTCAAAAGTTTGTGTCTTAGACCGGCCTGCCGGCCATAGAAGGACCACATCTTGCAGTCAAAACCGACTGCAAAATGCGGTTGCCGCACGAC
Organism: Polyommatus icarus; assembly: GCA_937595015.1. Classification (NCBI taxonomy): domain Eukaryota; kingdom Metazoa; phylum Arthropoda; class Insecta; order Lepidoptera; family Lycaenidae; genus Polyommatus; species Polyommatus icarus. The sequence continues at coordinate 4,949,305 of OW569326.1, forward strand.
GATCTGCAGTTTTCATACTAAATTCATATTATACGCAGTACACTGACCGCTCGAGTATAGCGGCTCGACTAGGAGTCTTGACTCCTAGAGCGGTCGGTGCCTAGGTGACCACTCTAGAGCAGTCGTTCCCGACTGCAACTTGCGGTCCGTCTTTGGCCAGTCTAAAGCACACTCCGAAAGAGATCGTCACTGTATGTATTATGGTGACTAAAAGAATACACCCGCATAATCAAGACTACTTCACGACAATAAACTAAATCGATATTATATTAGGGTCAATTTAGTAAGGAAACTCTCAATGAACTTTTGGTGCTAACATTAAACGTTAGCAAAAACGAAAAACGAACTTGAGCTCGAACTCGACTCGAACTCGACGCGAACTCGACTCGAACTCGGTTGTCTGTAAAGTCGGTTTACTGACGATAGTTGAACGTGACAACGTCATAGCCTTAAATGGAACGCCTCAGAGCGAGGTGACCCCGCATATTGCGTCATGTTTTTTCGTGCGCGCAGCCCATATCGAATTATAAGACGTTGTCACGTCAAAAGGAACTTATTATTATACTGTTTTAGTTGATAAAAATCTGCGTGTTTTTCATCACAATTTCACAAAATTTGAAAATCTAAAGATGCATTATATCATGCATTTTAAATCTAGAAACAAAATATTATCGGACGTTTTCATACGAGTAAGTCGAGGGTTTTGGATGCGGCTTAACATTGTGCATGGTTCAGCTGTGGAGGTCCGCACTTCGGACGTCTGGCAAGTCATTTCAGAACCTAAAACGTCCGCGATTGCATCCCCGCGCCCCGTTCATAACGTCTGCGGATGCAAAAACATCCCGCTACCTAGCCAGTTATAGCCAGATTCTTTACGGACGTCCGAACGCTCAAGATCACGTCCGCGACTCATGTCAGACAATGTACACAGTTTAGTGTATTTTGTGTTGATCAGATAGAAACAAGCCGCATGCGATGAAAATTTGTTCCCAGCTTAAATCTTTGTCAATAAATGTATCTATTATTTTATGCCCCCTCACCCCTACAATAATATTGAACAATATTTTATTGAAAAACTTATTTGATAATATTATTAAGATTGAAAGGCGGGTGCGTTCAATATTAAACAACCCTAGACAGTCAATAATATTGCACAATAAAATTGATCGTCTAGGGGCCCGCTTATGCCAATAAAACGATTTTGATGAGGTTTAAAAATATAGTAACACCTCAAAAGGTGTGAATTTTCGCATAATAACTGATAAGTAGTGAAATCATTTTGCAAACAACATCTTACTAATATTGTAAATTGCGAAAGTCCGTTTATTTGTAACCTTTACACGCTCAAACCACTGAACCAATTTTGCTGAAATTTGGTATGGCATTACTGTGAGTCCTGTAAAAGGACATAAGAAACTTTTAATTCAGGAAAAATGTGCGGTTGCTGGCGTCATCTAGTATTTCCATAACGTTCAAAGTTGTAGCCTCGGGGAAGTAAAGGCTTTATGTCTTTGTGCTCTGATTCCCCGCTAAAGCTAAGTAATTAAAGTGATATACTAGTATAAAGAGTGCACAATGGTCGTTCCGCTTTCTTAAGCCCGCGGCGACCGGCTTACTCATGGCTTACAGACTCTGTAATTACATCATTTTAATGTTGCTCACTGACTAGTATACACTGTACAATGCCGATCTTATTACTGTAGGAATAATATGGTCTGAAGTCTGAACTAGTCATGAACGAAGCGAATCAAATATAGGATGTAAAGTAAATGACTAATGAGTAATTAAATACGAGTAAGGGTCTACACAGACGGACCGCATTTCAACTGCAATTCAACCGCAAATTGCAGTTCAAGTGCAGTTTGAATGCAGTCGACACGACTGCAATACGACTGGAATAGAACTGCAAACCAAACGCGCAGTCGGATTGCAGTTCAGTTGCAGTTGGCGTGCAGTCGTGTGAACTGTTTGGTTTGCAGTTCTATTGCAGTCGTATTGCAGTCGTGTCAACTGCATTCAAACTGCACTTGAACTGCAATTTGCGGTTGGATTGCAGTTAAAATGCGGTCCGTCTGTGTAGACCCTAAGGTGTGTATGACGTGTTCCTTAACTGTATAGAGTTCACTGTGACAGAGCTGATAGATGTACTTGAGAATTTCACGTTTCTATGAATCTTATTAATTTATCCGTGTTAATTGAGTATTAAAAAAAATAATTATTGATTTTTTTTTATGTATTTTAAAACCTTTTTATTAATAATATTGATATTTAACCCTTGAGTTTTGGCGGGCATCTGAAAGAGTGCTGTTGTGTTTTGTATTATTTTCCTAAAATTGTGTTAGCTGGGTTTTTAATGTGTAATATTGGTAGAATATTAACCATTAGATATTCGTGTTCATGCACAAGTGTAGGAAAGTGATGTAATATCCAGAAACGTGCTATTTTGTGTTCCCTCCAAAACTCCATCGAAAGTTTCAGTAAAGCGTCTACCACTTTACTGAATCGACCAACTTGACTCCTTGACTTTTACTTAGACTTTGGCTAGACTTTAAACCTGACGATACATGAAAACGATGATGAAAATTATAATAGGAGGCATATGGTTTTCCCGCCATATTCCTTACCTTTTTACCTTGTCTGTGGCACAACATACACATCCTTTGTGTCAAGTTGCCAAAAAAGAAGAAAAAGAATTTTATAATTTCTTTATTGAAAAAAGTTTTATGTGCTAAGCGTACATGTCTAACAGTGCCAAAAAATTAGAAAAGAATTTAGAAATCATTTGTAATATTGAACACTTTTGTAGAAAAGTTTTGGCTATTTCATTTCCCAACTACAATAAATGGAAATAATATTATAAAACTCATGTTTTATTTGTATTATTCAAGAAGATATATTTTATAAATCTTTCTAGGCTTATTCATATTATTTATGTACAAATAAACTTACATATAACGAGCGCGATAAATAAAAGATATAAAATTACAAATGGGATGACGTCACATCCAAATCGGAAGTACCGCAAAAGCGTTTTTGTCAGTACAATTCCTATTTTTCATAAAATCATATTTTCAAATCCACTTTATTTATAAATCATAAGCTTTTATTTGATGATAAGGGTGAAATACGGTTTCCTAAGCCAGGTTCTACTAGAAATATGCATTTTTTCAATGAAATTAAATATATTTCAAGTAGCCTATTGCTCTAAATTAAGTTCTTAATGAGCATTGGTTGGACCAAGGCCTGAGAGATGATGAAACATACTGAAAGATGAATGCAGCGATGTAGAGCCGGTCAAAATTAATCATATTGTATTGGAAGATAGTAAGCTCATAGTGGAGTGTCTGATTCCGAATGCAAAGAGCCAACTGTAGTGCAAAGAAGCTCATCATCACAAAGTGATATTCCTTCGGAAAGTGGCCAAGAGTTTTCATTTGAGGATGATGTACCATTAGCGGAAATTCGAGCTAGATCTAGGAAGAATGATTATTTTGGCAATAATCACTTTTTCACAGTTGGTCATCTCCCTACCTGAAATTGCGCTCTAGTGAACCTATCTGTGCAGCTACATAGACAAAAGGTTGAAAACAGTTACAGGTTTATGAAGAAACTGGCTGAACAGTTTACGAGATTGCTTAGGGCACGTTGTGAATATGGTTAATTTTGAATCGTCCTTCTCTCTTCACACTCACACCCGTCTTTCATATGCCAGGTGAAAAAGGACGACTCGGAATCATCGCCAAGTTAGTTTTGTATTAATAACTCGATAATTAATATAAGTACAACATTTTTAAAATCCGCTAGGTCAGTGTCAATTATAGAATTTTATACAACGTGTTAAAATGTTAACTTAGTTTAATGCATGGTTATGCTATAGCAAAAATATATGAAAAGTACGTGAAAATTAGATGCATCTTTGTGATTTTTTTCTATCGAGAAAATTTTGAGATATCGTGTTTTCGCTTAGGCGAATCCTCGGAAATATAATGAGGTATCTGTTTTTAAAAAATGAAACAATTCGGGGCCTATTTTTAAGTATAAAAATGAATTATAAAAGCGTCAATTTTGGGTTAGTGGGCGACTAACCCAAAATTGACGCTTTTATAATTCATTTTTATACTTAAAAATAGGCCCCGAATTGTTTCATTTTTTAAAAACAGATACCTCATTATATTTCCGAGGATTCGCCTAAGCGAAAACACGATATCTCAAAATTTTCTCGATAGAAAAAAATCACAAATTAAGGCCCTTAAGGCTCCTTTAGACAGGGCGATTTGACACAGAAATGCGCAAAATGATTCCGGTCAGGAGTATATTCTTAGGTGTCACCTAGTTATCAATGGTTCTAGGATCATCTATTTAAAAAAACAGTTTTCATCTACGCTTATGTAAATATTTTAAGGTCTAGTAGTTGGTCACTTTGGTGAAATTTTAAAAGATTACTAGCCACACAGCTTTATGGGTTGAAAACGCACAATAATCTTACAATGGTTAACAAATACATATCACGTAACATTTCGTTTGTTAAACTTCTGTTATGCTGTTTGTGAATCAACCAGGTAACAAAGCGACTTCATCAAACATTAATACCGGGTCAACCCGAGGCTGAACACTAAGTGGGGTGTTTAGTCGGAATATTATATCAATGGAACAGTTTTCATCCGACCTCTTTGTAGCAGGTCGACATGCAAATCACAATGATTATGGGCATTAATAAAAAATATGGTCGCTTTGGAGGATCATATCATGATTCATTTTTAAAAATCGCAAAATTGTCACTCTGTGCAATTCATAATTACTAATTTGACATTCGTCAGTTTGACAGTTTTGGCAATTCATTTTCTGAATGGATTGATTTGAGAGGAATTGCAAAATAGTCCCGCTGTTACTAGAGTTTTAAGCTATTGCATAGCTTTGAGCGCAGTGACCGAATCAAGAAATTTCGTAACGAACATAAAACTAATAATCGTCTAACGTCGTTTCAGTCAGATAGACGTCGGCACGTTGTTTGTGTGCGTGGAACTAGACGTATGCGACTTATGATTGCATAACTTAATAAAAATGTTACGCAATAGCTTTACCACGGCAGTTCCCGAGTGTCACAAGCGTTTTTTTTTTCGTTCACAAAAGTAGTAAAAAATATTTTTCTCGCCAAGGAATTCTAACGTTATGATTCACGCGCGTATGTGTAGTAAGTAAAATAAATATATTCCAGCGGCAGCAGGTAATAAATACCACGTGACAGATTTCCGATATGAAGCAGTTATAATCGACACCGATTACGAAGCCGTACGTCCTCAACAGATATTACACATGCGTCACTTTGGGAAGCCTTAAATGAAAATGTCGTGAAATTTTAACCTCCACAGATTTTTATATAAACAACTAGAATCTAGATGGGCCTCCTTATACCTTTCCTGAACTTCCACTAATATTTTAAGACTAAAATTAGCCAAATCGGTTCAGCGGTTCTCGAGTTTTAGCGAGACTAACAATATTCAAATTTAATTTTTTTTTATTCCATGGAAAATTATTGCGATCAAGTTTACCTACCTATTGGGGAGACTGAAGGGGGAGAAATAAAGTTGACTATTTGAGTACATGACACAGTGAAAACGTATATAATATATCATATATAGTAGGATTGCTTATCGTAGAGCTCCAATTTGGCGCACATAGAATTCAGCGAATTCCAAAATAAAGTTACAGGCATGTAAAACGTCTAGTTGAACAAGTTTCAAATTTATATGCTCTATTATAAAAGATTTTTAATTTTTGAAATTCCCTCAAAATAGAACAATATAGGTATGGTAAGGGGCGTTCCATGATACTGCATTACTTCAAGAACACTGATGCCTATTTTCACCAACCGCTTCATAACTTTAAGCGTTCTTATTAGCAGTCATTATATATTTATATACAATACAGTCATTATGTACAATACGTACAATGCAATACATCCACTACGTACATATCCTTCAAGTTTTCACTAAGTGTATCACCTACTTCCATAGGTCGTAACTTCTGTAAAAAATAAGTTTTTCAAAAACATATTTATTTTAAGAGATACACGACCCTAGAGACTAGCTAGCTTGCTAGCTACGTAAACACTTCGCGTTAGGAGGTGGTTGGTGAAAAAAGGCATTGGTTACTCTACTGCTTTTACACTGTGCACATGTCACGAAGGTGTGAAATTGACACGAACAGTGTAGGGTGACCGTACATCTGAAAGGCAGCTCGTTAAGAGTTTACAGCCGGCGCTCAACTCCAAACTCAAAGTCCACAATGGCTGAGTTTACTCCATTTAAGCGGGTGTTAGCTCGATTAATTAGTTTCTGCACACTATTAGAAAATTAATTGCCAAAATCGCGTCAAATTTTCGAGCGGCCAATGTCGACTTACTAAATGAAGGGGCCATAATTGAAGCGTGCCGGTAAGGTACACCAGACTATGAACCTCCAAAATTGACTACTAAAATTTTTAAACATTGAGTGACCTTATTTTTCAAATAAACGGTGGTAGATATCAGGTTTTAAGGAAATTGGCACTTGTGAACCAGACTAGATGGATTTCAAGGACACGGCTATGGACGAGCTCTACTGAATTGGTTAGTCTCACACAGCATCAATCTTCAACTTAAAACCGTTCTAAGGATTAAGTCAGACCGCAACGTGACGCATCTAATATATGCATTTCTAAATTTGTATAGATTTAACAGATTTTGAAGACGTCTTACGCAATTGAGATCTGTCAAATCAGTACAAATTTAGAAATGCACCTACGCGTCGCGTTGCCGTCTGAATTGGCCCTAATAAGACAGAAACAATTTTAATGTTATCTTGCCGCGACCATCACAATACTGTGATCAGAGAGCTTTTCCAACTTCTGAGTTGTGCTTTCAGTAGCTACACCACTACTCATTAAATAAATTCGCCTGTAGTCTACGAATAATAAAAACTGAGGAAAATAAACTTCGTCAAAAAACATGGCCTACAATACTTGTCAAAAATGTGTACCTATGTAGGTACACATTTTCAATACATTTGCAATATTTAGATGGCCTTAAGCGGTATCAGGCTGACGTTACATGACAGTTCGAAAGGTACCAATTTTAAAACGTTAATAGTATGGGAGTCGTTTCCTTAGTTCGTCAGTCACCATCAGTCAAACATAATTCATGATTGACGGAATTGATGAGCGTGTAATGGATGCCTAACGATTACGTAGTTATCTACTCGGAGTGACAATAATACTTTGAAGCTTCGTTGTGGGCTGTGGCCTGTGGCCCGTTTACGCTCGCCAAGGAAACCACTATAGAACTAGCTTGCAATTTTTCAAGCCGAGCTAAGTGATGCTGTAGTTGCTGCAAGAGTACAGTTTATCATCGCATACTCGCCGTTAGAAAAATGTGAAACTACCCTCGGGTACATTACTATAATGGACTGTACACTGTGAAATATGGTAATGGTGGGTACTTGTTATAATATGTAGCCTACTGATAGTAAATATGAATATGAAATTGCTATTTTTAACTTCAATGCGTCATACGACAGATATCCATTTCATTGATATTATGATATTGTCAAACGTAAAGCAAAAAGCTTTGAGTTTACGAGGGTATACGGTATATATTTTGAAAGAGGTGTATTTTTGGGTCTGGAAAATTTTGTCTATTTAAGGAAATTCGCTATTTATATCCATCAAAAACAATAAGTCGAAAACAACCATTTATCGACCACATGTTTGTATGTATGTGTTTGATAATATTATAGTTTCGCCAAAATAGATTTTCTGCGACTATTGTCAATCTTTCTTTTACGCTCCTTATCTTTATTGCGCATAGAAAAGAAATCCTTAAAAATAGCAAGCATTACGGTCATATTTTCTGTTTACTTAATCAATAACAGTATTAACGTGCCGCAGCAAGCCGCTTGTAGGTTCATTATAAAGCACTATGTAAATTAGTTGCAATGGACGTAAAAAGTTCCATTGTGGCTTCGCAAAAGGAATTTCTTGTGCCGCTTTAATTGCTCAATATAAAGAAGAATTTTGTACATTTACATTGTTGCATTGCGGTTTTAAATTGCAACAAGTAACATTTTCTTCGATAGGGTTTTTTGGTTTTACTGCCAAAATGCAGTATCGTTGTTTACAATATTGATATAATAATATTAATATCTACTAAAATCACAAATTGATGACGAGGGAGGGCATAATATATCTATGACTTAATTTAGTCAGAGTCTAGTTTTAAAATTTGTTCAATTCCAACAATGATAAATTCTCGTGATATAACTTTAATTACCAGCGTAGATTAACATCAGTGTGCTTAGTGCGAGTTTTATTCGATCATACGCATCGAGCGCGTAAACGCGAATTTATATGGGATCAAAGCAGCGCCATCTACTGGCTAACGTGGATATTGCTTTGTTCCCATATAAATTCGCGTTTACGCGCTCGATGCGTATGATCGAATAAAACTCGCACTAACCCCTCTGTACTCAGAGACATAAATAATAATTATAGCTTACTATGTTATGCTCTATAAATTGTCTGTCTAACTCTTTATCCAATTTAAGTTATCGTTTAACATCTCCGAGTGTGACATTAATTAGCTAAGTTATAAAATCCATAACGAAATATATTTGGTGCTGTATTCAGCTGCACAGTAATATAATTAGAAGGTAAATTAGAGAATGGAGAATCGAGTTTTGGTAAATGCACTGCGCGCAGTTCCTAATGTAAGGGAAAGCTATGTGGTTCCTCATGCTTAAGTCTAAAGAGGAAGACGAGCATTGTTACATAGATGGTAATAAAGTTCATATTCCTCGACTTTACTAAAATTATGACAGAAATAGTGCATCACTCGTCTGTTTATGGTTAATTAAGATAATAAGTGGTCTTGTTATTTATGCTACCGGCAATCTATATAATTCAGGCAAATGCCTGAATTATATAATATTTTCTTAAGTAGTCAAATCAAATCGGACATGTTGAGAACACAAAAAATAATTTATTTCAATTCACATCATATTAGACTCGAAATTAATTGAAGTCGAATAATTGAACAAAAATCCTAGTCTTCAGAGAAATATTTAATCTAAATGTTGAAATAAGTTGGAACGACGACGCTGCCAAGATGAATTATTGAAATATAATGTTAACAGACAGGAATATAATATGTATCGTATTCCATTATTGAAGCAATTCCAACTGGTCACAGCCCCGGTTGAGAGACAATTATGTTCTGCCAATATTGACATTAGATATTTGATCAGTTTCATTATTGCACTGTATAATATGTCGCAGTCCACTGGTTAAAATAGCCGTTCGATCAAACGGCTAGCCCTTTGACTGAACAACGCACTTACACAGACTTACCCAAGCAGCAACCAAGCGTAATGAACATCTAAAAAGCAGCTAATATAGCACTTAACGCTGTTTTAGAGCTGTATAAGAGCGTTGAAGAGATATTGTAGTGTTATAATGTCGGTTTAGGAGTAATTATTCAGCTCTAGCTGTATTAAATCTGTATTAAGAAGTGAAAGTACGCTTAAAGTTCTAAATCAGTGTATCGAAACTGTCATGTACAGCTTTAATTTTAGCTACTGAATTTTAGTATTAAAGCTGTACAATAGCTGTATTATGCATACCGTCACTTACTTAATACAGCTTAGAGCTGTATTATGGTGGTCCTCAAATCTTATTGCTGTATTATGGAGTAGCCAAACTCTCTTCTACAGCTTATTTTTATGGTGTAATTGTACACCCTTTTACAGACTAAAGCTGTATAATTTCTCTCTTTGACAGTAAAAAACAGCAATAATAGTAAATTTATTCTTTTATACAGCCCATCAATCGCTTAAACCTTAATACTATATCCATTACCTACATAGTACAGCTATTAATGCTATAAGACCATCAAAATAGAATATATGCTGTTTAGCAAATTGTCGCCATTTTATCAATTACAAATCGAAGATTACGAACATGAGTACATAAAAATTAGACTAATGTTATTATATTTATCAATATTTTTAGTTTGTCCAACAACCTTCTATGCACCAACGAGGCTCTACGTCCATTAATTCAAACTTTTTAATTTCTAACCTATAAAAACCATATTTAGTAACCTTATTTAATATCTCTTTCTTGATTATTTTGCTAGCGCGTTTATTTTTTATCACAAAACATATATATATAACCACAATAAATTTATTTTTGCACGATAATGCACTATATTCTACTCCCATCGATCTCCTTAAACACAGCGTTTATAATTTTGTTACTTCAATCAACAGTTGCATATATTATATAAACGCCATCATTAAAATATTTCCCCTGTTTCGTTTTAATTCTTTTGTTACTCTATTCAACAGACTTTTTACAGCGTAAAGCTGAACAAGTGAGTTACAATGGAATAATTGGAGTGTATTGGTTTCTTCGTACACCATAGTTCAGCCGAAAAACAGCTATTATACAGCTTATTTTTGCTTATACAGCTACTGTATAGCCAATATAACTCAAAATGCTGTATAATTTGTGCCCATTTCAGGGGTATAAGGGCTGTATAAGCGCTTATACAGATTTATGTAGCCTGGAAATACAGCATTAAGAGTATAAACGACCTTTAATACAGCTGTTATACAGCTTGTGATGCTGCTTGGGTACTGTGCACTATATTTTCATACCAATTATCACGTCCACAAAATGTTTCATTAGCTTTTAGTAACTGTATACACGCAAAATAAAAGCCTAGAGAAACAATATAACATTATAATATATTTCCACAGTCCCGTGGTATCATCTATATTCTATAATAGTATCTAGTATTATAATATTATAGAGCATAGATATAGTATATAGTATAATATAGTATAGGCGTTTCATTAAAATCGAAAAAAAAAATATTGGTTATCTTCAGGGCCCGTTTTATCACTTCCTGATAAAGTGGCGGATAGGCTATTCACAACTTTTTTGACAGATTCTTTATACTATATCTGTCAAGTTAAATCGTGAATAGCCTATCCTGAACTTATCAGGAAGTTGTGGAACAGGCCCTTAGTATATTACAAAGCAGTAACCTTGAGTGTGAAAGTGTGTAACCTTTTCATGTTCTAAAGTCTGACTGATTTACGATGAATGCAATATGATAATTTGTGAGAGACTTTGAGAAACGAGACAGGACATATTATTTTTTTGTTCCTGAAAAATAGTACGAAACTCCGCAAAAATTAATTTCGGCTTACTTTCCATTTCTTTTTTTTTTTTTGTATTTTTTTTATATATTTTATTTAAAGTCGCTTTAACATCAGGGTCATTAGCGACCATTAGCATTTCTTATTTTGAAATCCTGATATATATTATCTTCTAAGGAAAGAACACATATTTTTTTAAATATAGACAGAATTTCTTAAATAGCAGAAAGTATTTTTCCTTGTTCGCGTTAAATGAATTCTGAAAATATGCAGATCCAAAATTATTTTCCAAAGTGAGCCTCCAAGTATCAGCGCGCTGCTCCATACTAATATTATAAATGCGAAAGTGTGTCTGTCTATCTGTCTGTCATTCTTTCTGTCTGTCTATCTGTTACCTCTTCACGCCCAAACCGCTGCACCGATTTTGCTGAAATTTGGTATGGAGGTACTTTGAATCCCGGGAAAGGACATAGGATACTTTTTATCCCGGAAAAATGTACGGTTCCCGCGCGATAAACGAGTTTTGGCGCAACGGAGTTGCGGGCATCATCTAGTTTTTAGGGTTCCGTACCTAAAGGGTAAAAACGGGACCCTATTACTGAGACTTTGATGTCTGTCCGTCTGTCTGTCTGTCTCCAGGCTGTAACTCAAGAACAGTAACAGCTAGAGAGTTGAAATTTTCACAGATTGTGTATATCTGTTGCCGCTATAACAACAAATACTATAAATAAAATAAAATAAATATTTCAGGGGGGCTCCCATACAACAAACGTGATTTTTTTGGCCTTTTTGGCTCTATATCAATAATGGCAACAAGTAGGTACTTGATTTTTTCTCAAGTTCCTTAGTTTTATGTGTACTTTAATATTTAATAATAATATTAAAATAAAATAAATAATTAAGGGGGGCTCCCATACAAAAAACACCACCAAACACCTAATTTTGCTCTATAATGGTACGGAACCCTTAGTGCGCGAGTTTGACTCGCACTTGTTTATACTTATTAAGTCTTTCCTTCGCTTTGTATCCCCTCACCCCTGCTGTCGAACAAACTTATGGCCTTATTATGTCTACAGCCACCATCATCTCTGCAATTTTACCTCTGCGTAGACTATGTAACTGCCTGTCAACTATAATATTTTTTCGTCTCTATCAAATGTACGAAGATGTATGAGAAGGAAAGTCGTGAATATATAACTTTGCCTGTCCCAAATTCAACGAACTTAAACAGCAATGACACTTTCCAAAGTAAGTTTGTAACTTACGGGAACTTATTTATATGGAGTTCCTCTTGTATCTTATACTTCGTTAACATCTTTAAAAGAATTTACAATGAAGCTAGGAATCTTATATTCGTGATTATTCCTAGGAATCACCAATAACATGAATTTTAAAAATTTTAGGTAAAATTAACTTAATTAGGCATATTTTAGCAACTTGGTTCATTATCTTTCAAATTTGATTTCACGTAAAATAATTATACTCGGGCCATATTGCTGTGATTAAAATAATTACTAAATTGAAAACAAGATACGACAATAATTAATATAGTTCCTAGTTATTCTTCCTCGAAATTCTATAGAATACTTCCAGCAACAATTTTGGTTCTTGTGGCTGATTCAGGTGATCAATTATTGTACTTTCGTAAATAAAAATTAAAAACAACATTTTTGATCTCCTAAAGCAGGAATCCGGCAATCACAAAGTAGACACAAAAACACGGCACGACGTCGTACGACGTCGTACGGCGCCGTACGGCCCTAAGTCAACACTATCCGCAAATTAAAATAAAAAAATAACATTAGAAACTAAACAAAACTGACAGATATACTTCGGCGAGTGGACCAACTCAAATGGAGATGAACCGGGCACATGCTACGTTTTAAAATCGAAAGCTGGAGTGAGCGGGTGGCAGCGTGAATACCGCGAGGGACGGCTTCAGGAACCGAGGCCGCAAAGCCCTAAGGGCCCTTCCACACGACGTATTTTTTGCGCACTAACGCGGGCGGCGAGGCGCGTTTTTTGATGCGCTCGTCTTCTGCGCGTTTTCATCGCGATTTTTCAGATATAAAGTTTAAAACGTGTCGACTTCCTTCCGTTTGCTGAGCGTTCAAATTGCATTTTTATCGATACAATCGAGCGTAAAAAAACGTCGTGTGGCCCTAAGATGGAAGGATGACTTATAGCAAACATCGGGCCCGCTTTGGCTAAGAATTGCATCCGATAGAATGCAGTGGAGGGCTCTGGAGGAGGTCTATGTTTTTTTTACATTAAATAAGGGGGCAAACGAGCAAACGGGTCACCTGATGGTAAGCAACTACCGTCGCCCATGGACACTCGCAACATCAGAAGAGCTGCAGGTGCGTTGCCGGCCTTTTAACCCTAGTGAACTACTCTTCTTGGGAGTTACGTTCAAACTACTTATACGCTTTAACATCTTTTTTATTATTATTTAGCTACAATATTACAACTAATAAACCTACCGTTTTGGCTCAGTTGCCATACTGACCGTATCTATTAAATGGGAGATGTGCGAGAAGCATCATACGATACGCGCGAAAACAAAAAAGAGGCAAGAATGTTGGTGATTCGTTGGCGCTTTTGAGGCGTAGAGTAGTACACTAGGGTTCAGAGGGAATACGCTCTTTTCTTGAATTTTTAACACACTGACCATCGCGACATCTTATAATATTATACTTTTAAATAACATTATGTACACAAAACTTTTAACTGGTCCGGAAATAAATATTTTATTTATTTATTTAAAGAAGCCTACCGAATCGAAAGCCAAGCTCTACAGATGACCGACGGGAAACGAATCTTCAAGAGCGACGTGCTCTTGAAGATTCGTTTGGATTATTGTGGTTTATGTAATCTAAAATCAGTTTCAAATCCTGTATCTATATAAATAAAAAAAATCTGTTAGTCTCTCTAAAATTTGAAAATGATTAAAACCTAAACCGATTTGGCTAATAATTTGCAGGAGAAAAATAAAAGAAACATAAAATGTATAAAACAAACAATATATTTAAATAACAACTACATCACAAATAAACAAAATATGTATAATGTACTTCAAACATAGAACAACTTACCAGATATATTTCTAAGTTATTCTAAAGACAGTTCAGAGCAACGTCTTTCCGTGCCCAAAATCAGACAACTTCTGATCTGTCGATAATAAGTCATCCCCTTTTTATAAACTTGTGAGGATAGAAGGGGAAGAGAACCGAGTGGGGGAGAGGCGTGTTCGTCTATGACGTATCAACTGACTGTCCAAATATCAATTGACTATCCCACAAAAACTATTGCGGAAGTAATTATTTATAAATTAAAATTAAAAATATTTCTTATTCTCCCACAAATTAGTCTTGAAAATCGTTCGTGGTAGTCCGAGGAAGGTTAATATATTAGGAGAAAGGTTATCGAAGTTCACCGCTCATAATAATTATATTATTAAAGTAAAAAAATATATTGTAACGATACCCAAAATCGATTTTTTTTTACATTAAAACGAATTAAAGATAATTCTACATTAACACTACTTTAGTGTAAAAAAAAATCAAATAAACATATTCCGAAGTACCGCAGTAAAAGTGTAAATAGTAAAAAAGATAACAACATTGAATGTAAACTTGTTGAATGGTTGAATGTAAAAGTATTAAGTATATAATACTATGTGTAAAAATACCTATACTCCACTCGAGCTAGCTTGTCGCTAGCGGTCATTGACTTCCTGTCAAAAACTTGTCATTTTCCATATAAAACCACGATTGACAATATCTGACACTTCATTGTCATTGGCGGTTTATATGGAAAATGACAAGTTTTTGACAGGGAGTCAATGACCGCTAGCGACAAGCTAGCCCGAGTGGAGTATAGTAAGTATATAATTCATACTATCGCGAACAATATCCTCAACAAACAAGTGCCGTCAAAAGTTTTAATGGCCGTTTCGTTTTCGGAGAAAAAACGATTGAAAACTCTCTACAAGTCCCCTTACCTGGCCTCTTGTATAGCGAGATAATTGCTATCTTTTACGGTGAAAGTTCCTGAACAAAACGCTACATAATTATATATTATGGGAAAAGTTAAGATGGATTACGCTGTTTAATCCGAAGTTTTTGTTTTTGTAACTGTTAACTTCGTTATTTGCTATTTTTGATATAGTTTTTTTTAAAGCAATGCGTTGTATTCTGAAGACTTTTTCTTTATACTTACTGAGTGTAAATTCACCAATACCTGTAAGGGTCAATTCAGACCGCAACACGACGTGTAGATGCATTTATAAATTTGTATTGAACAGACAGATTTCACGCAATTAAAGTCTGACAATTCAATACAACTTTATTTTTTATTTTAATTGCTCAATAGCAAACACTAATTATTTATGTTTAAACACACCGTGCCGAAGTTCCGCGGTAGAAGTTCGGCATGATTACGTCAGCAATGTCAAACGTATACATATATCGCGACGGAATTTCGGTATGGTGTGTCATCGGTAACTTAAAATTCATTGCAGGCGGAATCGTGCTGAACTTCCGCGCGGAACTTCGGTATGGTGTCTCTAGACACTTAGACAGTATTTATAATACACAATCGATTTGATTATTATAAGGAAATGCTGAGCTGGGGTCCATCTTTGGCATCACATATGATGTTAAATTAATTGTACTTAGTCCTTGTTCTTGCGTCTGTTTGTAAATATTTTGTTGTGTGATGTGCAAAATAAATGTTTTTTATTATTAATAATAATTAATATTATGTATATTGTATAAGTGTAATTATATGCGAAGTTAACAGACCGATTGCAAAAATGCAACATACCTACGCCAGACAGTTTTCTGCCAGAAGACTACCTTATTCTCTACTACTGATACGAGTACTGTAGGCCTCATGTAGACGTTCTTAAAGTGTTAACTTTGTTAACCTATTTAGAAATAAATATTTTGATTTTTTATTTTCTAGGAAGATAACTTGCACCAAAAGCCCACTTGTACCAGTCCACTGACACCGACCACGTTGACGATCAACGTTGCAACGTTTAATTAATTTTCTAGCTGTTTTCGGCGTTGCCAGTTAAACTGCTTTAATTTCTCAGTTCGAAGCGCAAAAATAATTGGAAAATAAATAGCCCTCAACCAACTTCGTTATCCTAACTGCGGACCTAATTGCCAGAAATAGGAAATCGTGAATTTTTT
Organism: Polyommatus icarus; assembly: GCA_937595015.1. Classification (NCBI taxonomy): domain Eukaryota; kingdom Metazoa; phylum Arthropoda; class Insecta; order Lepidoptera; family Lycaenidae; genus Polyommatus; species Polyommatus icarus. The sequence continues at coordinate 4,965,704 of OW569326.1, forward strand.
GATGAAAATTCACAGTTTTTTAAAATCGTATGAATAGTACGATTTTAAAAATCGCTCAATACATTCCGAATCAAAATATCACCGAAAGTTATTTGAAAATCGTGCCACATCAGTGGTATGTATAACTGCGTTTAATTTAACATCTGTTGCGTCGTTTGATAACTTTCATAAAAACATAATATTTGACTGGATTTCACCACATTCCAATAATAATTTATGAGTCTATATTTTATTGGAATATAGACTCATAAATAATTAACTATAACGATAACATAAATGAAATAAAAATGAAAAATCTTTATTCAATAACTGACTTGTTTTATAGTATTAGTACAGGTGACTAGGATCCCCCTTTAGGTTAATCGATGGTTCAGAAGAAACAAAAAAACTTTCATTATTGTAAAGAAAAAAACTAGAACAAGCATGGTAGCAGTTTTACTAAAAGTATATAAAGTATAATACCAAACAAAATTTTTCATCATAAACAAACGACTTATGTAGTGACAGTGCCTTTAAAATAATTATTGTTGTAATGAATTTACAGACTCGATTATTAGGGCAAACTACATACTTAATATTAAACTGTGTATCAAATTAATAGCACACATTTTAACTTGAGGTTGATTTAACCCTCGTGAGGACAACAGAAGGTTCGAAGTGATTGCTAAGGAAACTTGAACTCTGTGCCCTTAACTTAAGCTACTGTACAAATATAGTCCGTTATGTGAAAATAAAAAAAAAAAATAAAAAAAAAAAAAAAAAAAAAAAATATCCACAGCCGAACATATAACCTCCTCGTTTTTTGGAAGTCGGTTAAAAATTAAAAGGGTAGTGTAACGTTCGCTTCTCACGCGAAATCGACGAGGTCGTTGTTTCATTTGCCTTTTACGGGGTATTTTACTGCGTTTTTGTAAACATGTCGACATTCGCCCTAATCGCAATAAACTTTGACAATAAATTAACTTTTTAAATACAGGAATTTGTTGGTAAACGTTACCGATAAGGAAACAAAACTGTGGGATTTATAACTAGCCGTGCGTTTATTTGCTTATAATAGCTGTTTATTATAACAAACATTATTTAAAATAGTTACGACTTAAAATTCAATTGAAAGTCGAAACCTACCTATGACAAGTCAATTCAGACCGCAACGCGACGTGTAAATGCATTTCTAAATTTGCATCAAGTCTGTCAAATCCATAAAAATTTTCGTCCAGTTGCATTCTAAATTGACCCTTAAACGTACTTATAATTGTACGTTTCAGTCGTCGGTAATAAACCTTTGTTAACAACTTAATTACTTCAAACTAGGTACTGCAGATGTCCTAACCTAGAATATAGGTTTTCAATTTCGTCGACGCAGGTGGGTCAGCTAAATTTGCGCTTTCAGCTTATTGCGTTCTGTGGTCTCGGAGACCGCAGCCGACGCTGTCTGGCGCACCGGTGTCGGCACTACAAATAGGCGAACGCGTTAGCCAACGCATTGGCCAACGCGTTGGCCAACGCGTTCGCCTATATGTAGTGCCGACAAAACGCGTCGGCCAACGTCTAAATACCTACCGCCAACGCGCGAGTCGCCTGTTCTACACATTGGGCCGACACGTTGGCCAACGCGTCGGCTAACGCGTTCGCCTATATGTAGTGCCGACATAGACGGTGCCAGCTTAGGGTTAGTCAAGTTGAACTCAGAAAATTGCTTTTCAAACAATTTTGAGTGAAACAATATCGGAATTGTTTCACTCTAATCTGCTGAAACTAAATTAAGTATGTACAATTATTTTATTAAAAAGTGCAAAGCAAAAATACACATCATTTTATTGATTTTGTTTACGTTTACATTCATCTGACATAATTAAAAGTAACGCTTGTGTAAAAGTATATTTTGTTACAAAAGAAATAATGTTAAGAAAAAATATAAGAGAAAGCTATTTTTATTTTAGAACCATTTCTATATGAAAAACTAAAGTCAACTTTATCAAATAACCCGGAATATAATACTCTAACAAATTGTACACACTAAAAGCCAATAAAATAAATTATATAGCTGATGGTGCGCGATAAACGTGCCACAAATATTATAGAAATTGTGTTTCTCTTGTAAAAGTTCAGTAAACAAGCCAGGAAAGTATACACGGGACGGTGAAATAAAACTGTTACGCTTCTTTCACATTTAGAATCTACGAATAATAAAACCAGGAAACGTAACTCCCATACTAATACAGTTTTAAATTTGGTTCCATTCGAACTGTCATGTAACGTCAGCCTTTATACCGCTCAAGGTCACCTAATGTATGAAAAGTGAACCTAAGGTTCACTTTTTTGACAAGTATTTTGGAGCATGTTTTTTGACGGAGTTACTCTTCCGTAGTTTTTTATTATTCGTAGTTTAGAATAAAATTAAAAAGAAGAAACTTTCCAGCTAGCAATCGCTTTTTATTTATTTTATGCTCTATCAATTCGTTGAAAAATTCACTTGCTAACAGAGACGGCATTTTGTCGAAGTTAACGGCGGAACCTTTTCTTTTAAACATAGAGACAGATTTTGATAAGGTTTTTTTTAAAAGAGTGATTTAAGAGGAAGATTTAATTTGTTAAGTATTAGATGACGCCCGCAACTCCGTTGTGCCAAGATTCGTTTATCGCGTACATTTTTCAGGCATAAAAAGTATCCAATATCCAATGTCCTTTCCCGGGACTCAAAGTATCTCCACACCCAGCAAAATCGTACCAACGGCTAGGGCGTGAAGAGACAGAAGACAGACACACGGCTTAAACCACATACCAGTTGTATTGAAATTTGGTATGGATATAGCTCGAGTCCCGGAAAATACTTTTTATCCCAGAAAATGTACGGATCCCGCGTGATAAACGAATTTTGCCGCAAAGGTGTAGCGGGCGTCATCTCATAATGATATAAATAAATGTTAGAAAATAGAACTTTTCGTAAGGAGAGCAGTTTGTTCCAACACTGTTTTCGAGGGTATATTATAGGATTGACTTGTATTGTTCTACCTGAACCCGTAGGTCTGATGAGCGTCCTGAATACTTATGGCCTGATTGTGTCGAACAATAGAGGACTTTTCAGTTTTGTTCGCGCAAACCGATCAGATTGGCCTTTCATTGGCTTTCCAGAGAGTCGTTACATTGTAACATGTATAGGGAATGTTTCGAAATAGCTTTTTGGAGTTGGAGTCTTAAAACACTTAATTTAACTTAAAACATTTTGTGTAAATGAAATAAAAGGTATTATTAGAATTTTATCAGTACTCATCCAAAATCAACTGTCTCTTCCCGTCTTATAATAATATGTATTTATTTATAAATATTATAGCTTAGCATAAAACAAAAACATATTACAGTACACCCAAATTAATAATGCGCATGGAAATCTTCGCTAGTTGTCGTAATCACGAAAACACCCGAATCTATGAAACGTAAGAGCCCCAAACAATGCATTAGCATTTTGAACCTTGTTCAAAGGAAATAGAAGTAAATATCATATTATAGCTGATGGCTGTCCGCTGTCGCCGGTCCGTCAATGTGCTATACTATAACTCACCGGGAAGCCATCGCGGCGTTACCATGCAGGTAGAGTTCGTCTATGCTGCCTCCCCATATAGACGAACGCGTTGGCCAACGCGTTGGCCAACGCGTTTGCGGTGCGCTTGCAACGGCGTTTGTGAGTAATCCACACATTGGAAGGTCGTTCAGTATGCTTTGGATCGCGCCAATGTGCGGGCGGATTCAAAATGGACGTTGAGTCTCTAACAGCTGCAGCTGTATATTTATTCATAGCTTATAATCCATACTAATATTATAAATGCGAAAGTGTGTCTGTCTATCTGTCTGTCTATCTGTCTGTCTGTCTGTTACCTCTTCATGCCCAAACCACTGAACCGATTTTGCTGAAATTTGGCATGGAGATACTTTGAGTCCCGAGAAAGGACATAGGATACTTTTTATCCTGGAAACATGTACGGTTCCCGCGCGATAAACGAGTTTTGGCGCAACGGACTTGCGGGCGTAATCTAGTTACTTTATAAATGTGGACAACAAAAAGGTTTTAACGGGTATTCTCGAAATAAATAAGTAAAAAGCGAGAAAACGTAACAAACAAAGAAATCAACTCACTTTTACATATTTTATAATATTAAAATAATATAATTATTTTATTACTTTATTATTATAATAATTATTACCTTATAATTATAATTATTATCATGATTAATATATATTTATTAAATATTAAATTTATTTTGTCTTTAGTATATTTATTGTTAATAGCGACAACAGATATAAGTACACAATCTGTGAAAATTTCAGAAATCTAGCTATAGCGGTTCTTGAGATATAGCCTGGAGACAGAGAGACAGATAGACAAACAGACAGACAGACGGAAGGACAAAAAGGCAGACAGACATTGAAGTCTTAGTGATAGGGTCCCGTTTTTACCCTTTGGGTACGGAACCCTAAAAAAACATTGAGAGGAAAATAGTATGTCCAAGAACTATATTTTTTTAGCACGTCTTTTGATATGATTTTTTTGTTCCACAGGCAGATTTACTCTGATAGTTAATAAATTTAAATGTTTACTCGATACTTATATTGTTCGCTATTTCGTCAAGTTAGATGTTAATTCGCCACAAGAAGGAAACGTGCACTCTTCAGCGCTGCTCCGGGCGAACTGATCGCGCGGCCTATGTGTGGATGGAACGCAAGCCTTGCGACAAATTTCCTTTGATCATTCCGACACCGCGCGGCAAGCTCGCAAACGCGTTGGCCAACGTCTAAATACCTACCGCGAACGCGCGAACGCCTGTTCTACACATTGGGCCAACGCGTTGGCCAACGCGTTGGCCAACGCGTTCGCCTATATGTAGTGCCGACATAAGCCGAAATGACGCGCCCCACCTCTGCATTTACACACACAAGCCCAACTCAAATATGGACGCAATACACGTAAACATGCTATTATAATTGGTCGCTCAGTTGTTTAGATACTATACTTGCTAGGAAACGTTATTCTCGGATTTGTTGTCCAACTAGTTTAGTTAATGTTAAACGCGCGAGAGGAGAGGACGTATTGTTTCATACAATCCTCATCACCTCGATGAGTGGCAGTCTTCCACAGTGCGTTTTTCGCGTTACTTTCTGCCGCGCACTGTAAAACTCTGGAACGAACTGTCACTAGCAGTATTTCCGGACCTATACGACCTGCAAACCTTCAAGAAAAAAGCGTATTCCCTCTTAAAAGGCCGGCAACGCACCTGCAGCTCTTCTGATGTTGCGAGTGTCCATGGGCGACGTTAGTTGCTTACCATCAGGTGACCCGTTTGCTCGTTTGCCCCCTTATTTAATAAAAAAAAACAACAATGACACGGCGCTGCTCGATAGCGCGAGCGTTATCGGATTTATTGCCCGACTAGTCAACCGTCTTGTACACTCAGAGATCGTAGTTCACTAATAAATCGATGCTCCCACACAGATGAAGTGTTGTTGTCAATATTTGCACTCACACATTTAAGGGCGTTCCGTCCGGAGATTCCGTAATTGACCGTATTTAAAACCTTATAAACTCATAATCTGAAAGCTACAAAATTATAATAAAAATACAGCAATAATCTTCAGTATATCAACATTCCTTTTGTCGTTTTAAATTTTCTATTTTTGTTTCTTATACTCATGATATCAGCTTCCAAAGTAATACCAATTTGTTAAAATTCAAGCATACATTCAGCATCTCCTTAGGATTTACAAATTACTTTTATTTGAAACTCACGCCAATAGATCGACAATATCATAAACTACATATTCGCCGTTTGAATTTTTTTTTAGGACAATTTTGAACTAAGATAAGTAAAAATAATAGGGTTTTGGCGCGATCTCGGCAACGCGGCAAATGTATGGCCAAGGTCGTTTGCTGGGGGGGACGACCTTAAATAGACTAATTAAGTAGTGGGGCGCGTCATTTCAGTTTAGACGATCTCTACCTAATGTCCAGGCAACGTTAGGCGCCTCTACGTCGCTGCAAAGCGCTGTTTTTCTTGAAGTTTAGTTTAAAACAGCGCTTGCAGCGAGTTTTCCGACGCTCGGGAAATACGACCGTTGCTGAAAAATTACGAAATTTCTTTTTACGCAATCAACAACAAGTTCTTTGCCAGCTTTCGAAGTTAATAGCATAAATGGAAAGTGACAAATAAAACTAGTGGGGCAGCAACGTACGGTTTTGGCTGGCTTTCCTCTTCTACGAAGTTTTGAGCTGAGGTTTTTTCGTATAATTGTCCGAACGTATATTTCTCGAATTAGCGCTTATCTGCGCTGCCGGCCGGCCGGCTTCGTAGACAGTATAACGAATAACGAATGAAATATGAATTTTTGAAAATTTCACTAGTCACTTTGCACAAACGTCAATGTCAAATGTCATTGTCCATAGATAATTGTTACACAGATTATTTACGAAAATTAAAAAGTTAATTAAAGGCACAAAACTGTCCGTGTACTGTCGCTGCTGGGCCGCGACAACTAGATTTTAAATTCGAAAGTGTTTTAAATCGGGCTTTGGCCCACCACACATTTCCACCACTGTATCTCCTGTGTCGCCAGGATCGACAGCGGTATCCAACCACGAAAACCCTTTGATATGATCTCAGGGAGCCCGAGGGACATGCTAAAACTGTCTTGGGACACGCAACGAAATTAATCAGAAGAAAATAGGAGGAGTAGGAAGATTCCAATTTCCCTCCCCATAAAAGCGGGAGACAGCACAAAGTTGCAATGACCGAAAGTCAAAGAACTTAAGGGGGAGCACCACGGAAATAAGGTTAATAATAATTGTGACTCCTAAGCTAAGCTAAGTAAAATTCAAAAGTGTGTCTGTCTGTTACCTTTTTTTTAATTTCTTCGCGTCCAAACCGCTGCACCGATTTAGCAAAAAATTCGTATTGATACTTTGAGTTCCCAGGAATGGACATGGGATTCTTTTAATCCTGGCAATATGTACAGTACCCGGCAATAAATATTGCACATCGACCTTTGGAAAGAGACATTCGGCTAATTTCGGTTTCATAGAGCGTTATCTTTGTAGCACACACCTATTTGACATTATGTCAGTCGTTGTTCAAATTCAATAGAGTGCAGTCGCGTCCAGTTTAGAATATATATCTAGAGTTGTTAACACCCCTAAATTTGCTACAGCTGTAATTTTCCAAACGAATTTTAAATACGTAAACATAATTTGAACACCCTTTTTTATTTTATTTTACCCGAACCTAAAGCCATAACTTATAGAAAATTTGGTGTATTTTATACAAAGAATAATAAAATTGTCAAAAGAAGCAAACCATAATTGTTTTAACAGCTCCTAATATATACCGGACTTTTTGTATTTCGTGCGTAAGAGATAACGCTCTACAAAACCGAAATTAGCCGACTGTCACTTTCCAAATGTCGATGTGCAATATTTATCGCCGGGTACTTGTACGGTTTCTGATATACATTTTCAACTAACGAAGTTGTGTCATCAAGTTGTTAATATATTGGTTACGAACACGTTACGAATTACGATTTACGATAATAGCATTCCTTAAACACCATTAGCCCGCGTTTCTACTGAAGCGGAGCGGAGCGGAGAGGAGCTTAGCGGTGCCCGAATTGACCAGTCACCATGCTCGAAATCTTCGCTCCGCTTCGCTGTCATTCCGCTGGAATAGTACGATTGGTCAATTCGGGCACTGCTAAGCTCCGCTCCGCTCCGCTTCAGTGGAAACACAGCCTAAACAGCCGACGACAGATATTTGGAATCAAAATCCGGTCCAGCCGATGGAATAGGATTTTCCCATTTCCTATATACCGACTTCCCTGTTCGATCCCGTCTAGCGTCTGTCCCGCCCCGGATCCCTCGGCCTCCGGGGCGGAGCGCTATCCTGAGGAGGGAACACACGTAAATTACAGACTGTTCAGAATTGTTCTACCTCTTACAAGAACTTTATGTCAATGACATAAGGGACTATAGAATTTCCAAAATAATAATATTATACTGTTAGTTAAACATGACCCCAAAAAAATGGCTCCAATTACTGTTAATTAATGATGATTTAACCTAAAATTTGGTTTTCTTTCCGAGTTTTATTTATTATAAACACAAAGATAAACATGTAGTTTGTAATAGAAAATTTCATGAAAGAATAAATGCAATGACATTTTAAGGATAACTGATTTTCCTTTATCAATCCGTCGCTTTGTCTTTTCTTTGGTAAATAGAAACCCTTTAATAGCGGCCTTATGTAGATCATTCTTGGACCAAAACTTCAAAAAATAATAAAATCTATAGATACTTAACACCACATTGGCCTGACTCTGTGATGGCCATAACACAAGGCCCTGAAAGACTTATGTTACGGCTACCAGATAATGGAAATATACTTCATACTTAAATATGTTCAAAAATATTATTTTTAATATTAATCCTCTCCTGATCCAGTAAAAAAACGAAAAACTTGTTGTTCCCGCGATCCCAGGCTTGAGCACAACGAGCCCAACCACTGAGCCATAGAGGTCCGTCATAAAGTCCTAGCGATAAAAGCTTTGAATGTTTCAACTAGCAATTAAGAATTGGAATTTCGCATGAAACTTTTCACAAATAAATTACTGCAGCGTATACATAAATTACAAGTTTCAACTTCCTACGACGTTACGTGCAAAAATGAAGTCATTTTAAAACGCTACCAGTTCCACAGAATTTTTGAACTAAACTATTTCATTTGAACCAACACAGGTTCAGTCACTTACCGCGGCGACGCGGGCCGCGGTTTCGAATCCCGATGATCCCTCTTAAAAGGCCGCCAACGCACCTGCAGCTCTTCTGATGTTGCGAGTGTCCATGGGCGACGGTAGTTGCTTACCATCAGGTGACCCGTTTGCTAGTTTGCCCCCTTATTTATTAAAAAAATAATAATTTTAATATTTCTAGTGTTTATTATCATTATGCACGGCTGTTACTCATGATTAAACATAAAGCTATTTGGTCCAAAACTAAACTAGCCATTCTATACCGATGTTATATCGGTATAGAATGGCTAGCCATTTGAGAGTACATAGGTAATTATAATTTAATTAACAGACCTATTCAACAGCATATGAATTCGCATAGTGTTTTTGAAGCTAATTGGTCGAATGGTACACATTATATAGGCTTATCAAATTATTTAGATTGTTTTATTAATACATTCTCTACGCTTTTATCCCTATTAGACTCGAAATCGATGTAACTAATAGTATATTACGCACCCAGGGCAGGAAAATAAGAAATGCATCAGATCACATATAATATCAAAAAGAAACCTGTATAAAATATTGTCTGAAAAATAACTTAGGCGGTAAATTATAATAATATTATTCAATTATTCCGACAATTGTACAATGTAATAGTGTAACCGAATTACATTCGCAACATTCCTACTGAATCATATTATGCGTCCGTCCCTTAATTTGTCGGTTTATATTCATGAAGCGGGTTTAGGGTGTTTATCTCTATGTGCGGACTAAATTGGGGACGAAAACTTTTATTACGAATTCCATTATTATATTTTCGGTTTAAACCAACTGCGACAGGACAATAATATTGTTCGAGCGATTTTAAGCTTCAAAGCTTTGACACCGAGGTGTCTAGCCCTACTACCTAGCTAGACAATCAATTGTATTGTGCAACCAGCTGTCCCGGCAAACGTTGTTTTGCCATATAAAGTATTTCTACTTCATCAGTTGATACAAAATCTTACCCTCTCTTTTGTCCCCTAAGAGGGGTGGGGGGAAAAATGTTAATGTAACAGCGCGTCTTGTACGGTGGCGGTAACGACGCTCGACGCGTCCATGATAGGGCAAAATAGGAGAAAAAACCTTTTTAAGGCTTAATATAATACATATTTCAAAAAAGTAAAAAAACCAAATTATCAACTTATGTATTGCAAAGCAGTAGATATTTTTTATATATTCTTTTGATAAATAATGAAGAAGTAAAGTGGTTTCATTCAACGATTTGGAGGTGATTTGGTTTTTTATTTCTTTATTATGTGATACCGATAGAAAAAACATGGCAAAACCACGTTACGTATCATATCATATAGATTACTAATAATTTTTTTCAGATAAAATTTCTCTGTTAATGCCGATGAAAAGTGGTTTCATCTGCACGCTTTTTCGCGAGCGGAGCCTTAAGTATTTAAGGCTCCTCCTCATCCTTTATTGAGTTGTAGCGAGGTGTATAATATTGTGTGCCGAAAGACCAATTATTATATTAAGACTTTGGATATTATATTTAGAACGTGCGGTTCCTGGATGTAAAGTTGTAAAAGTACTTACTTACACACAAAAGGATGTAACTTACGTCAAGGTATTATAGTAGTCGGTACTGTATGCCATAGGGCCTAGGGTATAAAATATTTTACTATGCTAGGCTCTAAATCAAAGGTTCCTAAACTCCTTTGTATAGGAGACCACTTTCAAAATTTTGGTTAATCTGGCAAAACCATCTCCTTAAAATACTAATTTATGAAACTTACTATTATTTTAACAGTCTTTTTGATTCTTAACAAATTATCGGCATATGCTTTTTGTTATCATATAAGAGAAATCTAGACAAATGGGGGCCACAATCGTAAGAGACTCCCGCTTACGATTGTGGACCCCCATTTTTGTCAGGCCCAACGTAAACCCCCGTCGAGTCTCACGTGGACCCCTGAATTACTTTAGAAATTACTGCTCTTATAATTTAATGAAAATTCAGCCACAACAACTGCGATTAAACGAGCTTCATTACGAATGAAACTAATTTAATCTTGTATAATTAGGATGCTGCAGGCGACCTGCTTTGTTACGATGCATTGTTTTGGATTTAAAATAAACTTTAATTTCGTATTAATTATTTTTCATGCATCATGTATTATTTTAGATAAATATCATGCGAAGCTGTCTATAGCGTGAACACACAATCGAAAATCATAGACGATAACAACCTTCTAAGGGTCTTCACAGACGGACTGCATTTCAACTGCAATCCGCAGTTGGATTGCAGTTTGAATGCAGTTGACACGACTGCAATACTACTGCAATAGAACTGCAAACCAAACAGTTCACACGACTGCACGCCGACTGCAAATGAACTGCAATCCGACTGCGCGTTTGGCTTGCAGTTCTATTGCAGTCGTATTGCAGTCGTGTCAACTGCATTCAAACTGCAATTTGCAGTTGGATTGCAGTTGAAATGCAGTCCGTCTGTGTAGACCCACGTTCCATTATGGACCTACGTGGAGAGGCCGGCAAAAATCCACAATTTACAATTATTTATGTTGATTATTCTTAACTTATATTTTTTTTAGTATAAGCTTATACTTACCTGAATTAATCTCTGTGACAATAGCTCTTACACGAGGAGGAAACAAGTAGACCGTGAGCTTGACCACAGATGCACCAATTAAAATATAACGCTCATTACTCGCTTCCAAAATAATATGGTCATTACTCTCTCAGAATACAAAACTCTCAGCACTGCTGGCTGCGCTCGCCGTGGGCGTTTCATGCCACTTAGTGTACGCACTCAGGAATATCGTCCACTTCTAGTTGACTAAATTTCATCTACTTTATAATGTTAAACCGATGATTTATTGGCAATATAAGTTACTAGATGACGCCCGCAACTCCGTTGCGCCAAAACTCGTTTATCGCACGGGAACCGTACATTTTTCCGAGACAAAAAGTATCCTGTGTCCTTTCCCGGGACTCAAAGTATCTCCATGCCAAATTTCAGCAATATCGGTCCAGTGGTTTGGGCGTGAAGAGTGGAAGTAACAGACAGACAGACACACTTTCGCATTTATAATATTAGTATAGATATGGATATACTTTAATGCAATTATAAAAACCATTACCATAATATTATGCCACCATACCATTTTGTGCCACCACTTAAAGCTTAGCGCAAACCTACGCGGCCAAAGTGACTGTGAAGCGGTAGCGTCTACCGCGCGGCGGACGCTGCCCATGTAATCTTATGGCGCTGTGCTCACCTGCACGACCGCGTCGCGAAATGTTCGCGTCGGCAAGCGGAACGTGCGCGTCAGGTTGTCAGACGCGTGTTTTGAAGTTTACATAACAAGATTCTTTTTTAAAACATTTTTTATATTATTTTGGACTACTCTTTAGTTTATGATTTCTTGATTTGTTTGCGTTTTGATAGATTGTGTCATGAATCAAATTGCCTGATGTATTATTTTTCTCTATGATCACGATATTAGTAGTCGCGCAAGCGTGCACGCCAAGTTTCGCGTTCCGGACGCTCCCGATTCGCGTACCGCGTCCCCTGTCACTGACGCGTAGGTTTGTTTTAAGCTTTAAACTGATGAATCAGTGGCAAACGATGAATACAAACAATAATTTAATCTTTTTTCTTAATTCATAATCTTTACTTATTTTATATATATTTTAGATGTAACATAATATAATATTATATCTATCGCAGCCAACTGGTTAAAATAGCCCTTCAAGCAAACAGCCCTATGACTGAAGTTTAACAAAACCATTCAACTACAGGTCTAGCTTTTTATTTGAATGTTTGAGTCGCTTAAAACGTTCAACACTAAAGGTGATTCAAAAGCCGCCGTCTAATAATTGGACGTTTATTTTTTACGTGTATTCAATTATCATTGAATTAGTTCAGCGCTCACCACCGCGGCACTAGGTGCGTTTTTTTTTCAATATGGCATCAACTAGCCTGTGTTTGTGATTGTTTTAAGATATTTTTCGGCAAGAAAGTAGTAACTATACGTTACATGTGTTATTAAAGAGACAGAAATTATAGGGGCACTTACGAGTTACGACTGATATGAGTGAATCAAAATATAAGAGGAGAAATTACAATTTTTTGCCTGGTGCAATAAAAAATATTATGATTACTTTTGTTTTTTACATTGTTACTTATTTCATCAAACTTTTGGTCACCTCTTAAACTTAATCCAAAAATAATCTCCTAAGAAATTACAAAAAGTTTTCCTATTCTCACAAATTACATACTTAACTTATGGTCACCTTAGTTAATTTGTCATTTAACCAGTTGGCTAAGCGTCGTTTAGCTGTAGTGTTGAACGTTGCAGTCAACAAGTCGGCCTAGCGACGTATAGCTGTGTGATTGAATCGCATTATGCAGTCAAAGCTGTTTGATTGAACGGCTATTTTACCAGTTGGCTGCGACGATATGTAAATAAAATTTCAAATATTTTCTACCTTAATATCTCTACAACAATAGGCGACCAAATTTCAGTACGACTAGCTAGACTGGAATAATTATCACCACACATTTTCATTGAAATGGACCAAAACTTCGCTAAAATCAGGATTAAAAGAATCATACCTGATATTATTATTTACTACGAATACAGAAATAAGCAACTCCTAGCAGCGTTAAAATATTTACCTAATCCTAAGCTCACCAGCTATATCCAGGACCAAAGTTTTCAATGCAATCAATGCCTTTTTTATTAATACGTACTGTTTAAAAGAAAACTAACGCCCTCAGCTCCGTTGCGCCTAAATTCGTTTATAGCGCCGGAACCTATTTTTCCGGGACTCAATGTATCTCTATTACCAAATTACAGTAAAATCGGTTCAGCTCTTTGGGCGTGAAGACAGACAGACAGACACACATTTGCATTTATAATATAAGTATATAATATGAACGTAGAAAAAAAGGCGGACGGAGTCTTATTATACACAGAATTGTGTCTTCAGAGTCGGCCACGCACACATTCTTACGTCTGTCAAATGGTATGGACTAGCGTAACAATGTGTGCGTGCGGACCGTGTACATGCAGTCAGCTGGCCGACTCTGAAGGACACAGTTTTGTGTATAGTGGGACTCCGTCCGCCTTTTTTATAAGTCCATGGTATGGATAATCGATATAGTAAAGTATGGATTGATATGACAAGAAATAATATTGAGGGGCACAAATGGCAGTATAAATCAAGTGCTCAGTGCGTACAGATAACTCTGGAGCCGCGACCAAATCACGCGGAACGAGCCGATTTGTCCCGAGGATCATAACACTGGGATAATATATCAGGATGAGGGAAATAAAGGGAATTTCATTTTGAATAAAGAACACACTAGCGTAGATTATTCAGTGTTGAACTGCAGAAACGAAAGAAAATAATATAATATACAGAGAATAATACTTGTAGCACTCGGGGACTTATGCAATTATAATTCGCATACGTCTAGTCGCACGCACACAAACACCGTGCAAAAGTCTGCCAAACTGAAATGTCGGAGTGGGGGTGTTAGGTTTATTTTCGTTACAGAATTTCGTGATTTTAACTACAAATTCTAATTTTTTTATCCACAATTCACAACTCGCCTTTACAAAGAGTAACAAAACAGTGATAATAATTTAGGGTGTGTATGTGTTCCTTGTAGAGAGTTCACTGTGAAAGTAGCAGCGCTTAAAGACCTTTTTTTTTCACTTTTGTATGGGGAAACTCGTAACGCTGGGGCGCTTGCCCATACAAAAGTGAAAAAAAAAGTCTTTAAGCACTGCTACTTTCACAGTGAACTCTCTACGAGGAACACGTACACACCCTACAGTATTATCACTTGGTTTTGTTACACCCTGTATACATACACGCAGTTCCTAACCATAATAATTATTATCTCTAGTCCACACATCCCACAAACATTTCCACCTCTGAATATCCAAATAAACTTTATGTGGTTATCTATTTCACCACTTTGATGCTACAGACCGAAACAAAAAGGTAAACCTTTGATCCGGCCATGATCCGGCATATGTCGGACTATAATCGGCCAAACTTATTTCCAACCGCAACACGATTCCATCCGCTTTATACGGCACAAACTATTCCGTGATGCGATTAACCCTTTCATCCGGTTTTCTACCGACGCGCCGCGCCGCAAACCAGATCCTGTTGACAAGACTTTTTCTTTCTCCCCTTTATAGAATCGCCGATTAAAATGTATGTAACTGACATTAGAGGAGTCGAACGTCAACGTCATTTTAACGAACTCGTCAATTCCATACATTTTCATCGGCGATTCTATAAAGAAGCGATAAATAAAAGGTTTAGGCTAAGGGGTCAGGCTTTTATTTGACGTATCATAAATGTAGTTTGTTTTACAAGGTACAGCAAATATATAAATATAATAAAATATTAAAATATTATACAATTTAATGCCTTCAACAAAAGGATCAACTACAAATCGCAATTTTTTTTTACTGAATATTTAAATACGCCTACTACGCGTCATAAGAAATATGGAAGCACTATATTTAAATATAATTTATGGGCTATAAATGGTATCGCACGCTATAATGTTTACATTATAAATTGCATGATAATAAACTATTTAGGAATATTTCAGAGGCCTGCTGTTATACGAAAAATTTGTAACTGAAGTAATTAAAGTAATTTCCTAATGTTGAACACAGATATTTTATATTTCACTGCTAATTTTCTTTATTAGAAAATATTATATGTAAAAATAAATATTAACTCATATAATCTGAATAAAAGTAACGAGCACAGCTTAACACAGTAAAATAATAAAAATAAAAACTCTTTGGTTGAAGAATACATTTTGTTTCATGTGACTGTCAATTATTTTTCCATTGTGGCGTCATTTTAAAAATTGCGTGTCTTCATTTGCCATGGATTTAACGCGTGAACATTTTCGTGCAATGATTTACTACGATTTTCGGCGTGGGCTAAATCAACAACAGTGCTTTATTCAACTCACCGCAACTTTTGGAGATGAAGCACCATCAAAAACCACTGTTTATCACTGATACAGTGAGTTTAATCGTGGGCGGTCTATGCTCACGTATGAAAATAAAGAAGGTCGCCCAAAAACAGCTGTTGTCCCAAAAAATATAGATGCTGTGCGGGAACTAATAATGCGTGATCGTCATGTTACATATTGCGAGATAGAGGCGTCCTTAGGCATAAGTATGACGAGCATACATAAGATATTACACGAACATTTGGCTGTAAAAAAAATATGTTCGCGTTGGATTCCGCACAACTTGACAATCGATCAAAAACGGGCTCGTGTCGATTGGTGCAAAAAATGATAAAAAATACAACCGTGGTACGTCAAAAGCCGTTTATAATATCTACACAGGTGATGAATCTTGGATCTATGCATATGACCCCGAAACTAAACAGTCAACGGTGTGGGTGTTCCAAGATGTGCCGAAACCAACAAAAGTTACTCGTGCAAAAAGTACTTTGAAGCAAATGGTCGCCTGTTTTTTTTAAATTAATGGACATGTGGCTACAGTGCCATTAGAGAATCGTAAAACGGTTAATTCTGAATGGTACGACCGACGACAATTTGTTTACCAGAAGTCTTTGAAGAAATAAGAAAGGACAACCGACAACGCAGAATCATATTACATCACGACAATGCTAGCTGTCACACCTCAGCTGAAACAACTCAGTTTTTGGAGGGTCAAAAGATCGAATTGACTGGTCATCCGCCGTACATCCCTGATTTGGCACCTAACGATTTCTTTTTGTTTCCATACGCGAAGAACAAATTACGTGGTCAACGTTTTTCGAGCCGCGAAGAGGCTGTTGATGCGTTCAAAATGCACGTTTTGGAGATACCTCAATCAGAATGGAAAAAGTGCTATGAAAATTGGTTCCAGCGTATGCAAAAATGTGTCGATCATCGCGGCGAATATTTTGAAAAGCAATAAAACCATATTAAATGATATATGTTTGTTTCTTTTTTTAATTCCAGATACATAAATAGCAGCCCTCGTAATGTAGCGTAGTAGATGACGCCCGCAACTCCGTTGCGCCAAAATTCGTTTATCGTGCGGCAACGTACATTTTTCTGGGATAAAAGTATCTAAGTAGTGTAGAAATGGAATTGAAAGAGATATAGACAAAGATAAATGAAGCAAATAAGTTCACTTTTATTTGGAAGATGTCAGAAACATTACACGTAATAATTCTCAATTGCTAAAATCAGCAATTTGTTTGGACTTACATTTGTTAGCATGTAGCTTTAAATGCGGACGTGATAGAGATAGCTTTCATAGACTCTAAGGGCCTGTTTCACCGCTTCCTGATAAAGCTCCCATTATCTATTTACCACATAAAAATATCTGCCATATAAATCCACCTGATGTATTTTTTGGTTCCACCACGTACGTCTCTGTTAAATTACGCGCCAGATAATTAACTCTAACCTTATTTGACAGTCGGTGTGGCAACGTCGCAATTTCCGTCGTACGTTCCATTTTAACACAACCTTATATTGAAAAGTACAATAGTTTCATAATTTCACATAAATATATTAGAAAAAAACAGCAACAAAAATAGAGTTGACGTATGTATTGATGGATTTACTAAAGTTTTACATAAGATTTGTTTTAAAAGAGTCAAAAGATTTTGATTCAACAACACACATATTTAATATGCAAGGAATATGAAATACGTAAAACGAATCGTAGGTCAATCAAGACATTTGAAAATATTTCAGTGTTCTATGGTTCTATGTTTTGTAAGTAGTTTCTTGAATAATTTACCTAATATTTTGTGATTTGTATTATAGAATGTAGACTAAAAAATGTTTATATACGAGACGCTATATTAGACAACGGAAAGAATCGCGAGAGAAGTGTAAATTTTCCCATGGGGATTGAGGATACTATACTACTATAATAAAAACACGATTTCGTTGGAAACCTTGTTTCTTTGGTCTGAGTTGGAAACAGACAGTTTAAGACAATCAAAGAAGCCTCAAGGAAGTTCTATTGAACTAGTGATACATGTCTAAAGATTGAGGTTAAGTCGAATAAAGGAAATGATAAGGAAACGACTAAGAAGATGGATTTGTGTCTCCAATCTCTCCAGCATGCTGTGCTCTGTCTCATGCATGATGCAGTTCAGTCTTTAGTTGTAGATTAGACAGCTGTTGATACCTATGTTTGAATAAACTCTCTGTAATCTGTATTATCTGATCCCAATGACAGCTAGTGATACAGTGAATGGTAAATATTTTCATTAGATAAAATCCTTAATAAAAAAACATAATGTAAGTTTATAAGTACATAATATGTTGTTTGTTTCCAGATTCCAGAATAGATATTATTGTGGCTAGTACTTCTTGCCAAGATGATATAGTTGTTGTGGAACCCAAGCGGCAGCCGGCTGTTGCATAACAAATGAAAATCTATTATGTCTGTGATACCCACGATTGAGGTGCTACTGATCAAAAAAACATCCTGCTCTGTGTAAGTTTTCCTGATACTGAATAAATATTTAATCCTTCAAGCCCCATAAGGACACCGGTGACCGCGACAACAATAGAATACAATAGCATTTCCAAGAGTCCACAGTGGACTTTTAGAACATTTACATTTACTCAGTATTATTAAAATCTCAAACATCATAATCTGTGAAATTAGTAATGACTCATAAGTCATAACTCATAACCCAGAGGTAACAAGTTCAACCACCCAGTGTACTTAACATTTTTGTGACATAATTATTATTGTATCTGATCTGACTTTTAAAAGTTGATCACCTACCAGTCTTATAACCTACCTACCAGTATTTGTGTTCAGTGCAGCTGGTTGATGTTGATCTTGGGCAGATTTGCCTCCCTAGCTGAAGTTTGCAGGATATCATTATATAAGTATTTCATGTTATGAAATACTTGCATATAAAAAATATGTATTTCCTTACAGGTAAACCCGAAGCAAAAAGATCTTTTGATAAATTAGCCGAAGAAAAGTTCAAATTTGTAAAGCTACAAAAAACCCTTCTTGAGGAAGAACTCCAGGAATTTATTTTAAGAAACAGCTGATGTTGAAGATGGAAATGCGTTATAAAAAAGAGTAGATAACTTGAAATGGAGAAGGAAGAAAGGCTATTCAAATATTTTATATTATACTTATTTTAATAGCTTTTCTTCCTCCTCCATTTCAGTTAAGTGTTAACTCTGTTAGTTTTAAAATGTGAATAAGAAAATAAAAAGTAGTAATTATAAAACTTAATTTTAAATATTTCAATTGTAACGGTGATTGAATATTGAAGGATAATAATATATACTTTTTGCATTAATACTTTTATTTCTCTCTTAAATTTATTGACACATTCTATTTTTAAAACACAAACATTATTTTGTTACATAATAAAACTTAAATGCCATTAACCCTTAAACTCATCAACTCCCAAGCGGCACCCGGCTATTCCGTCTGTCTGCCTGTCTGTCTGCCTGCCTGCCTGTCTGTCTGTCTGTCTGTCTGTCTATCTCCAGGCTGTAACTCAAGAACGGTAAAAGCTAGAGATATGATATTTTCTCAGATTATGTATATCTCTTGCCGCTATAACAATATAAAATTAATATTTATGGAGGGCTCCCATACAACAAACATGATTTTTTGGCCTTTTTACTATATATAAATAATGGCAACAGGTAGGTACTTGAATTTTTCACAAAATATCTATATATATATATAAAACTCAAAGGTGACTGACTGACATGGTGATCTATCAACGCACAGCCCGTACCACTGGACGGATCGGGCTGAAATTTGGCATGCAGGTAGATGATATGACGTAGGCATCCGCTAATAAAGGATTTTTATTAATTCTACCCCTAAGGGGATAAAAGATTGTATATATAATTATACTCCTTAATGAGAGCGAAGACGCGGGCAAAAGCTAGTTGAATTATATGTGTTCTTTTAATAATAACTAGCTATTTAACCGAGCTTTGCTCGGTATTCGATTAAATACAAATATAAAATGACATTTTCTAAAAATGATTCCTAGCTAGATCGATTTATCGCCCCCGAAACCCCCTATATACTAAATTTCATGAAAATCGTTGGAGCCGATTCCGAGATTCCAATTATATACAAGAATTGCTCGTTTAAAGATATAAGATATTAAAATAAAATAAAAAATTAAGGGGGGCCATTCCCATACAAAAACACAATTTATGGCCTACTTTTACGGAACCCTTTGTGCGCGAGTCGGACTCACACTTGGCTAGACAGATAAAGACATACAGACAGACAACGACGTCCAATGAGTTTCTTACGTTAGTAACATAGAATATCGTTGACGAAGTCTCAGTAATAGGGTCCCGTTTTTACCCTTTGGCTTTTGGTTGCGGAACCCTAAAAATCATCTAATTCATCTTCTAAAATCTCTAAAAGATCCATGTTTATTCAAAATATCATTATAATATTATATTAACTTGAAGAAAGTTCACACAACACTGAAATGCATCATTACGATAACTGGCAAAAATATAATAGGCTGCAGGATGGCTGCAGGCTGAAAATATTTTCGCGATCTCAAAAAAAAAGTTTTGTTATCTGACAAATAAAACCTTTAACAGCCACATGATCGGGCTGATAGGATATCAATGATTTTATCTGCTTGATTGGCTTATCAGACACGTGTGGAACAGAATTGAAATTAACGTGGACGGGGCGCTGCTGGTAAAGGAGAACTGTCAAAAACATGTCAAAAATGGCGTTTTTGTATGATGGCAGCGTTAGTTTCTTTTTTCGCCACGTTCATTTACAGCCTTGTCGAGCTCTATACTCCTACCAGTTAAAATGCACGCTACGTGTGCTACGGCGTAGCTACGCTGTTTTCTGTGTGCTACAGTTTTTCGCATTTGCTGTGTGTTTTCACTTATCTGTTATTACACCGACTTGACATCTCATTATGACGATTTTGACCTCTATATTGACTACTTAAATTTTGCCCATCTTCCTTTATAATCAAAGCGAAACTATAGTACCATCTCAGAAAAAACAAGCCAAAAAAATAGTGCGAAAAAGACCCATTCAAAAGGAACTTTATCATTGAATTATCTTGCCGCTTGCGGTTTCGGGCTGATCCAAATTCAGTCAACACAATATCGTTTTCACATCACACTAAAAGTTTTTTTTTTCAAATCAAAATTTCTAAGCTTACTCAAGGTACCCGGTATATTCCGAATAGTAGGAGATCCGGCCATAGAATGACCTTCACCCATCGTATTACGGGATGAAAATGATTTTTTTATAAAATTAAACATGTTAAAAAAAATATTTACAGGAGGTTGTCTGAAAAATTTGGTGCAAAGTGTAATTAATTAATAATTAAAAAATGTTTTTTTTTTTAAACATTACATTCATTCCCTTACGCAAAAAAACTGTATACTAATCGAAAGTATGTAGCTCATAGAATATGCAAACGCTGGGTTGACTTTTTTTTTTCCGGTGCAATTATCAGGTAGGCAGCTATATACAGGTAAATCGATACTAGTAATTTTCAACGATCCACTTACGCGATAAACCTTATATCAAAATAAAGATAATTTTATTATGAATATAATGACATAAGGTTGAATGAATGTAATGTTTAAAAAAAACATTTTTTAATTATTAATTATTTACACTTTGCACCAAATTTTTCAGACAACCTTCTGTAAATAATTTTTTTAACATATTTAATTTTATAAAAAAATCATTTTCATCCCGTAATACGATGGGTGAAGGTCATTCTATGGCCGGATCTTAGACTAGAAAGCAATATTTTGCAGGTTATGGCCGATTAATTTTACCACGCTGACAGTTCCGACGCGGTGCGAAATACGCCTTTATACTTCGCTCACATCGTAGTTTTCATGAGAGTCGTCCCTATACTATTGGAATAAGGATTCCGTGAGGGGTAAAATAGCAGTGAACGCGTTTTAAACATTGCGCTTTAAAGTATCGGTCAGTCTGTAATGGCTGTTACATTTTTTCGTCGTCGGCGTACTTTGTGATAACAAAATTGACGATGGAATTTCCAATCGACTTTACATTTAAACTAGGTTGGTCCCGCAGCTTTTAGTAGTAATTAGGACTCCTGGAAAGGAAACGTTGATTCTCTTGTTTAGGCCCTTAGGGTGTATTTATGATTTTTTTCTTTTAGTAACAAACTTACATTTAGAATAGTAAGAATTGCGAGGTTCTTGATATTTTTTAAAATTGAACCGGAGGTTACGAGCCCAATTTCAAAGTTTTACAAAATTTTGTTTACCTGTTTCGGCAGGATAACCGATACTGTAGGCTGATCACATGTCAAGAAAAGTGATCCATACGTCGAATGGACAGGACTTACGCTTGATCCCTCGCCAAACATATCGATCAACCCCTTCACTGAGTTACGAGAGAAAGGAAACTTTTAGAGCGTTTTATGCACTGCGCACACACTAAAGCACTAGAGAGCATAAAAGAGACTCCTGTGTAACTGACCTTTAATGAGACCCACCAGCGAAACCAGGAATAAATGTCCACGTATAAAAATGGTAATACTAAATATTTTACCCTGTTTACTACATTATTCATTTTAACTGTGCTCTGTCGGCAATTTTTAAAGTTTATGACCGACTATGGGGCACCACGTAATTAATGTGTCAGATACTTAACTACCGCTGGAATACTGCCAACCGCTTACCTTAAGTACCTGCGCGATCTTAACTGAAACAGCGATAAAAATATTATATTATTGTTAATTTACTTACTTAGGATAGGATCTTATATATAAATCTCCTGTCACGATGTTTGTCCGCGATGGATTCCTAAACCACTTAACCGATTTTAATGTTTCTTTTTTTTAAATGTGTGCTTTTTTCCAACTTGAGAGATAGGATAGCTTAGATCTTTAATTATAGTCGCAATTTTATTTTCACGGGATAGCGATGGACGTTGCCATGGTGACATACTTATTAGTTATATAACTAATTCAATAAAATATGGCAAAGAAACGTTTGCCGGGACAGCTAGTAGGATCTTATAATTGGGTTTAATTTAAAACAGACTATTATTTATACAGACTTAACACGTAACACAGACATAAGCATAATAGTATATTAGTGAGGGAGCCCTAGAACAATTTTTTTTGTGATTACTAACACGCTAATTTTTTGTGAGTAGCTTCATTTTGATAAGACAAACAACTTTTTTATCTGCGAAAAATCTTGAAAGTGGTAGCTAACAGAGGTAGAAAGGATTTCATGCTTTGATTCGATGGTCCTAAAATATGGATTGTTCTATTTATAGGACAATGTTACTCTTAAATTACCTATATATAACTATTATCCTGGCCGTACTATATTATTTTGACGACGACTACAGTTAGATGATGCCCGCAACTCCGTTCCGCTGAAATTCGTTTTAATCTCGCAGGGAAATTTTGCGGTACATTTTTCTGCAAAATCCTATCCTATGTCCCTTCCTTCTCTATCACAGTACTTATCTCCAAAACAAATTCTATATTTATCAGTTCAGCAATATAACGTGAAAAAATAATAAGACAGACAATCTTTCACATTTATAGTATTGGTAAAGATATTAAATTCTTTTTAGAGTATGAAGCATGGATATAAAGACTTAACAAAGTTATATTTAGATCTAACGTAGCCCCTAGGTTTACCTTTTCTTCTTATTAAACTTATGTTCGTCTCCCTGGAGAGATAAACTTGATTAAAGTTTTAACATTTTCTACCATATTGTGGGATGTTTGTCCAAAGCAGCGCTAAGAGGCAGTCAAGAAGTAATTTTTGCTCGACTTGGCGTTTCTCAATACCTACTAGTAAACGAACAGAGTTAAAGCAAAATTCTAGTTGTTTTTGCACGTTCAACGTCATACATTTCCAAAATCATAAGTCCATTGAAACAAAATCGGCCAAGTTTGAGTCGGATTCACGCACGAAGGATTCCGTACCGTTATAGAGCGAAAGTTGGCAAAAAATTGTGTTTTTTGTATGGGATCCCTCCTTAAATATTAATTTTATTTTGTTTTTAGTATTTATTGTTACTAGAGATCACCCAATGACGACCTCCGTAGCTCAATGGTTAGAGTGTGTGGCAACTCAAGCCGGGGGTCGCGGGTTCGAATCCCGCCGACGGAACAAAAAGGTTTCAATGTTCCCGGGTCTGGATGTGTATTAAATATGTGTATGATATAATAAAAACCTTAAATATATGTATAGTATAAAAGTATTAAATATATTTCCGTAGTCTGGTACCCGTAACACAAGTCCTTCAGGTACTGACGTGGTGTGAAGCGTCTATAAAAAAAAATGGTTAAAATTCGATCTCAAATAAAAAATTAAATTGTAAGTTTCAAATTACCACGCTTTTCTAATGTTTTCTATTGATATTCTATTGTCAAAATATTGACTTTATTATTTTTTGGACATAATTCCTGCGACAGTAGTCTCAGATTAATAAAGTCAGATGATGACAGATTGGTCGTACTAATTAGGATTCAATAATTCGCATTTTTCGTCAAAAGGGATCCAAAATATTAATATTAATATTATATAGATAGCGGCAAAAAGTGAAAATTTCAGAAGTCTAGCTTACAGTCTAGCGGTTCTCGATATACAGCAGACGGACAGACATCAAAGTCTCAGTAACAGGGTCCCGTTTTTACCCTGTTAGGGAACCCTAAAATCAAAGCGATACGTGGGAGCCAAACGCTCGTATAGCAAAAGTTGTCCAAAGTCGAAACTGTCAAAGAATTATAAAGTTGGCGTCTGCCTGCGAAACCAAACTGCCATATATATGTCGCAGCCGACTTTTTAAAATAGCCGTTCAATCAAACAGCTAGCCCTTTGACTGAACAATGCCATTCAATCTCACGGCTAGCTTTTTAATTGAATATTTCAGTCGTTCAAAACGTTAACCACTACAGCTGATTCAAGCCGCCGCCGTTTGATTGAATTAGTTCAGCGCTCACCACCGCGGCGCTAGTTGCGTTTTGTTTACAATATGGCGTCAACTAGCCGATGTTTTGTGATTGTATTAAGATATTTTTCATAAATATACGTTACAAGTGTTATTAAAGTGACAGAAATTATGGGGGCACATACGATCAATGAATAAAAATTTAAACAAATATTCGAATTTCGAGGAGAAATTACGGGATTATGAAATGCATCACGAAGGTACATTAATTGCGATTGTGTTCAAAGTGAGTTAGAATACAATTTATTCTGCTTATTATGATTGCGCTTGTGTAATAATAAAACTAAACTAAAGGTCAGCTTAGTTAATTTGCCATTTAACCAGTTAGCTAAGCGTCGTCTAGCTGTAGTGTTGAACGTTGCAGTCAACAAGTCGGCTAAACGACGTATAGCCGTGTGATTGAATGGCGCTGTTCAGTCAAAGAGCTAGCTGTTTGATTGATCGGCTATTTAAACCAGTTGGCTGCGACATATATACCAGCTTCAGTAAGGCGACCCACTCTCACAATTTTTATCAACGGAAAAAGATGTGGCGTAGATATTTAAAAGCTCCCGGCAGAAGAAAAGCGGGTCAAAATACCCGCTTTTATATCTAGATATAAAATTCTTTGTTTCCCAGGTTCTAAAATATTACTCTTAGTTTTTATAATCAACCAATAATAATTTTACAGTGTGAGTTAAATATAAAATACTTACATAATTATATCTGGAGTTTCCTCTTTTGGTGTAAAGTTATGTCATACATGCAAGCTAAAATATTATAATATTAAAGTGTATTCTAATGTCTAAAACTGGAATTTTTTTATACCTCAAGTTCAATGAACTGCAAAAATTAATCAAAAGTTTCTACTTTAAAATTGTTACAGCTTAATATTTTATACAGAGCTTTATAAAGCTGTGAAAAAGAGAAATAATTTTTAATTAAGTATTATTTAAAAATGTTTTAATTGAAAATCGTACGTTTAGTATAAAATGTTATGTAATGCAAATTTTTACTAACACGCTTTTATTAGCTTGGACTATACTTATGTAACGGAATCTTTGAGCACGACTTTTACCTATCTCCAATAGTCTAACCTCTAACCCATCAAGCCCCGTAAGGACACCGGTGACCGCGATAACAATAGAATACAGTAGCATTTCCAAGAATCCCCGACCGAAGGATTAATGCGTAACTTTTTTTGCAAATACCCGCTGCTATGATTGTAACATACATATTACAATTGCCTGCAAGCTCGCGGTGCCGCAGTGCAGCGCGAGCGGCCAAACCGCTTGACCGCGGGCGCATAATATAGGTGAATCAAGCCGGATAAATAAAATCGCTAATCTAATATATATAAATCTCCTGTCACGATGTTTGTCCGCGATGGATTCCTAAACTACTCAAGCGATTTTAATGGTTTTTTTTTAAATGTGTGCTTTTTTCCAACTTGAGAGATAGGATAGCTTAGATCTTTAATTATAGTCGCAATTTTATTTTATTGCAAATTATTTGTCTATAGAGCGACCATTGTTTATGCGACGTGGGTCACGGAATAGCAATGGACGTTACCAATGTGACATACTTATCTAGTCACTAATTCAATAAAATAATACGGGCGATATACTTTAAAGATACGTTTGCCGGGACAGCTAGTATTATGTAAATACAGACGAGAGATATTATATGTGTCATACTTATATGAGTATGCCGATAAAAGTTTGTATTGGGTAGCTCAAGAGTTTGCTCGATGCATAAATTTTGTGGATCGGATCACGAGCCGTGACCTCACATAATATAGTTCAGTATTTGGCCCGGTCCGGTCTCGTTGAAAACCAAATCTTTAACGTACGAATTTTTGTTAAAAGCAACCAATGAATAGAGCCATTACAATGACTTCTAACATAATATTAAAAAAACTACTACCATTTACGTGAGAAGTATATAAATGAATCATATAAATAATCGGCCAAGTGCGAGTCGGACTCACGCACGAAGGGTTCCGTACGGTTATAGAGCAAAAATAGGCCAAAAATGGTGTTTTTGTATGGGAGCCCCCCTTAAATTTTTATTTTATTTTAATATTATTATTAATTATTATAGTACACATATAATTAAGGCTTTTGAGAAAATTTCAAGTGCCTACCTGTTGTCATCATTGATACCGAGCAAAAAATGTTTAAAAATTACGTTTGTTGTATGGGAGACCGAATTAAATACTTAATTTATTTTGTTCTTAGTATTTGTTGCTATAGCGGCAACAGAAATACATAATCTGTGAAAATTTCAACTCTATAGCTATTACCATTCTAGAGTTACAGCCTGGAGACATACGGACAGACGGACAGACATCGGAGTCTCAGTAATAGGGTCCCGTTATTACCCGTTGGGTACGGAATCCTAAAAACTGCCTAGCATTTTTTATCAATTTACGCAATTATAATTCGCATATGAGTCGCACGCACACCGCACACACAACACCGCGCCAAAGTCTGGGAACGTCGCCGGCGGTCGGAGTGGGGGTGTTATGTTTTTTTTTCGTTATGAAATTTCATGATTCCTTCTCGAAGCCCACCATAAAAGCTTCGCAGTAAATTAAAAATCTAGCCTTTTCCGTTCTACTATTGAGCAAAGGCCCAACAGTGGACCAAGCTGAAGTTGAAGTGGAACAGACCAGGGCAAAGGTCCATCCAGTCATTGGCTAGTCTGGTTGCCTTATCAGCAGCTAGTAGTGCCATCTCCAATCCAAGTACTAAAAAGTGGGTAACTCTTAGTATTTGACTTTTAGTATTAGCCCACTTCGAGGCTTGCAAAACTTAATAGATCTTGTAGCATGACTTGACCTTTGAAAATCAATAAGATAAATTAAATTGCTATACACGATGGAGTTTTGTGATAATTATTTTCTGTAAGAATAAAAAATATCATAATTTTCTACGTAAAGAATACCAATTTTATTTATTTATTCCGCTACGCGTGGCGCGGTTTCATGACTTATTTATTTTATACGGTGACTCATACAAAGTATGATATTTCTAGCTGTCTCAGGTGAAACATAGAGGAAATCTGAATATCAATTTCTTCAGTGGGAAGTTATGATGATATAAATATTCACCGAATCCCCTTGTTTCTGAAGTGCGCGACACCAGAAATTTATAGTTGGCCTTGATATAAATTATAGTAGGTACCGAGTCTACTGCGCAGTAATAAAACTGTCCATAAAATGTTAGTAAATATAGAGAAAAGTCAAGCGATATATCAAGCAAAAGTGATTCGTGCTTGCATAATTTTGATTTGATTCGGATAATATTATAAACAGTGCGGTTAGATCAGTATACTATAGAAAATTTTGTATCGCTTTTATGCCAAGTTGTGTATATTCACATCATTGCCTGTATGAGGCTAAATACCTAGTTTGGTTTGTTTGTAAGTATCTCTCATTATATCGAGAAAATTACGTCTACTTTAACCGTGGCCCGTAGTATTGCTACTAAATGTTGTAACCTACAAAAACTACAACAATCTCCGTGTGTGTTAAAGCCGTGTTTCACTAAGGAAAATGTCGCGGATACAAGTCGTCCTATATTTACGTAGTTTGTCCCCAGCAACTTTGTCCCTCGACATATGACTTGTTCACACTAGTCAGTGGTGCACAGTATGTCGCCAGCGACAAGTCCAGCAAACCGGAAATGTCGCTGCGACTTCCGGCGACATGTCGCGGGACACGTACATTTCGTGTCGCGCGACTAGGTCGCGAGACAAATGTCCCCTAGTGAAAACACGGCTTAAAGTGTCTATAGTTTAAAAGTTAAATCTTACAAACCAAAGCATAATAATTATATGAGTCACTAGATGACGCCCGAACCCTGTTGCGCCAAAATTCGTTTATTACGAGGGAACCGTACATTTTTCTGGGATATAAATTATCCTTTATCCTTTCCCAGGACTCAAAGTTAATATCGACAGCTGTAATTTGACACAGAAACATCGGCTCTGTATTTTAAATCTAATTAAATTTAAAAGCGAGTGTTTAGTGAATATAATTTGACAAGTTAAAACTACTAAGTTATTAATACAAAAAAAAAAGAACTGAACAATTAGTGACAAAAGTAAAAAGTGACTGTGTAAACGAAAGTGTAAAACTGTTTAAATAAATCCTTCATTTTGCATAAATTGAATATTCAAGTATAGTTGCAAGTAAACTGAATAAATTTTGTGAGGCTATCAAACCATTTGAGTGATTTTCGCAGTAAAATAGCAATATAAAAATTGTTTGGTAATTCAAAATATTTAACATCATCAACGGTTATTACAAAAGCTCCATCTAGCAGTCGGAAAAGTAAACCAAAATTAATCACACTACAAAGCAAGACCTTGACAATAAATTATGGATACTAACATTACATTCAGGAGAAAACGTATTATTCGGTCTAACTATGATCAAGACATGATAATATCATTAGTGGACAATTAATCGATGCACAACTCAACATTACTTGACATCTCCACTTCAAGCCAACCAGTTATAATTCCCGTCGACTCAACAGAAACGATTGAATTAAAATGCCACATTGAAAAATTAAGTAAAGAACTTACCAGCGTACACGAAGAAATCACTAATCTTAACACTGAAATACTATCACTGAAACTTGAAATTGAAACCAAAAACAAAACAATTAGATTGTTAAAAAAGTTGTCTGATTATAAAACAAGCACAAATACACCTAAACAAAGTGCTAACACGCCTAAGCCGAGGAAATAATGTCAGTATGCAAATCTACAATTAACATCACCGGCACCAGCAGTATCACAACAAGAAAAGATAAAAACAACAGGCCAGCACCAACCAACTATCTCAAAGATAACAATAATTGTCAAACAGAATGACATATCGCTGTCACAAGAAAAACAAAAAATGAGGGTACATCGAAAAAAAAATCTATGTCTTCGGAGATCAACAACTGCGACATCTGTCTGCTCATATTATGTACCTATCAAACTAGACTCAATAAGTGGAATGACATTTGTAAGATAAATGGCAACATATCGTGTAACAGTGATTGCAAAATATATTCATATAAGAATGACTTTGTAGTCATAGGTATTGGATCCAATGATAAAAATCCCTAAAGGTTGTATATTGATTTAAGTTATACCTTACGAGTAAATTTACTACGAAACGTTATAGGATATTTATTATAAGCGTACATCACAATCCGTATCTTTGTTAATCGCATTGCGACCGCTTGGGAACGAAAGCGTTATGGCAGAAAATATAAATTGTTGCGCGAAAATCTTTTCCTGGATTTAAAGTAAATCTGAAGACGTCAGAGAAACAAACACAAACTTCTTTACTAATATCATTAATAGGGATGCGATAGTCAATCGAACATAATTTAATTGAGTACGATAAAAGCTGCTCATTATGACGACTGACTAAGCGTTTCTCGCGAAAGTGCTGCGAGGATGCAAACAAGGGCCAAACAACCCTCAGTTGTTCGCCCGAGGCCCGCGAGGACGGATGTGGGGGCTTCGACTAACTTCGTGTTACGTCACGACAGTAATTTAGTGTTAATACGTAAAAATGGTGAACCATAGAAACTGTAAACTTCTGTGTGTTGCTGCACTGTGGCTTTCGATATGCTGTAGAGGTAAGTTGACTGTATGTATACTTAAATTGAATGACCAAGGTCGCAACTGATAAAACAACTTCGAAACTTGTTATTGTTTCTGATAAATTATTAATCTGTAGATATTATTTAAAGATTATCGTCTACTAATATTAATTTTGCATAACTAAAGGTACTATTGTTCTTAAATATCTTCAACTTTATATTTGCATTTCTATTTATGTAAGGGCTGATTTGTCAGATAGCTTTTACCTGAATAATAAGAAACTTTAAAATGTGTATATTATTTACCCTTATAAGAACCTCATAACATAGGTATCCGACGATTGAAAAATCACCCCAAACGAAAATGTGTATCTACTTTTCAATCGTCACCCTTTTTCTGTCAAATAAAATATATGATACTTAATTTGAATTACAAAATCTTTAAAAGTTGCAAATTATTTATTTCTCATAGAAACGCAGGTAAAATAACTTGAACGGACAATACTATCGATAGTAAAATATACATCACTAGCACACGCACACATTGACAGATCAAAAATCGTCACGCATTTTCGGGTTGTCAGGTGGTCTATACGACAGTATATATTATAAGTCTATGGTAGGCCTCCCCTTTATAGTAGTTGCCACCGTCAGAGTGAGAGTTTTTAACATCAAAGGCTCAATTAATACCGGCGGGGAAATGAATGGAAGCGACTTTTTGCAACGAAACTTTACAATGTACATGGCACTATGAACTTTATAATATAAACAGTAAATATAACACACAAATTATATACAAGTCAAAAAAATGTACGCGCGTTTTGCGCAGTTCTCGAGAATTTTCCGGTACCAATTTCTTCGTATGAGGCGAAATTGGCGCTTCCATTCCGTTCCGTTCCGCGGCGGTGTGAACTGAGCCTAACTTCGCTATCAAAACTGGCGAATTAGCTTGTGGGGTCTTTAGATATTTTAGCCGGGTTTCAGTTCTAAGAAGCTTTTTACTATCATCGAAACTGATTCAAAGGAGATAGCGGGCGACAAATGGCGAACAATATGGACTTGATATTATAAACTCAGTAAATAACTTAAGGGTACCCTTGGAATTTCTCATACAAATGTAATACCAAAATCATTTTCACATACGAAAATATTTAACATGTTTGAGTTATTTTTCAGTTTAGAACAGTAATTACCTAGGTTCCTACACAAAAATTTACATCAAAATATTTAAACACAAAATTTTTTTTTTTGTTTTAAATTTGTTTTAGTAAATTAACTACCAAATATTAAAACACTAAAAAATAGAGTAAAACACTAAAAAATATATAAATAAGTAGTAAATTTACTACAAAATATTTAAACTCTAAAAAATATTTTTTGGTATTTAAATATTTAGTAGTAAATTTAGTATTTATTTATATATTTTTAGTGTTTTACTCTATTTTTTAGTGTTTCAATATTTAGTAGTAAATTTACTAAAAAAAATTAAAATATCTTTTTTTTTGTGTTTAAATATTTTGAAGTAAATTTTTGTGCAGGAACCTAGGTAATTACTATTCTAAACTGAAAATAACTCAAACATGTTAAATATTTTCGTATGTGAAAATGATTTTGGTATTACGTTTGTATGAGAAATTCCAAGGGTACCCGGCCTCTTAAGTCCGCCATCTGCCTCTGTACGAGTTTCTTTAATGGTAAGTACATACATGAAAATATTTCCGTCCATCAAACCTTAGGATATTCTTTTCAAGCACTAACTTTTTTAGGATAAAAAGTAGCCTATATTATAAGTCTTGAAAAAAAATATATATATATAATTAAGTTTTTTAACTTTTTATTAAAAACTTATATAATTCTGATGTAGTTTACATTTTTAGTATGTTAAACTAAATTGATAAATTTTAAAACGCCAACAAAAATTTCTAGAGAACAAGAGATTTCTCTTGTTCTGCCGTGGTATGACTATAATGCCGTTAACTACCAAAACCTACTTTTGAGATAAGAGCAAAAAACGCGGTAAAAATTTAAACGTATGTAACTCCTCAATGGCAAAACCGATTTGAGATCGAAAAGCACCAGAACATACATAAAAGAGATACTTATTATCTATTAATATGTGATCTTTTAAAATTTATTTATTAATTTAAAAAATCCCGTTTTTCGTTTTAGTTCATCTTTAATGTTTCTTTCTTTCTTCTATAATTTGACTTAAATGCCGTTACGTATACCTTAACGGCATTTTAGTGTTTCGTTTCCTAATAAAAACGTTGTCTATTAAAACACTACAAACATTTTCTCATATGTTTAGTTAAAATGTCGTTATAGTACATAACCCTGATTTAGCTTAACATTATGTAACACAGAACTAAATTATGTTAGTCTTTAGTGCTGTTATTGGTATTTTACCGCATTTAAGTCTAGTAAACTACAAAATATATATGAATAACTCCACTCATTGTTCCGCTAAAACGCCGTTACACTATTTACTTTTTAAGTTAACGGCGTTATAGCGATAAAAAGCGAAAAATATTGCATTGTGATATTTAACTATACGGAGTTAAAGTAATAAAATATAGGGATCATGTTTTGTAATAAATTAAAACCCAAGTTAGTAAATCACAATATTTAATGTACACCGGCAAAATTAGCGGAACATAACAATTTTTTTTTAATTATTCGCTGTTTTTAATATATTTATTTGTTAATTTAATAATTGATGATTAAAAAATAAAACTTTTATAAATTTAGGTCATAAAAACGTGTAAAATAGAAAAAATCTGCATAAATCAAAAATTAAGAAAAGCTATGAAATTTCAGTAGTAAGTTTTTAAGTTAAATTCTTCATTTTTACTTAAGAATTGCCATGTAAACAGCGTGTAATGCCTTCTATGGATCTGAAGAGAGTCTGGATACGCCATTACATGCTTGCATTATGATTGTCCATCATTTCCTGTGAGATATTCTTCTACTCCTCCAGTAGCGCCAACTCGAGCTCCTGAACACATTTTGGAGCTAGAGTTTTAACTCGTACCGTTCACTCATTGATGTGCCACACGTTCTCAATCGGATCCACATCCGTAGACCGTGCTGACCTCTCCACCTGGGCTACGCTAGCATCATTTAGGTCATAATGCCCGATTTTTTTACTCTATGGATGCGCATAAAATTGAAGTTACTGCCTAAAACTGTGTAAAAGGCACAACATGCAGTTCTACGATGTCTGTGCTATTGACCTGTACTGTCAAAGTACCATCATTAACAATCATCAGCTCTGTGCGGGCTCCAAATCATATGCAACCCCAAACCATTACGAAGCCTGCATGATAGGCCACTGTTTCCGTTAAGTTTGATGGTCTATAGCGTTCCTTATGATTTATCCACATTCTTTATCGTCTGTCAACAATACTAACACAGAATTTGCTCCCATCACTGTACAGCACAAGATTTCACTCGCTTGTCTAATTTTGATGTTCACGCGCAAATCTTAGCCTGGCTCTTTGGTGCCCTGTCTCAAGTTTTGGTGCCCTTGCTGGCACCTTTGTGTTTAATTTAACTTCTTTGAGTCTTCTTCTTACTGTACAATCACTTACACGTACATCTCGGACCTGTTCCGATAAGTTTCTTCTCTGCAAAGCAGTTTGAGGTCGATTTCTTAAGGCTTGTACCCTTACAAAACGGTTATCCTGAACCTTTGCCACCCGATATCTGCCTTGTTCTCGTCTCCGAACGGAAGATCCAGTCTTTTTGTAGCGTTGAGCTTTACGATGGACCACGAAAGCGGACACACCTAAGGCCTGACTGACCGAACGGTAGGTGTGACTTTTCTCTATCGTGGTTACAGCTCTAGCTGTCGTAGATGCTAGAGAATCACTAATTTTGTATCTAAGCAATGTGTTCTCTCAAAAACCAAACAATCAAATGAGCTGGCATACCTTGCACCCCGCTAAAAACGCCTTTCTTATCAGAAACACTTACAACGTCAATCATCGAAAAACACTTAGTAGGGCATAATTGCAATAAAAATTTGTCAACTTGCCAGTTTTGTTCAATATTTTATTTCTTAAATGAGCTTAGAAACTATAAAAAAGGATTTCACACAGCCCGACTCACTTGAATTCAAGTTGTGGCCCTTTTTAAGTATGTTCCGCTAATTTTGCCGGTGTGTGTAGATAGCTCTATAGTATATTATACTTACAACTAATTTGTATGGACGTTTAGCTCTTTACTTAATACAAATATCACATTAATTAGGTGGGTAAGAGGCACGATAACATTTCAACTTAATAATATTATAATTATTGCCTAATGCAAGACAGCCGTTTTTAAGTCTTTGCGTCTCTAATAAAAACAACACAACTAAATAAAATAAAACTTAATGAAACTACAAAATACAAATCAAGTCAAATGTTATCTTATATATAAAATTCTCGTGTCACAATGTTAGTCCACGAACTCCTCCGAAATGGCTTTACTGATTTTTACCAAATTTTATATGCATATTCAGTACGTCTGAGAATCGGCTACTGGGTACTTATTATATTGATAAGTGCATTTGTTGAATAAATAATAGTAAATTATTACAACTCGAGACTGACCACGACCATTGTTTGTGAGACGGGATAGCGATCGACGTTGCCATGGTGACATATTTATTTAGTCACTTCAATAAAATAATACGGGCGAAATTAATACTTTATATGGCAAAGAAACAGGGCTAGTATTATTATATTTCTTATATGTGCTACTTTCTTTCTTATTCGGCGTTAATATGCTCATGGTAATCTCAGATTTTTTCTCTGGCTTATCTTTTACCATGCCTAAAATAGTTTCAGCTCTCCAGCTGGCGATAGTAAAGTTTCTGTAATAAGAAGAAGATATTGTAACATTAATAAATACCAAACAAGTAGTTTATAAAGTAAAAAAATGGGCCAAGTGCGAGTCGGACTCACGTACGAAGGGTTCCGTAAGGAAGGGTATAGAGCGAAAATAGTAAAAAATGTGTTTTTTGTTTGGGAGCCCAATACGTCGACACACGTCACACGTCCTTTTTCGATAAGCGCCTGCGACGCGACGCACTGATTTCACCCCTGACCCCTGACCACGGAACTAGGATCTCACCGGGCGAGATTATTTAACGGCATTATAGCGTATTATTGTGAGATAGCGACACTTAAATCTAATATTTAATTTAAAATATGTTTTATTTTACTTTATAAATGCCGTTACTGGCTCGTAGCGTTCATTGAGTAAAATATAAATGTGCTAAATGCTAAGCTATAATGCCGTTAAGACTCGTTAGTCACATTTAAGTCTAATTTTTCACTTTACGGCATTATTGTTTAGCAATTTACATAAAGTCCTGCGTTAAAAAAGAGTTACAATAAAATAGTTAAAGTACTTTAATCACTTTACAGTGTACAAAATACCGTATAACGGCAATCTAGTAAAGCAATCACAAGAAAAAAGTATAATAAAAATACAAGTTAATGTACATTAGCGGCTATATTGACTCCCAATATGACTTAACGTCATTTAAGCGTATTACATGCACAAAAAAGGGTAATATAACGGCATTTTCATTAATATTATTTCCGAAACTATTCAACTTATCAAAAAACTGCTTATATAGGTCGATAGAGAATTTTTTTCTTATTCATGTTCCGTCAAAACCTGAAAATCGACCAAATGTCACTTAACGGCATTTTTGTTATACCACGGCAGTCTGCCGTGGTATGACTATAATGCCGTTAACTACCAAAACCTACTTTTGAGATAAGAGCAAAAAACGCGGTAAAAATTTAAACGTATGTAACTCCTCAATGGCAAAACCGATTTGAGATCGAAAAGCACCAGAACATACATAAAAGAGATACTTATTATCTATTAATATGTGATCTTTTAAAATTTATTTATTAATTTAAAAAATCCCGTTTTTCGTTTTAGTTCATCTTTAATGTTTCTTTCTTTCTTCTATAATTTGACTTAAATGCCGTTACGTATACCTTAACGGCATTTTAGTGTTTCGTTTCCTAATAAAAACGTTGTCTATTAAAACACTACAAACATTTTCTCATATGTTTAGTTAAAATGTCGTTATAGTACATAACCCTGATTTAGCTTAACATTATGTAACACAGAACTAAATTATGTTAGTCTTTAGTGCTGTTATTGGTATTTTACCGCATTTAAGTCTAGTAAACTACAAAATATATATGAATAACTCCACTCATTGTTCCGCTAAAACGCCGTTACACTATTTACTTTTTAAGTTAACGGCGTTATAGCGATAAAAAGCGAAAAATATTGCATTGTGATATTTAACTATACGGAGTTAAAGTAATAAAATATAGGGATCATGTTTTGTAATAAATTAAAACCCAAGTTAGTAAATCACAATATTTAATGTACACCGGCAAAATTAGCGGAACATAACAATTTTTTTTTAATTATTCGCTGTTTTTAATATATTTATTTGTTAATTTAATAATTGATGATTAAAAAATAAAACTTTTATAAATTTAGGTCATAAAAACGTGTAAAATAGAAAAAATCTGCATAAATCAAAAATTAAGAAAAGCTATGAAATTTCAGTAGTAAGTTTTTAAGTTAAATTCTTCATTTTTACTTAAGAATTGCCATGTAAACAGCGTGTAATGCCTTCTATGGATCTGAAGAGAGTCTGGATACGCCATTACATGCTTGCATTATGATTGTCCATCATTTCCTGTGAGATATTCTTCTACTCCTCCAGTAGCGCCAACTCGAGCTCCTGAACACATTTTGGAGCTAGAGTTTTAACTCGTACCGTTCACTCATTGATGTGCCACACGTTCTCAATCGGATCCACATCCGTAGACCGTGCTGACCTCTCCACCTGGGCTACGCTAGCATCATTTAGGTCATAATGCCCGATTTTTTTACTCTATGGATGCGCATAAAATTGAAGTTACTGCCTAAAACTGTGTAAAAGGCACAACATGCAGTTCTACGATGTCTGTGCTATTGACCTGTACTGTCAAAGTACCATCATTAACAATCATCAGCTCTGTGCGGGCTCCAAATCATATGCAACCCCAAACCATTACGAAGCCTGCATGATAGGCCACTGTTTCCGTTAAGTTTGATGGTCTATAGCGTTCCTTATGATTTATCCACATTCTTTATCGTCTGTCAACAATACTAACACAGAATTTGCTCCCATCACTGTACAGCACAAGATTTCACTCGCTTGTCTAATTTTGATGTTCACGCGCAAATCTTAGCCTGGCTCTTTGGTGCCCTGTCTCAAGTTTTGGTGCCCTTGCTGGCACCTTTGTGTTTAATTTAACTTCTTTGAGTCTTCTTCTTACTGTACAATCACTTACACGTACATCTCGGACCTGTTCCGATAAGTTTCTTCTCTGCAAAGCAGTTTGAGGTCGATTTCTTAAGGCTTGTACCCTTACAAAACGGTTATCCTGAACCTTTGCCACCCGATATCTGCCTTGTTCTCGTCTCCGAACGGAAGATCCAGTCTTTTTGTAGCGTTGAGCTTTACGATGGACCACGAAAGCGGACACACCTAAGGCCTGACTGACCGAACGGTAGGTGTGACTTTTCTCTATCGTGGTTACAGCTCTAGCTGTCGTAGATGCTAGAGAATCACTAATTTTGTATCTAAGCAATGTGTTCTCTCAAAAACCAAACAATCAAATGAGCTGGCATACCTTGCACCCCGCTAAAAACGCCTTTCTTATCAGAAACACTTACAACGTCAATCATCGAAAAACACTTAGTAGGGCATAATTGCAATAAAAATTTGTCAACTTGCCAGTTTTGTTCAATATTTTATTTCTTAAATGAGCTTAGAAACTATAAAAAAGGATTTCACACAGCCCGACTCACTTGAATTCAAGTTGTGGCCCTTTTTAAGTATGTTCCGCTAATTTTGCCGGTGTGTGTAGATAGCTCTATAGTATATTATACTTACAACTAATTTGTATGGACGTTTAGCTCTTTACTTAATACAAATATCACATTAATTAGGTGGGTAAGAGGCACGATAACATTTCAACTTAATAATATTATAATTATTGCCTAATGCAAGACAGCCGTTTTTAAGTCTTTGCGTCTCTAATAAAAACAACACAACTAAATAAAATAAAACTTAATGAAACTACAAAATACAAATCAAGTCAAATGTTATCTTATATATAAAATTCTCGTGTCACAATGTTAGTCCACGAACTCCTCCGAAATGGCTTTACTGATTTTTACCAAATTTTATATGCATATTCAGTACGTCTGAGAATCGGCTACTGGGTACTTATTATATTGATAAGTGCATTTGTTGAATAAATAATAGTAAATTATTACAACTCGAGACTGACCACGACCATTGTTTGTGAGACGGGATAGCGATCGACGTTGCCATGGTGACATATTTATTTAGTCACTTCAATAAAATAATACGGGCGAAATTAATACTTTATATGGCAAAGAAACAGGGCTAGTATTATTATATTTCTTATATGTGCTACTTTCTTTCTTATTCGGCGTTAATATGCTCATGGTAATCTCAGATTTTTTCTCTGGCTTATCTTTTACCATGCCTAAAATAGTTTCAGCTCTCCAGCTGGCGATAGTAAAGTTTCTGTAATAAGAAGAAGATATTGTAACATTAATAAATACCAAACAAGTAGTTTATAAAGTAAAAAAATGGGCCAAGTGCGAGTCGGACTCACGTACGAAGGGTTCCGTAAGGAAGGGTATAGAGCGAAAATAGTAAAAAATGTGTTTTTTGTTTGGGAGCCCAATACGTCGACACACGTCACACGTCCTTTTTCGATAAGCGCCTGCGACGCGACGCACTGATTTCACCCCTGACCCCTGACCACGGAACTAGGATCTCACCGGGCGAGATTATTTAACGGCATTATAGCGTATTATTGTGAGATAGCGACACTTAAATCTAATATTTAATTTAAAATATGTTTTATTTTACTTTATAAATGCCGTTACTGGCTCGTAGCGTTCATTGAGTAAAATATAAATGTGCTAAATGCTAAGCTATAATGCCGTTAAGACTCGTTAGTCACATTTAAGTCTAATTTTTCACTTTACGGCATTATTGTTTAGCAATTTACATAAAGTCCTGCGTTAAAAAAGAGTTACAATAAAATAGTTAAAGTACTTTAATCACTTTACAGTGTACAAAATACCGTATAACGGCAATCTAGTAAAGCAATCACAAGAAAAAAGTATAATAAAAATACAAGTTAATGTACATTAGCGGCTATATTGACTCCCAATATGACTTAACGTCATTTAAGCGTATTACATGCACAAAAAAGGGTAATATAACGGCATTTTCATTAATATTATTTCCGAAACTATTCAACTTATCAAAAAACTGCTTATATAGGTCGATAGAGAATTTTTTTCTTATTCATGTTCCGTCAAAACCTGAAAATCGACCAAATGTCACTTAACGGCATTTTTGTTATACCACGGCAGTGTTAAGAACATGGTCGGGCGAAGGTCTAGAGTCTTGACTCTAGAGAGAACATTAAGACATTATTCTGCAATACAATTTAAATTCGAAAATGGAAATATAATAGACCATTATTTGCGTCCATGTTCCTAACTTTTAAAAAGATTTTATCGCGGCCTTAATAAAAGTTTCCAAGTTTTTACATTTTAACATTGTACAATGTATTTTCGCGCTGAAATTAAGCCAACGCTTTCAGTCACGGCACACGAAAGCAATATTTTTTCTTACTTGAAACTTCTTTATAGTTTTTAAAGTTCTGCGAATGAGCGGTTACGTAAATAATGATAAAATTAGCCAGCCACGCTTAGCGAAAAAGCAGCAGCGGATAGCGATATAATATAATTATTTTTTAATCATTTTTAAAGTGCAGAAGGCTTTTGAATGCATTTACTATTACATGAAAATGTATGACGTATTCGTTTTAGCCGTAATAAGTCTGAACGTTAGACCCTAAAGGTCACAGCACACGTCATACCAACCCAGGGACGCCTGTTTTTCAGCGAGGCGTTAAGTGACTAATTGACTATCCCTTTTCGAGTATTAACACTTATCAATGTGTGCTGTAACCTTTAGTGCTAGTTCAAACAAAGCGAAAACCGCGCGTTTCCCGGGCAGATCGGTAAAATGTGAACTTTATAATAC
This sequence comes from Polyommatus icarus, assembly GCA_937595015.1. Taxonomy (NCBI): domain Eukaryota; kingdom Metazoa; phylum Arthropoda; class Insecta; order Lepidoptera; family Lycaenidae; genus Polyommatus; species Polyommatus icarus. The sequence goes on from OW569326.1 coordinate 5,006,293, forward strand.
AACGCCTTTGTAATAAGCTGCGAGCGGTTAAACGTAGGTCTAAACCGCGCAATTTCAGCTGCATCACTACCACTGACACTTGTACCTATATGGACAAGCCGTCTAGTCTATATATATTTAAAAACTCAAAGGTGACTGACTGACATGGTGATCTATCAACGCACAGTCCAAACCACTGGACGGATCGGGCTGAAATTTAGCGTGCAGGCAGATGTTATGACGTAGGCATCAACTAAGAAAGGATTTTGATAAATTCCAAACCCAAGGGGTTAAAATATGGAATGATAGTTTGTATATAAAAATACTTCTTAACGCGGGCGAAGCCGCGGGCAAAAGCTCGTTTCTATATTAACCGCCATTGACAATGAAGTGTCAGATGTTGTCAATCGCGGCTTTGTCTAGAAAATGACAAATTACTGACAGGGAGTCAATTAACGCTACCGCCATGTTTCGCCGAGTACAGTATAGTAATATTATAATGAGAGTACCGCAATTAAGGTTTAAAATAATTGCTTTACAAAGAGCTTTCCTTATTTAATTAATCACAAAGTAAGACTATCTTTATACTAGCTTACGAAGTTGTGCAGCTTATGTAAGTCCGAGCTTTGCACTAAGTCTATCCGACTTTTAATACTTCCAGGTCTTTACGTTAATTGAAATAATAACAATTTATTTAGCTAATACTATGCTGATCTTTGTTAAATTTAGGTAATGTAATATATAAGAAATAAAGATACAAACATTTTGTTGCTTTTTCTAAATGTAAATTGTATTTTAATTAATTTTGAAATAAATTAGTTGAAATTTTATAACGAACATGACAATAATATTATGTACAACAATTGAGTTTACCATAGAATAAAAGTTAAGAACAGGTAAAAATCAAAGACTTCTTTTAATTTAAACTGATGTTTAAATAGAATTCTTTGATCAAATATGTACCGGTTGTGTAATGTTATCACAGGATTACTATTGGCGTTCACAAAATCGCAGGCATCCTTACTAAGCCTTACTTCCATACTAATGTTATAATTATGCGAAAGTGTGTCTGTCCGTCCATCTGTCTGTATGTCTGTCTGTCCGTCTGTCTGTATGTCTGTCTGCCTGTTACCTGTTCATGTCAAATCGAAAGAACCGATTTTGCTGAAATTTTCTATGGAGATACTATGAGTCTCGGGAAAGGACATACGATACTTTTTATCTCGGAAAAATGTACGGTTCCCGCGTAATAAGCGAATTTTGGCGTAACGGAGTTGCGGGCGTCATTTAGTCACCTATAAAGTACAGAAACTATTTTTGCATTTTGAAAACCAAAACCAAATATGAAATAAAAAAATTGCGGATTTTATGTGTAGCCAGATATATTAGCCAGATGATAAAGTATATATGAGGTTTGTTCAAATTATAAGATAAAAAAATAATCGGCCAAGTGTGAGTCGGACTCGCGCACGAAGGGTTCCGTAGCGTTATAGAGCAAAAATGGGCCAAAAATTGTGTTTTTTGTATGGGAACCCCCCTTAAATGTTTATTTTATTTTACTAAGTATTTGTTGTTATAGCGGCACCGGAAATACACAATCTGTGAAAATTTCAGAACTCTAGCTATAGCGGTTCTTGAGATAGTAGCCTGAAGACAGACAGACGGACAGACAGACATCAAAGTTTCATGAATAGGGTCCCGTTTTTACCCTTTGGGTACGGAACCCTAAAAATGAATAGTTGTCCTTACGTTTTAAAATGTTAGTTATCTGGTTCTCTCACTCACGTCTTCAGTAACAAAAATAATAATATTTTGACGAATCGACTTTTTCACCTGTCAAAGATAATGCCTGCCAGTAAAAGTGTAATCAAGCGAGAGGACCGGCTTTTAGTTGATTACCTCACGTAGATAGGAACATATTTTTCTTTTGGGTCCTAATTTTCAGACCTCGGATCTCGGATAGAGCGTAGACGCGTTTACAAACTAATAGAAAAAAGTCACGCTTTGGTGATGACTGATGAGTAAATATTAAAAATATGATTCCGTATGAAGTCTGTCATCATATCAAAAGTTTTTATGAAACGTAGTAAGTCAATATTATAGAAAATTGCTTGACCATGTATTTTGTTGTAGGCTGAATGACGCCCGCAACTCCGTTGCGCTAAAATTCGTTTATAGCGCGGGAACCGTACATTTTTCAGTATAAAAGTATCCTATGTCCTTTCTCGGGACTTAAAATATTTCCATACCAGACAGTAAAATAGGTTCAACGGTTTGGGCGCGAAGAGGGAACAGACAAACGACCAGATAAACAGACAGACAGACATACTTTCGCATTTATAATATTAGTATGGATAGATTGCATATTAGCTAGACTTTTTCGAAAGGAGATTTCTTTATTGGTATGTTTGTAAAGTAATTTACTGCGTGAGATATTGGGGGTTGTAATTTATACAGTATCGCAACAGTTCCGGCGGCGGGCGGGGAACTCCCGAGCTCACCGGACAGCCCCGGACAAGCGTATTGAGTTCGGTTAAAAACTATGTCCACATTATGCAATTGTATCTTCAACTTTCGTAATCTTTTTTTTTTATTCAACTTTCGTTTGGCATATTCAATATGAATGCGTCAAAATCCACTCGCGTTGAAAGAAAAGTGTCATAGCAAGAGCTACGATTTCAACGCGCGTCACGGGCAAGCTGGGAACAAATTAATTATCGGACGAACGTCCGCGGTCGTTTTCATCGGATGCGGCTTGTTTCTATCTGATCAATACAAAATACACTAAACTGTGCACATTGTCTGACATTAAAGTCGCGGACGCCTCCTCGAGCGTTCGGACGTCTGAACAGAATCTGGCTGGCCGGATGTTTTTGCATCCGCGGATTGACATATGGGTTAGGTATTTGACGTCCGCGGATGAACCGTGCACATTGTTAAGCCGCAACCATTAGCCGCGACATGGATGCGTCCACAGAAATAGATCATATATTATGTCTGCGTCCGATAATTTGTTTCTAGCTTTATACTCTTCATTATATTGAAGTTGAATTTAACAACCTAATCTTCCAGTAAAGTGTCACTTGCAAGACCTATTGTTTTATACCTACCTGGCAGTTGTTTTGTATTCGCACCCCTGTGAGTTGTGACATTGTTTTCTTGTGACTATACTGAATAAACAACCAAACTATGTATATATAACCCAAGGTAGAGCACCTGTATTTTTAATATTGTGTTACGATATACCTATTCGTTCGTAATTATTCTTTCAATCCACAAGGATTCTTTCTCGTAACAAAAAATGTTACAATTTTGTTTAAGCTTATTATAAACTAGGTGACGCCCGCAACGGAGTTGCGCCAAAACTCGTTTATCGCGCGGGAACCGTACATTTTTCCGGGACAAAAAGTATCCTATGTCCTTACCCGGGACTCAAAGTATCTCTATGCCAAATTTCAGCGAAATCGGTTCAGGGGTTTGGGCGTGAAGAGGTAACAGACAGACAGACAGACAGACGGACGGACGGACGGACGGACGGACGGACGGACTGACAGACAGACAGACAGACAGACAGACAGACAGACAGACAGACAGACAGACAGACACACTTTCGCATTTATAATATTATTATGGATAATAAAATATATTAACACAAGGTCCGCAATTCCACTCGACAGAATTATATAAAATTGTTTGTAACATTTATATAAAAAATTAGATGCCTGCAACTCCGTTGCGTCAAAATTCGTGTATAACGGGGAACCGTACATAATAGGCTTGATGACTATTTTTTTTTCTTATTGGTAATTGAAAGACCCTTAAAAAATAGAAACATTGCTGAAAGAATGACTCTCATAACTTAAAAATTCACTAAGATATGAACAATTCAAACATCTCATAAAATAGACCTGCCCGAAACGCCCCATACAAAGTGCTACGAAAGACTGACGTCAGTCTTTCTTAGTTTGTACGGATCGGGAGAGAACTTTGTTCGATAGGTATATTAAATATTGCGTTTATGAAAGTAGTTTCATACCAAAAGTTGCTTTTAATTGCATAAGTTATCGAATGGTATACAAATATTAAGAAATTTAATTGAAAAAAAAATCGACTTGATTATCCAACTTTGAAGGCGCCTAACAAAAAAAATACAAATGCTATCGAGCTGAAATTTTGGTAACGCTTGTTTTTTGCCGTGCTTTCTTTATTTTATTAACAAAAGTCGCTAATCTTTGACCTTATCATCATCCCTATTCCGGGGTAAAAAGTATCCATTGTCCTTTCCTGGGACTCAAAGAATCTCCACCCGTACCCAGCAAAATCGGTTTGGGCTTGAAGAGGTAACAGACAGACAAACTTTAGCACTTATAATATTAATAAACTACGGAACCCTCAAAAAGTATGGATTATGGATATAAACGCCAAACGGCGCATCATAAAACGGGGCGGCAAAATCCTAAATAATTTTTGGGAACACAATAAAATACAGTATTTCAGTACCTTTGTTTATAAGATTTTAATCCAAAAAGGTTTAAAGGTCTAACCGTAATAAAGTCGTAGGTCTGCTATAAAGCTTGTGCTGTAAAATTTATTTAGAGCACAATGGGCCCGCTGGGTGCTCGGATATAAAATGAAAACCTGAGAAGATTCAGCCTGGAAAGGTTATTTAAGTAAATCTTACAAGTTCTTAGATTAACCCTTATCCTACACTTTCTTAAATCAACAATCCATAATATCCATATGCTTGAAAAAAAAATATTGTAATGTTAGAAAATTATAATAATCTACTAAGTATTATTTTTAGGGTTCCGTACCCAAAGGGTAAAAACGGGGCACTATTCATGAGACTTCGATGTCTGTCTGTCCGTCTGTCTGTCCGTCTGTCGGTCTCCAGGCTGTATCTTAAGAACCGCTAGAGTTAGAGTTCTGAAATTTTCACAGATTGTGTATATCGACAAATACAAAAATAACGCCGCTATAACGACAAATACAAAAATAAAATTAATATTTAAGGGGGGCTCCCATACAACAAACATGATTTTTTGGCCTTTTTGCTCATAATCTTATATCTTTAAACGAGCAATTCTTGTATATAATTGGAATCTCGGAATCGGCTCCAACGATTTTCATAAAATTTAGTATATAGGGGGTTTCGGGGGCGATAAATCGATCTAGCTAGGAATCATTTTTAGAAAATGTCATTTTATTTTTGTGTTTAATCGAATACCGAGCAAAGCTCGGTTAAATAGCTAGTAAATGATGATAAGAGGTAGGCACTTGAAACTTTCACGAAGGCCTTAAATATTATTGTTATTTAATAATTAATAATAATATTTAAATAACATAAAAAATTAAGGGGGGCTGCCATACAAAAAACACAATTTTTTGCCTATTTTTGCTCTAAAACGGTACGGAACCCTTCGTGCGCGAGTCCGACTCGCACTTGGCCGATTATTTTGAAGGATAGCTGACTACAATTGTACAATCTTTAAAAGCTTACGTTACAACTATCAGTACATGCGTATGACCCACAATACAACTAGGCCCTAGGATCTGTCAACAAAGCCGTGTAGAAAATAGGTCGTCGGAATATTGTGCCCGGAGCATAATGTGCATTCTGAAACACTCCTTTATAATTCTCCTGCATGTAAACGTCTTTGTTTTTTCCACTCTACTTTAGTTAACGTCGGTATGAAAATCGAAACCCCGGTAGGATTTTTTAACCCGTCAATCTCAAGCTCCACCCGGCTGCCGCATAACAATTGAAAATATAATATTGTGTCTGCGATTCCCACGATCGAGGTATTAAATGTATATCCATCTGTCCACAAAAAATAATAATAATGCTGAACATATTATAAGCTATGTAATGTGGTTGCGTGATCCAGCTCGGATATCGACTAATATTGACTAGAAATTTTCGTCCAAACAAGTAAAAAGTCAATAATAAACCTTTTTTGGCTTCACCATAACCATATAAATAATATAATCGCACATGATATTAATATTGTGTGTATGTTCTCAAACGATACTAGAGTGATAATAATATATTATGCACGATACACCTTTACATTTCCATTGCAAAATCAATTAGTGTTAAATACATTTTAAGTCATAATTTACCACTAATTTAATAATTTAGTATAGATAGATAGATAGAAAATTCTTTATTTGTACAACTTAAAACTAAACATAAAAACAATAACACAATATAAGAAAACTTTGTACAAATAGGCGGCCTTACTGCTTACAGCAGTTTCTGCCAGGCAACCTTTAACTTAAACTACAATAAAAATAAAAGTATTTATTCAATAATAAGACTAAATATACTACATAATGACGTACTACATATAAATAACACATGTTATAATAGGTACATAAAAATTGTTTATATATACTACATAAAATTTACACAAATATAATATTTGAAAAAAAGATAAGTACATTTATAGTTAGTTATTATGACAGATTTACATAATATTCCTTAACTCGTTTCTTAAAAGTATTTATAGTTTGTGACTTTTGGATGGTTTCAGGTAGAGCGTTCCATAGGCGTATAGCAGAAATAGTGAAGGAGGAGTCATAGTGAGCGGTATTGTGAGAGGGAAAAGCAAGAGTAAGTTTTTTGGACGACCGAAGAATAGGGTTATTATGACCAAGAAAAGTGAATTTATCTTTCAAATAGTGAGGAGATCTGGGATTGAAAAGAATGTTATACAAAAGATGCAGTATGTGAGCATTCCGACGCATTCTGATAGGGAGCCACTTTAGTTAATTTAATTTAGTATATTTTGTGTATTAAATTTTAGGTACTTACAGAAAAGTTCATATGCTTTTTGCATATTCTAGAAAATATTCTAACGAGGGCGTGTCCTCTATAAAATCGAATACGTATGCACCTCACATTAATATTCAGTTTGACCGACCTCGGTGTGATACACAGCTATCCATTGTAAGGTTTAACGTTCTCAATATGCACATTTTATGCTAACGTGTAAAGCTGGCTAAGTATCAAGCCACACAGAGAATAGGGTTATCTCATCAAAGGCACGATTTTTTCATTTTTAACTTTATTTTTCCAAGTTAGCTTAGTAATAATAATAATCCTACGATAATAGGAAAGAATGAAAACAATTGGAGGAGGTCTTTGCCGATTGGCAAGCTGATAGTATGACTCTGTAAATCTAAAATTAATAAAATAATTTATGCTGTTATTATAATAATTATATCCATCATGCTCATTTTATTATTATCGGTTGGCAACAAAACGAAGACGGATAGACGGGCGGATATAACAAAAGTGAAACAGTTCTGAGTGTAGCCATAAAAATGGCAAAATAAATAAAGCAACTTAGGTACCGTTTCGACCAAAACGGCAAGAGACTTTATGGCGTACGCTATAGGTTTCATATTTTTGCTCTACACTACTTGCTACAAAGCAGCGACGGCATGGGTCGCTAGACAAATATCGGTAGTAAATGAAACCTGTGGCCTAGGTCATAAAGTGGCATTTTGTCTGAATTTTTGTCGGTTGCAGTCGCTTGCGGCAAATATCGAAAAGCCACATTCACCGTTGCTGATAAAATAAACTAAATTTTAATCTTCGAAAAAACACGCCAACATTAAAATATAATCTTTAATGCCTGCTTAGCATTAAATAATAGTATTACGGAGCATGTTAACACAGCTACTTTAAATGAAATGATGTATATGAAAAACGTATGCTAAGCCCCAGCCTGGTCACGTAATAAAGATTAAAGTTGACACAAACTAATAGTTTTTTAGCTTCGGCCTTCGGGCATTTTACGTTTTTGCAACGTGTATACTTAATTACCGCATGCAATTTTAGATAACTGGTTACTTGGCTTATAAAAAAGTAAAAACTCAACATGCGGAGGTAAAACCTGCAAACAAAGAATTAAAGCTTTGTTTGCTATGTAGAAAAATATATAGTTAACGTTTAACGATGTGAATAGCGGTCCAAAAGTTAGAAAATTGGTCGGAAGAGGAGATAGTACGCTCGGCAATGACCAGGAGAGACTCCCGTGCTCTGCTTGCTGACCCGTCGTTGTAGCATTCCTGCCCTGTTCAAGCCAGGCTGCGGCAGCTCATTGCGGTTAGTGGTCGAGGCGACCCGGTGGCGCTTGAGGTCGGCTGAGGTGGTGCGAAGGGGCGGGGAGTGATGATGATGATTGATGTCCAGAAGGATGCGTGTTCTTGTCGGTGGTCACCAATTTAACGATGATAGTGGTGGCCCAAAAAGGAAGATCTTCCGACCGGGCGAGATAGCATGCTCATTGCTCGGTCAGGTCGAAGCCCACTGACATCATTTCAGAAGTTGTATCTTACCGTTCTCCGAAACTTCGATAGCACGATAGTGAAGCTAACTGTAGGTACCACCACAAACGTATTAAGAGTATGTAATATTAACGATTTATTTAAAAACTTACTCTTGTGTACAGGTTGCAGTAACTAGATACAGTACGACATCACAATTCTTATACCTCTCAGACTCAAACAAGATGTTCAGACTTCATAGCTAGTCAAGCATATAATAGGGTATACTCGTACATACATACATTTATTTGACTGTAAGAGCCAACCCACACGTACCACAACCACACGACATCGCAACGACAAAATGTCGTCGAGCTGTGGTTACGTGTGAATGGTGTCGCTGCAGCATTTTGTGGTTGCGTTGTGGTACCGACAAAATGACGACGGTCAGTGGTTGCGATGTGGTTGCAACGTGGTTGCGATGTGGTTGCGACGTGGTTGCGTCGTGTGCAAGTCAAACTATTGTAGTTCGACTCCTAAATTATTTTAAGTAAGGTAATTCTATAATACAAACTCTCAAAAAATCAATAATTTGTATTATATTTCGTTTACAGTCCACCCATTGAGGATTTTGTGAAAATTTCAAGTGTCTAAATATTGCAATTATGGATTATGAGCCATAAAGGCCAAAAAACCTCGTTTGTTGTATGGGAACCCCTTAAATATTAACTTTATATTGTTTTTAGTATTTGTTGTTATAGCGGCAAGAGATATACACAATCTGTGAAAATTTCAGAAGTCTAGCTATAGCGGTTCTTGAGATACAGCCTGGAGACAGACTGACAGACGGACAGACAGACATCGAAGTCTTAGTAATAGGGTCCCGTTTTTACCCTTTGGGTACGGAACCCTAAAAAAACATAATAATAATTATAATATTATATTTTAAAAAACATTAAATAAAAAATATACGGCAACGAAACATGCGAGTAACGAAACGCATTCGTGAGTAACGTTTCGTACTAGATGGCGTACCCGTTACTCAGTACCAACTTTTGCTACAGCTCTTATGAATTATGAAAACACAATATCTACATATAAAAAACCTTGACTGATGATAGCTACCACTTTCGAGATTTTTCGCAAATAAAAATGTTGTTCGTTTTATCAAAATGAAGCTACTCACAAAAAATTAGCTTGATGGTAATCAGATAAAAATTGTTCTAGGGCTCCCGGATTATATTATTTCCACTAATTTTTTATTTCTTTCTCGTTAAAGTTTCGCCCCCCTGAATGAAGGCGGGCGAAACTTTAACGCCCGCCCGGGGGGGCAGCGTGTCATTGCATCGACGCAACGTTGTGGTTGCGATGTGGTCGGTATTTTACAAGCGGTCGACAACGACTGCAAAATGTGGTACGTGTGAATGGTCCAGTTCATTTACAATACGAAATATAAGCCCGACCACGTCGTGTGTTTGTCGTGTGGTTGCGGTTGTCGTGTGGTTGTGGTACGTGTGGGTTGGCCCTAAAATCTTAACTCTTAGTCACTAAAACGTAGACTTCAAAAACAATATTTTTATTTATGGGCCGTTAAAAAGAACATTTTATATAACTTAAAAAAATTTATACTTAATGATTGAGTGATAAATACACTTTAAAAAAATATTCCAAAATATTCCTTAACTCCAGTATTTGTTCTAGAATCTAGAACAATACAAATTTACTGTTCCTTTTATATCGTAAACTTTAATGCCTACAAAAAGTGCGACGTTCAAACATTCGTTTTACATAAACTTTTAAGAATCCCGTAAAAAGTCCTAAAAACTTTTACAAGGAAACGATCGTTGCTTCTACGAATTACGTCTCAGAAAAAAAAGTTTTTATAGCATACAATTAATAAATATCCTTGTTGGATTTTTAAATTCAATAAAATATTTTGCTGCTTTGTTTAAGTAATGCATTCGTATGCATGCCTGGCAGTAAATATCGATTGCTTCTCACGTACACGTGATTGTTATTGTAATTCTAAACAAAAAATTAAATTGATTTGGAGATGTATAATGTCATAACATTATCATTTTTAAGTAGCGCGCAAACGATCAAACTTCAAACACGTCAAAACGTAGTTTTTTTGACAAACTACGTGCTTGATGTGTTTGACGTGTTTGAAGAAAATTTGGATTACGTAGCGTTTGACAAACGTGTTTGAACGTGTTCCGCTGTGTTTGTCAAACAAAATCTCATGATCTCAAACCGATTGTAGCTAATTGTTTGACAAACGTGTTTGATGCACGTTTGATCGTCTGCGCTACTGTTTGTCAAACAAACTATGTGTTTGACGTGTTTGACGGTTTTATGTTTGATCGTTTGCGGGCTACTTAAGGAATTAATAAAGGCTTTTTATTTTTATTTTTTTATTAATGTCATAACATAAAGACATAATTTGTAAATAATAAATGGTTCCTCTTGCACATAATTTTCTACTATTTACGCCTAAATTTTTTAAGGGTCTATTCAGACCTCAACGTGACCAGGCGAGACCAAATTTGTATGGATTTGACAGATTTCAATTGCGTGAGACGTCTTGCAAATCTGTGAAATCCATACTAATTTAGAAATGCATCTACGCTTCGCGTTGCGGTCTGAATCAACCTAATGACTCCTCTACATATCGACGGATGCGTCGGCAGATTGTATCTGCGGATGCGTCCGCTGAGGTGTAGAGGATGGTTTTTGCTTGTCCGTGGTAGGTACTTAACATCGGCCGATGCATCTGCCACTCATCCGTTTGGTGTGGGTTTTTCACACGTCTACCAATGTATCAGTATATTATTTTGATTTATTTCGAATATATTTTCAATTAAGTACTTTGTTCTGTTTCTGTGTATAGCCAGCATTACCCCCTGCTTTTGCTTTGTTTTTTTTTTAAATAACTCTACTGCGGTGCACTCTTAGGTAATAATTGTAGGTGCTAATTACTTAATATACTTATATAGAAGCAGCCGCTACCTGTCTCTATATCCATTTTTGCGGCACGAGTTACGTTTTTCATGATAGAGCACAGACTGAATAACACACAGATGTGTGGACGGATCGCAGTTTATACAAAAATATGGTTGCGGATCCATCTCCCGACGCATCCGTCGATATGTGTACATAGGCATGTGCTAACGAACAATAGCTTAGCTACGAGCGTAGCGGGCTACGCCGTAGCTCTGGCGTAGGCTGTAAATAAATTTCAATTTCAATTTTGTCAGTCACGCTAACACTAGAGAACGGCTGAATCGATTTGGCTAATTTTAGTCTTGAAATATTCGTGGAAGTCCAGGGAAGGATTGTACTTGTACGTTGAAAAAATTTAAGAGTTAACTGTTCATCTAGTAAATTAAAAAAAAATGACATCTTCAATCTACATTCATACAGAAATATTTATATAGCGCTGGATGCACTGTATCAATTCAAAACTAGATGCTAAGCATACGTCCAAAATCTAGGTACCTTACATGAAAAATCAATTTAGTACAGCATTCAGGTGCTGGCACCCGTTATTGTGTTAGCACTTGAGCGGGCAAAGTTTACGCGAAGCTGTCTACGCCGTAGCATGGCGTAGACAGCTCGATACAACTAATGTTACGCCGCACCGCTTAAAAACTAGCTATAATAATTCGGTATTATACAACATATTATTTTATCGACGGCTTATTAATACATGATACTTACTGTCGTAATGATACTTTAGATTTACGCAAGAAGTTAGTAATTTTACTTCCGCCTGTTTTCGCCGCTCCGAGTTAAAATTTAATCATGGATTAAAAATACAATAAAACTTAGATACGTGGGGACTGGGGACGGCATTTTTTTTTAGTTCTCAGCATTGTTCTCATAGAAAAAGTTGCTCATTTTTACGGTTTCATTTGATGGTTTCAAGGATAACGGTGTTTACACTAACACACTGTATAAACCGACGCACTAAACTCCGATAGCACGATGCAGGAATGTGGAGCTAATTGTGGGTACCGCCACAGATAAAAGTTTAATAGCATCACAGATCCGCAATTGGGCCTTCTGTAGCCTTAAGTGAATATAACACAGAATCATAACCGTTTCAGCGTGTGTATCGGAGGCAATTTCCCCTGAAATCACAAGTCCGGGTAAGGATGTCCCTGCCGGGGCCCGATAACTCGTTATCGGTCATTAACCCCAGCGGCCGGCAGTTAGCATAACGCTGACTGGACTCATTACCCACCCACAAGCGGGGGTCGTTTGTACCATGTTGTAACATTTCTCCATCAAATATTTGTCCCCAAAAATTGCCTGGACTTAGTAAGTTTTGTAATGTAGCTGTAGGTGATAAAATGTGAACTATAAGCTCAGTTCAATTTATAAACAGGTCAACAGTTGTTAATTATGAATGGTTACAAGATTAATTTTAACCTAGATCACAATTTTTTTAGAACATTTACGGCAATCTGGGTTAGAAGCATTTCTGCTACTCGTGATCACCAGGGATACAACAAAAATATTACATATTAAGTTCAATTTAATCCATAAAAAGGTTGACCGTTGTCATAATCCACACAATATATTGAGCCTAACTGCGCTAGTCTGAGTTAAAAATTATTACGGATTAAATGTTATTTTCTTTCTCTTCTTTGCACTTAATATGAAAGATAAACATGTAATTCATTAAAAAAACTAGGCCTTTGCATCCATTGTGGATGATTTATACAGCATTTTCAGAGCTAAGTAACCACTCTTCAAATACTGTAGTGCCTGGGACGAGATTTTAAATGCCTGTATGGTTGCCCAAGCGCATACGGCATTCTCGCAACGTAGTCGGCCTAGTCCAGAGGAAAGAACTAGTCAATACGTCTGGGACCAACCATGTGCGGGTTTCCTCACGATGTTTTCCTTCGTACGAGCGTCTGTATTGTGTACTTGAGATCTGAAAATGTCTCATTGGTACACGCCTCCACCCGGGAACGAACCTGCACCTTCTGCGAGTGCGAACCAAAGGTCTACCCAATAGACCACGGACGCTCTTCAATTCGGATAAAACACTACAAATAATTATTATTAGTAGTCGTAGGACCTTATAATGACTTATGAGTTATGACAGACAACTATGACAGAATATCTTCGGATGTGTATTCGTGTGGTAAAAATTCTATGCGCTTGTGGTGATTAGTCACAGAATAGTGTAGAGTGTCTTCTATCGACACATTCCTGCATTCCCGTATAGTAATGAACATGCAGATGCGTGGACAAATGGACGGATGGACAAATCCATACTTACTAAATATTATAAATGCGAAAGTGTGCCTGTCTATTTGTCTGTCTGTCTGTCTATCTCTTTACGCCCAAACCAGAGAACCAATTTTGATGAAATTCGGTATGGCGATATTTTGAATCCCGGGAAGGACATAGGATACTTTTTGTTCTGGAAAAATGTTTGGGTCCCGCGAGATAAACTAATTTTGGCACAATGAAGTTTCGGGCGTCATCTACTAGCAAAATAATAAAATTCGGTAGTTTACGGAACCCTTAAACATCCGGAAGAGTCGTTTCGTTTTATTGGGCACGTCTTCCTTCCTGGTCGTAAAAAAAACAAAAATCGCGAAACATTTGCATAAAAACATCAAAAACAAAAACATTCAAAGCCCAGCATTAACAAAATACAATTTAAACACGGTCTAAAGATGTATGTATAGTCACCTAATTTACATATGAAAATTAAAATGGGGTAAATGAGGCCCCAGCGGCGATGAAGATAGCGCGAGGGTTAACGTTGTCCGGCGAGATAGTCACACGCTGCCTATCGTTGCTGGCTACTGCAGGGTTAAAGCGTACAAACAACGCAATAACCATCATGGTGCTTAACTAAAAAAAATATTCCTTCGCTGAGGTTATTGGGAACAAAATGATGATGTTTTTTTCGTTGAAAAGTAGAATGCTAATATAGTATATTACCACAATACTATACACCAATATAGTCTACTAATATTATGTATTAAATAAGTATAATATTATGTCATTATGTAGGTCAGATAATATGCCTGCAGGCATCTTCGAAGTGGCAACGCGTTGCTGCCGTAAACTGCCAATCTAGTTACGTTAGTAACATAGAATATCATTGTGCACACCCCTTTAGACGAATAGCTCTGTTCTCGTTGGACTAAATTAAAAACACTTTTCCTGACACTAAGTGCCACTTGCACCATGATGTTTAACTCAGAGTTAAAATTAACTCTGAGTTAAACATCATGTCATCTCTATCACTCACTTGGTCAGTGACAGATATGACATGATGTTTAACTCAGAGTTAATTTTAACTCATCATGGTGCAAGTGGCCCTAAGTATATTACTTTATTTTGGCACAGACAGCGCAGTTGTTGAAAATATATAGTGTGAACTGCGAACTATTTTAATTCTGTAGCACGCCCAGGTATTTCATAACGGACTCTAACGGGTTTTCTATCCAAAACCTATTTAATTTATACAGTCTACTACACAGACATAGATCAAGATAGATACCGCATGTGTAATATACTTCGCGTGCCATATCGCGTTCCCAAACGACGAGCAATGCTCATCTTTTGAAAGTCTTTTCTTTAGTCTGCTATCGAAATCGGACGTCGATCGGAATTTTAAAAAATGCCTAAATGCCTTAAAGTGCCGTATCGAGATGTAGAAATTCAAATAGAAACATTGGCCTAGATAATGGCCACGGTTCTTATCATCGGTACGTTACAGTAGGTAGGAAAAAAGTGACACGCTGGTTTTCATACAAATGGAGCGACATGCGGTATCTATCTTGATCTATGTCTGTAGTCTACTAGATGTTGACCTCAACTTGTTTCGAAATTCGTTTAAATCGCCTGAAACACGTTTTCTGGGATAAAAGCCATTGTCCTTTTCCAGGACACAGAGAATTTACCAAATTTCATTAAAATCGGTACAGTGGTTTAAGCGCAAAGACGTAGAATTTCTTATGGATTAGTAGGGATTCGGTAGAAAGCTATTTATTTGATTCAATACATTCAATATAATTTCGTAAACTTTCATTACTTTTCATAGACTTATATTTTAGATTGCAGAAATCTCATAACAAATAATAAAAAATCATAACATTTATTATTTGCTATAAAACATCGTTTACACTTTTTATCATTGAAAGTGCCGCGTGATAAATGCGTTGGTATTGATTGTCGATTAAAAACTGAAGTACAATCACGAACGATTTGCGATAAATTATTCATGACAATTGAATAAAAATGATCAAAATATTTCATAATGCACAGGTGTGGTGTTTAGTAATTTATTCTAAGGGCCAACCCACACGTACAACAACCACACGACAACCACAACCACACCACAAACACACCACGTGGTCGGGCGTATATTTTGTATTGTAAATGAACTCGACCATTCACACATACCACATTTTGCAGTCGTTGTCGACCACTTGTCAGATAACTTGTCAGACGCAACCACGGCCGACCACATAGCAACCACATCGTAACCACGTCACAACCACATCGCAACCACAACGTAACGCACGCCGCCCGCGCTCTTCCCCTCCTCCGTTTCATTGACTTTCGTACGTAACCACATCGCAACCACTGGCATCAACGCAACCACGTCGGCATTTAGTCGGTACCACAACGCGACGACAAAAAGCTGTAGCGACACCATTCACACGTAACCACTGCTCGACGACATTTTGTCGTTGCGATGTCGTGTGGTTGTGGTACGTGTTGTACGTACGGGTTGACCCTTAGGCTGGATTTATTTTATATGCGGCGGCGTCACAAACGCGCGGTTTGATCGATACACCGCGAGATCACAAGCAAATGTAATGTATTGCTACTTATGTATGTTAGTTTTAGAGGTTTTTTATTTATTTATTTAAGTCAGGCATCTTGGCCCATATTATAAATACCTTATAGACTAACATACATACAATTATACTAAAAACTAACACTAACACTAAAACACTAAACACGTATTGTCTGCGACGTGGGTCGTCGTCCTCGGAACCTCCTGTAGACGACTCCAATTGGCCAGAACTCCTCCTTCTCTAAAATCACATAGTGTACTACTGTGTAAATCTCAAACAATTGATTGAAGCAGCGTTTACCACAAAATCCACATTACATGTTGCCAATGAGTATGTCACAAAGTAAAATACAGATGCTTAATTCCATTCTACGTTTCCAAACAGTAACTCAATAAGAAGTAGATCCGGTCGGAAAACTGGGCCATTTGAACAGTGAGCTCTGTTTCTTCCGTAAATACACGTCCGGCCAATATGTATAGATCGGAAATCATTGTGTCACTGGATTTCCTTTTTGACTGTGTTTATGTGCACCAGAGTAGAAATGCTTTATTGCTTCTGGTATATTTAGAGAACGTTTCAATTAAATGTCATATAAATAAAGCTTATAAGTATATAAATAATAACTCCCACACCGGTTTCGGTGACGGTGGCTGGTTTCATTGAAACCAGGCCAGTTACGCAGGAGTAATGTTACAGTGCCCAAGTGTGGGCGCAGTACAAAAGAGCACTCTCTATTCCTTTACTCTCATAACCCAGTGGAACAGATGACCAATACGACCGGCGAGAGATCAGGCGCAGGACCGACTTTTTACATGCCCATCCGACGCATGGATCATCTTACTTGTCAGACAATCAGGTGATCACTGATCAGCCTGCATTGTCCTAACTTGGAAATAACGTCATGTTTCCAACGCGGGAATCGAACCCACGACCTCCGAGTTAAGATCCACGCTCTTAACCACTGGACCACGGTTGTCATAATAATATTATGACAACCTCCGTGGTCCAGTATATATTATATACTTATTAAGTACCTTGGTCTATTTCGTGTCTATCTACAAACCTTTTTTACCTCTTATTTAAAAGCTCTAGATAAAAGTAAAACTTATTAAAATGTTTTTAGCTGAATTTGAACATCATCTTCATCATCAAAGAGTTAACGCTTAGTTCCTTTCTTCTTATTTAATCATCGCTAATGTTTCACAAGCACTACTAAGAAATAAAAAATATAGTTCCAAGAAAATAACCATTTTAAGCCCGCTGTATATAACAGGCCAACGCATGGATCCAGCGCATCAGGCCAACGTGTAGAGACCTACTTGGTCATAAGTTGGGTGCGTCATTCCACACTCTACGCTTTGGCCATATTATGCTCAATGCGTTGGCCAATGTGTATAGGGTTACCATACGTCCGGATTAATCCGGACATGTCCGGACTTTTATACTCTTGTCCGGACTTCGTCCGGCCTTCTCATTTGTCCGGATTTTTAATTACTTGATGAAATATGAGAAATAAAACTAGTAAAGTTACATCGAGTGAGTCTTCAATCATCATTATATTATCATTTATCGAACAACAAAATGTTAAAATATTTAATAAATTAATAAATCAACTGTAAAGGTCAAATATGGTAAGGTGAAAAATATTTTTTTTGTTCTTTTAACTAAGTACGACAAAAAGTCAAAAGTCCGGACTTTTATTGAAATGTCCGGCTTTTTGTCAGGACTTTTGTAATACCTAGATGGTAACCCTAAATGTGTACAGCTTTACAGTATTCACGTCACAAACTCAGCCAATTCAACGTCACCGCTCCCGTGTTCTGAGACGTTGATATAAATTTAATTAAACCGTATCACTAGGTATAACGTAACATACGGGAGTTCCGTACATTAATATTCATCAGCGATCGTTTACAACACATGCTGAAGTAATTGATACTTGGTATTACCAATTTCATTACATCAGGGCAACCTTATTTAGAATATAAGATAAGTAAATATTCGCTAGGTGACGCCCGTAACTCAGTGGCGTTCGTTTTTAAATTCGTTTGTCGTGCAAGAACCGTACATTTTTTACCAAATTTCAGCAAAATTAGTTCAGCGGTTTAGCCGTGAAGAGGTAACAGACAGACAGACACATTTTTACATTTATAATATTAGTATGGATGTATGGGTGGATTTTACACTTATTTAGCAGTTTACAATTAAAAAACATTAAGCACAGTATTTTTTAAAACAGAATTTTCTGAATGGGGCGGGTTTTTTCGCTAGACAGGGGTAACCTGCAACTATTTTGCCATTTTCTCCAAGTCACACAACACAAAATCCACAAAAAAGCATCTCATTTTCCAGGAGCCCATCTGTGAACTCATCAAATTTGTTAAGGCGAAGTTACAAAACAAAATTGGCTTTTCGCCTTTGTGACTCGAGCTTCGACTCAAGGACTTCGTCTAAATGGAGACATTTCTAGCGCTACTTTCGAGACCTTGAGAGGGCAAGGTCAAAGGGTGCTATTGTGTTTCTTTAGAGTTTAAATGATTCCATTGTGTTTTTAGTCAACAATACAAAGTGATATTTTTCGGTCAACAATTATCATTAAATAAAAACAAATAATATTATTGATATGTCGCCAATTTGTATTCTATTATACACAATAAATTATTTTATAAATAGTAAGAACAATTTCTATCACGTGGCGTTGTGTTTGGCAGAAAAGATCGGCACAATGTTTCAAGTTTTTGGTGCAAACGAAGTCTTTACTTAAATTACCTATTTAACATACATAACGTTGCTCCATTATACAATATACATTTATACCTACTTCCATCTGACTAATAAATAAATAAGTCGCTAAGGGCCGCACTCAGAAATGTTTAATTATAATAATAATAATAATAATAATAAATAATTTATTTCAGACTAAGTCCATATGGTAATTTGTTAGTAATTTACAATATATACTTAGTTACTATGTTAGTAGACATAATAATGCAATCCCTTTAATTTAAATATCTGTGTAGCCTGTTTGCTGCACTAGGTACATGTACATGTATATGTACCCAATGTCGCATAAAGGGACAGTCAAATTTGTCACTAATTATACTAAGAATGTTGTTGGTGCTGTCACGAACTCGGCTCATCAATGAGGCAACCCGCTTTCGTATAACGGCCTGGAAGCCGATTTATTATGATTCAACTTCAATTGAATGAAGAGTTTGACAGAATATAATAATTTATAGGGCTTCTGCCAAAATCTTCCCATATTTTAATTACAGTTAAGTTATTACTTATTCATATTAGACTGTAACCGCCGTACTCAGAGACATTTAATTACGATTAACCTTCAATTTAATGAAGAGTTTGACAGAATATAATGTATGGGGCTTATGTCATAATTTTGAATTGATTACATTTAAGTAATTAATGTTCCACTCTGAGTGCAGCAGTAAATGTCTAAACACACTAGGCTGAATTACGCCGACGTAAATTCCGCTCCGTTTACGCCACGTATCAAACGCATACAAAATACGGACGGAACGCGACAGACGACACACTATGCCAAAATTCCGTCGCGAGCCGAATTTCAGTCGAGCGATTCGGTGGTAATGTTTTGTATAGCAACACACAATATGCGACGGAATTATCAAAACCGAACATAGCAAATCCAACCTTAACTCCAAAGCGTTAACGCACACATTACATCTGAGAATTTTAAATACTCACTTACGCGCGCGTTCCGCAACGGTAATTACGCAGCGAAATTTCGGCTCTTCGCGTAATTTATAGTGTGTCGCATCAGACGTAAGCGGCTGAACGTAATTTCGGCCACGTGAATTACGCCGGCGTAATTTAGCCTAGTGTGTTTAGACCCTAAGGGAGGCAGTAGGTGAGTACTATGATATGAGTTAGGACGTACTACGAACGTATAAATGACACGTTTTTGTTAATTTTAAGTCGAAAATTTCCGCGCAATTTCGCGAGGCAAGAGATAATACACGAGTTCGCAAGTGTTTTGTTTGGGCACGCCGCACGCGGCTTCCATAAATAACGCGAGATAGCGAACAAATCTCAAAACTTCTGCTTTGCACATTAATTTGTAACTTTAGTTAAGTACTGCGACATTTTTCGTTAGTTATTTCAGTTTTAGTTCAAAATCCAACTTCATATACACGACAACACTTTTTTTTTTTTAATTCAACAATTACTCAGCCGACTCCTTGAAATTTCTATGGAAATATATAGTGATTTTGATTTTTTCTGAAGCATCTGAGGTAAATGCTACCAAAACGTAAGACGCACCAGGTTATACCCTGGATCCGAAGGTGCTGAACAGAACTTTTGAATGCTTATAGGTAGAGGTTCGGGGATTTCGGCGTTGTTTAAACCCTTGAAAGCATAAGCCAACACATCAATTTGATTGATCATCATCATCACAATCATAATTATACCATGGGTCATCAACTCATCACACTATGACCCAATTATTGGTACTTTTCGCGATATTTTGCATCGAAGCAGTTGTTTTTGATGATGATTTCGCTGTTTGTGGACCGATTTTCAAAATTGTCGTGTTGTTGTAAATGATATAATCTTAATTTTGTTTAACAATTACGAAAATGATGAGCTGATGATGGGATCTATGAGCAATCGAGGGAAATCCTTGAAATTTATCAAAACACTCATAGTGGTTAAAATGTTGTTACTAGTAAGTTAAACATATGTTACGAATAAGAAAAAATTCATACGAGGGTGTCTCTTGGTCCAAAGGCACTGAACAGAAACCTTTAAAGATAAAAGTTTGGAAATTGCAGCATCGCTTAGATAACTGCAAGCATTTACCACAATTTCGCTTACAGTAATATAGTGTGAATAGTTAACATTCGTATTGGTTATTTACGCATAAAGCTTTATTTTGTAGATAACTAAAAAGAGTGAAATTATTATTTTTAAGAAAAAAATTAAAACCGACTTCCAAGGTAAAGACAATAGTAATATGAACTAAAAAGTATTAAATAACTCTTACTCTTTAATAGTGCCTTTTTCAGAATTCATCTAAATCTCAACTATTTCTGTACATACTACAGTCTTAATTACTTTGAAGTCGGTACCAGTCCCAAAAGTTTAAGATAATATTTTGACTTTACTGAACTCACGATTAAATTACCTGGTACCGACTTCAAAATAATGAGGACTGTAGTATGTACAGAAATAGTTAAGATTTAGACGAATTCTGAAAAAGGCACTATTAAAGAGTAAGAGTTATTTAATACTTTTTAGTTCATATTACTATTGTTTTTACCTTGGAAGTCGGTTTTAATTTTTTTCTTAAAAATAATAAAATATAATGAGTACCAAATTGTTTATTAGCTTAGGGTTGCACGTTGGTGATACGTCCAAAGTTCATTTTTTGAGCGTAACGTTGACACAACCTAAAATTGGATGTATCGTCAAAACCCTTAGGGCCGCGCCACACAGGAATGGCAGTGAATAGGCGAGCACTTTCAGTGTCATATGATTTTAAACTTAATCTTCATTGTTGTAATAAATAATAAAGCTTGAAAAATCGCGGCCACTGGCGGCCGTGGACTTCTCAAGCTTTTTGATTTTTTTTTAATCATATGACACTGAAAGCGCTCGCGTCGCCGCTGCCATTTCGGTGTGGCGCGGCCCTTATGTCGGCTGTACACTCTCGCCGAGAGCTCTCGGGCGAGAGTCTCGTGCGAGAGGGGAACAAATATATTGACCACCAAAAATGCACTGATACCCTAAACTTGTTTACCAAAAAAAGATATTTAGCACCAAAAAAAGAAAGTCTAAAATTGCAATACTACCAGCTATTTTAGTCATGAGAACACTTCAAATTGTAATCGAACACCAAATATAGTAAATGATCACCAAATATAGTAAATGACCACCAAATATAGTAAATGATAACCAAATAAAGTAAACGATCACCAAATATAGTAAATGACCACCAAATATAGAAAATGACCACCAAATATAGTAAATGATCACCAAATATAGTAAATGATCACCAAATATAGTAAATGATCACCAAATCCTTGTGAGCAAATCAATGCGATATTTCTGTCCAAATAAATCACTACAATTGACAAAAAATGTAAGCATATTATTAACAAAATCGGCCAAAAGTGAGTTGGAAATGGAGGGTTCCGTACCGTTATAGAGCAAAATTAGACCTTAAATTGTGTTTTTGTATGAGAACCCCCTTAATTTTTTTTATATTATTATTAATTATTGAAGTAAACATATACATATTATAATCAAGGCCTGTGCAAAAATATCAACGTACCTACCGGTTGCCATTATTGATATCGAGCAAAAAAGGCCAAAAAAATCACGTTTGTTTAATGGGAGCCACCTTTAAATAAAAATAATATTTTGTTTTTAGTACTTGTTGTTATAGCGGCAACAAATATACACAATCTGTGAAATTTTCAGAAGTCTAGCTGGAGCGGATCTTGAGATACAGCCTACAGAAAGACAGACGGATAGACATCGAAGTCTCAGTAATAGAGACCCGTTTTTAGGGTTCCGTACCCAAAGGGTACAAACGGGACTCTTTTACTAAGACTTCGATGTCTGTCTGTCTGTCTATCTGTTTTCTTCTCATTAATAGGATTGTTAAATAAAAATAGATTTGGTTATAATTTTACATTAAAATTATAACGTATAATGTTGGTGATCATTTACTAATGTTGGTGATCGTTTACTACTTTTGGTTTAACAATGATTTATTTGAAGTCATTTTGCATAAATAGGACAGCGAAATCATAAATCTTTGGTGATCATTTTACATTAAAATGCTAGTATAATGTTGGTGATCATTTACTAATTTTGGTGATCATTTTACATTAAAGTGCTAGTATAATGTTGGTGATCATTTACTAATTTTAGTGATCATTTTACATTAAAATGCTAGTATAATGTTGGTGATCATTTACTAATTTTGGCGATCATTTACTTATTTTGATAATCATTTACTATTTTTGGTTTTAAGATGTTAAATCTTTGGTTATCATCTTACATTAAACTGGTGGTCTGTATTTTGGTGATCGTTTACAATTTTTGTCTGTGAAATGTAACTATTTCTGGTGATTAGTTAATTATAAGCCATGCGAGAGCCTAATGCCCGAGTGCGATCATGTACATTCTCGCTTAGTTCAATCGCAGATATGAACTCAGAGAAGATGGACCATTATTTTTCTAAAAATGGCGAAAACGTATCTACGATCAATGATAACCATTAACCATTGCATCGAAAGATATCATTGTAATCCAAAGATCTATAATAATATTTAATTTTATTTCTCACAGTTAATGACTTATAATGACGTTTATTATTGTTATTTTTCTGTTCTGTACTGTCTAGCGGCGCGACTAGTAGTGAGAAACGCGAGAGTGTCAGTAATGCGCTCGCTCTCCTCGCGAGACCCTTTGTCTCGGGCGCAAAATACCGACACCGGACCGAGAGGGTCCGAGACAGGCGAGACGAGGCGAGCGCACCCATTTACACTCTCGCACTCGGGCCGCCTCCCTGTGTCTCGGCGAGAGTGTACAGCCGACATTAGAATTTGATCTACATACCGTTTTACTCGACACGATAAAATCGACAAGCAATTTTTAAACTCATCAAAACCAGGCCTTCCAGAGCAACGATACTACGGACGAGGCCGAGCCCATCTTTTTGATTTCGCGGTAAAAATACATTGTTTCAAATACAATTAAGTTTAGAACGACAATCCTTGATCGTGCCCCCTGGGCCCGCGACCTCGAGTCGAGATTAAATACAAACAGCGAAGCCCGATGGGGCTATATTATTGAATTATTTACACAGACGATACAATCTTATTACTTTTTAAGAAACTCCACAATAGCCTAAGGGCATTGGAATAATAAAATTGTCTGATCACTTTATTTAGAGTTGTTTTCTCAGTACTTAAAAGTTATTTAGTTTCAAAATTAAAACACAAAATTAGATCAAATCATGACATTACATTAAGTATACTGAGCATGAAATTTTCTCTCAAAATTGTTCTATCTCTCTATCACGGTTGTAAAATGGCAGCCATTCAAGTTTTTATTGGACTTTCATACCAATACTTCTCATGTAAATATTCTATGAAGATAAAAAAATGTCTCATTAGATAGCTAAATTTATGGGCTACGCTTACACAGACAATATCTTGTTAATTTCGTGGAGTAAAACATAGAAAAACCAAAATTTAAGGGAAAAAGTGTTTTTTTTTTATTTTTATTATTAGGTAATAGCTTTTTGTGCAAAATCTAGCACATTAAACTGGTTCTAATTTATTTTAAAAAGATAGAGGAGGCTTTTATCTTAAATAAATTCCTTTACTTCTATACTCTAAGTCAGATAGTTTAGAAGTTATAACGATTTTCTTATGAAGTATAGGTCAAATTAGTATGAGAGACAATGGAAAAAACATTTTTTTTTAAGTTAGAGAAAAAAATAATTAGTGAGCCAATAATTTGTCAATAAAATAATTATGCCATACATCATGACATTATAAGATCGGACACCGAGGTTAGAACAGATTGTATAAATAATAATAATAATATCTATGGACGCTTCACACCACGCGTAAATATAGATATACTACTACTACTACTTTTATTTGCGCTGCGTTAAAATAAAAAATATTATTAGCAAATCTAGTGCTATACGTCAATTATTATTAATAAACCATGATCACAACCACCAACCAGCTGCAAACGCTATAAAAACGAGAAAACATACTATAAGCTTTTCCACAAACGTATATGCGTTTTCAAATGTGTGTGTTTGATACCTGTGGCGCTAAAATGGTCACATTTAGCAATTCCTCTCAATCAATTAAGCAAATGAATTTTAAAACTGTCAAACTGCCAAAATATGTCAAATCAGTACAAAAATACAGAAATAAATTGCAAGCAGAGTTGCATTTTGCGATTTTAGAAAAATGAATCATATTATGATTCATATCATGATTCTTCAAAGCTACCATTTTAGCCCTGCTGAGTTCACTACTACCACAGAGTTCTATTTTTAGGGCTGTCAATATGTTTCAACTTTCAACACTCTCTGCCGTCTACGCGATCAAAAAGCGCTCGTGTAAACATCGGCTAGGTACGACGATAACCGACGAAATACGTTTTATAATATTTAACGTAATTTCAACTCCAGACGAACCCTTTATATATTTAACATCTGCCCCCAGGTTACAGGGGTCAGTAAATTCATTACGTATTCTCCGCTGTAAATAAAAAAGAGAGTGTGCTGCATAAATAACTGCGTAAAGAAAAACATCTCGGAGCTCAGATTTATTGTTAACTACGCGACCACAGAGCGAATAACTCATTACTAATGTATGAAACTCAGTCATGTTTTTAGCTTTCAACTTTTTTCTCCCGTTTACTAGAGTAAAAGTTAGCTGGAGTATTAAGGGGCGATTTCATCAAAGAAATGGAACGCGTTCAATGTACATTGACCGGTTCAAAACGTATAAACGCGATTATAACATCGAATTGCATTTCACCAACATAAACTGAACGCGTTCACAGCAAATCCGAGTTTTATCTTCTGAACGCCCAAAGTCCGAAGTTTAACGTCATAAAACCCGTTCAAGCCCTGTCATGGCGGAACGAAAAACATAGACAAAAGAAATGTCAAAATAACAGTTTTGACACATGTGTTTGGTTAGTTTATATATTGTTTCTTACTAATTTGTAGTTAAATTAACGGGAAAAGGTTTTAAAATGATGAAAACATGTAAAATAATCGCGTGACGTCACGTAAACTTAGATTTAATAATCGCGATCAATAGAATTTTGTGAAATCCATTTGAAAGAGAACGAGATTTACGTCGCTGCATGAACGCGTTCAATGGGAACTAAGTTTTATAAATCGAAGTTTTATGTGTGTTTGGTAAAATCCCACCTTAATAGGGGTTTGGATTTGATCTCGTTTCTAACATACAAAGTTTTTGTTGTCCTCTCATAGAGATCCGATGTATATAACGATGTATATGACGAACAGGAATCGACAAACCATCGTTATAATATCTATGAAAGCTTTACACCACGTCAGTCTGGCCCCGTGTTAAGTGCCCGTAGGACTTGTGTCACGGGTACCGTACCAGACAACGGCAATATATTTAATGCTTTTTAAGGGTTCCGTGCCCAAAGGGTAAAAACGGGACCCTATTTATACTAAGACTTCGTTGTCTGTCCGTCTGTCTGTCTCCAGGCTGTATCTCAAGAACCGCTATAGCTTCACAGATTGTGTATGTCTGTTGCCTCTATAACAACAAATACTAAAAACAAACAAAAATTAATATTTAAGGGAGGCTCCCATAAAACAAACGTGATTATTTGCCCTTTTTTGCTCGATATCAATAACGGCAACAGGTAGACATTTGATATTTTCACAAAGGCCTTAATAAATAATAATAATATTAAAATAAAACAAAAATTTAAGGGGGGCTCCCATACCAAAAACACAATTCTTGGCCTTTTTTGCTCTCTAACGGTACGGAACCCTTCGTGCGCGAGTCCGACTCGCACTTGGCCGGTTTTTTTAGTTTAATAACTGTTATAAGAAGGATAAGGTATTTATAGTACATTTTGAGGTTATTAACATTTTATCCCGTCTGCTTTATTATTCTTTCTACCTAAATTATATTAACTTAGCTGCAAAAAGAATATAAAGTACCTACACTGCTATTTTCTGTGATAAAAATCCTCGACGTTGTCAAAGTTTTATAATGAGCGCTAAAAGCGGGACAAAGTTTTGAATTACAAAAATACTTAAATTTAAATAACCTCAATGTTTTAAAATGTATTGAATAATTTATATTTCATAATATGGGTGCAAAATGTGTCTTCTATCTGCCTATGCACTTTCGGCCGCCAAACAAATATACATACTTTAGAAACTCGGAAAGTAACCTATATTATACATTATACCCATTTCATTGTTCTACCGCGAGTGTAAGAAAATTCTCTTTCATTACAGAATCGGGCTCGGAGGGGATCAAAATAGTGAAATTAACAGTGCCAGAAGTCATACAATACGGAGCGCAGGACACAGCTCTTTTGGACTGTGACTTCACGTACGGGAACGACACGCGCGGGCTGGTGCTGAAGTGGTTCTTCCAGAGCCGGACGCGGCCCGTGTACCAGTGGATCGCGGGCCACCAGCCCCAGGCCATCGGCATCCTGCGCGGGCGAGTGGACCTGACGCACCGCGCGTCCGCCGACCCGCTCACCGAGTACCGCGCGCTGCGCATCGTCAGGTTGGGCACCGATGTCTCCGGCAACTATACCTGCGTCGTCTCCACGTTTATGGATGAGGATGACGCGACTAAGCACATGACCGTATTCGGTGAGCCACTGACTGATACTTATTCTAATGCCCGTTGTACACTCTCGCCGAGAGCTCTCGGGCGAGAGTCTCGTGCGTGAGCCCCTTGCCCGAGTGCGATCATGTACATTCTCGCTTAGTTCAATCGCAGTTAAGAAGATGGACGAAAACGACCATTCACCATTCACCATTCATCGAAAGATATCATTGTGATCCAAAGATTTTTGTTCATATTTAATTTTATTTCTCACAGATAATGACTGATAATGACGTTTATTATTATTATTTTTCTGTTCTACACTGTCTAACGGCGGGACTCGTACTGAAAGACGCGAGAGTGTACAGTAGTGCGCTCGTTTTCCTCGCGAGACCCTTTGTCTCGGGCGCAAAATACCGACAACGGACCGAGAGGGTCCGAGACAGGCGAGACGAGGCGAGCGCACCCATTTACACTCTCGCACTCGGGCCGCCTCGCTGTGTCTCGGCGAGAGTGTACAGCCGGCTTTAGACGATGTAGTTATTTTACCGCAAGGGCAATTTTATACTTAATTTGTATGGCTATAAAGTCGTGAATACGCTGCGGCCAGAAGCTATCGGCTCGCACGGAAAACATGCGAAGAAACGTAATTATAATCATTTAAAAAATAACTAGGAGCATTTAGCAAAATGCTTCTATACGATTTTGAGTTGCAAAGGTCTCAAAAGGTATCAATTAGACTAATTTCCTGCAATACATCTATTTTCGTTTAAAAATAATCATCAAATTTCGTATTTTTAAGAAGTAATTTCGAAAATTAAATTAATCGAGGCAAAATACATTAATCGTGTTTCTAGTTCTTCTCAAACATAGATAAGGCTATGAAGATAATATGTATAATATCTCATTACCAGATTTGTAACATTTCTGAGGGTCCTATTATATAGTATTACGTCAAAAAGGACAGTTTTTTCAATATAGCGCCTTAAGTTCGTTAAAATTTGATAATTACCTTAATTATTAAGTTCATTTTGAGAAGTAAACAGCAGGTATTTACATTACTATACATTAAGTCATGAAGTTGGTCTGAATTTAGTAAATCAGCCAATAGTCCCCGAAAGTGTTATAATATTTTTAATAGTGTAATTTAGGGTAACCCAATCTATTTTACAACTTTCGTTTATTATTAATAATATCAGCTGTTTTTGTATTCATTTAAAACGGTGTACTATTTTTAAAGAGACTACTAGTTTGCGCTAAAGATAGATTAATTTCAAAACTCTTTAAAAATCAGTTCGCTATCCTGCTGCCAAGACATTATAAAAAACGCTTCCATTAATGCCACAGGACTTTCGGAGAGAAACGCCGCCGGATAACAGATGTTGGTATAAAATTCATTCGTCTCCCAGATATAGAGCGGCCAAGAACACTATTACATACAAAAGTATTCAGTATCTATTGTGAATTTGTGATACCAATGCATAAAAAGTTTGTCAACTAATTGGCAACTGGTTCTCTAAAATGAAATCGATCTTTACAATGTAAGTTGCATTGTAGAAGATCGATTTCATTTTATAAAGAACGGATTATAATTTAAACTAAACCAAAATGTTGCCGTCAGGTGTGTAATATTTTGCCGCATTTTTTATAAACACAATACACGCAAACATCCTTGTGTTTTTGGTATAGCAAAGCCATTATCAAAATATAAAACTTGCATTCTACATTAGGATCGGAGAAATTCAACCGTCGAACCAATCTGACGAATTTCGATATGAAGAGAGTATTAGACGAATACGTAAGACTTTATAATATCTGTCAACATTGATTTTATTATCAACCAGCTTGAAAGTGTTCAAATATTAATTTTAACTGGCTTTTACTTAATAGCCCTCGAGCCGGATGAAGTTGGCACGCGACAAAAACCTGTCCCAGATCGGGGACTGAATATAATGTGCTTAAAGTAGCTAACGTGCTCACTGGAAGCCAAGCTAGTGAAATAAATACTTACTGATGCACAGGAAACAATTTGTCTTTTTATTAAGCCCGACAAAGTAATAAACTTTGAATGTTACTTTGAATTTTTTCATCTGCTATTGGAATCATTTATGTAGAAGGGAAATATTAATATAACAACGCCTCGACGTGATCTAGCTAGAGTTAGAGCTTATCTTTTTAATACGATGTGGCTGGCATGCCATGTATGGCAAAAGCCCTTTATTTAAATAAAGTAAAAAAAAAACTTTTTAATACGGAGTTCGTGAGTTTCTTTCTCAAAATAAAATTTAGATTTCATGTTTGGTATAGCATAAATGCCAGACGCCCATGCATTTACAACAAAAATAATTATAAACAGATTATAAACTCAGACTAGAGTCAATTCAGACCGCAACGCGACGCGTAGATCTGTATGGATTTGACAGATTTGCAAGATGTCTCACGCGATTAAAATCATTGAGTTAATATACACTAGGAGAGAGCCTTCTAACGGTGTATAAGCGTCAAAAGCGTGTAATGTTATGTCCTACTTACTCGGACATAACAAAGGAGTCGGTCTGCATGTTTCATGTAATAAAAGTGTTAATAAAGGTTTTTAGTGAATATTTTATGTTAGATATTGTTGAGTCTTGTGGTCCCGCTAAACAATAAACCATAAGAATGGCCAAAGAATGCCTCAAACACGTGGATTTAACATTAAATACGTAAGTTTCGAACAACGTTTTTTGGGCTTTTCAATCGGTATTTTTGTAAGCTAAAAAGATAATTTATAAGTTTAATAATCCCTTATTTGTGCTATGTAAGGCATTAGTGCTAAAAATGTCACATCAATTAATAATTTGTCTACAAAAATTGTATAGCTTTTTACGTGTGTTTACGGATTCTCATTACTTGAACTATAGTTTATCGTGAACATGAACTAAATGACTTTCTTTTCTGTATAATAATGTGCTATATATATATATATCCTTAATCTGTGATTGAAATATTATGTTAATTTAGTACAATTTTAGAAATGCATCTATATATCATCTATACTTATGTCCTGACAGACTGACTGATTCATCATCGCTGAGCAAAAACTGTTAAAGTTACAGCCACGAAATTTGGTGAGTAGGGTTGTTTTATTAAGTAGACACCCACTAAGGTAGGAATTTTGAAAATTTTACTCCGAAGGGGGTGAAATAGCGGTTGAAAGTCTGAATGAAAGTCCGTCATTTCTTAAGTTAGGAACACAAAACTTTATCTTTGAGTTACTGATTAAAAATGAATGGATACGTATTTAAGCGTTTTTTGGAAATTCTTCCCCCAAGGGGGTGAAATTGGGGTTGAAAGTTTCAATGGAAGTCCGTTATTTCTTGAGTCAGAAGCATGAAATTTTATGTTTGGGCTACAGATTAAAAATGATTGGATACATGTTTAAGCGTTTTTGAAAATTCTACCCCAAGGGGGTGAAATAGGGGTTGAAAGTTTAAATGAAAGTCCATATAGATATACTATGATAACGCGGACGAAGTCGTGGGCAACAGCTAGTACTCTCAGAAATGTATATTGTAATACCGCAGAACATTTCACTATCACAACTAAACAAAAGACGCTTAACTGACCAATATCTATTCGATTTCCCCCCGAATGCTCTATTGGAATGCCCTTCAGCTGTCGGAACTGGGCCACATGCTTCAGTGACAACTGTCTGTTGATTAACTCGGGCCAGCGCCACAATAGAAATAAACTTTCAAATATAGATCTTTCATATAGATCTTATATAAATCAAAAGCAACCAGTATTTGTATAAATACAAATACTGTGCCTTTGATTATCCATAATTACAGGTTGTTAGGGTGAACACCGCCTTATAACCATCAAAATAGCCCTTCAAAACGAAACAACTTTTTCTATGAGAACAATGCTGGGAACTCAAAAAAATCCGTCGTCATACATGTGTTATGACTACGGATTTTTTGAAGTGAAAACTTCTTTAGCGGCGTTGAGCACTTTTGTAGGATGGGTAAAAACTATGAAACTCGCGTCAGATTCTCGTGCTGATCGAAAAACCTTGGAAAAACCGTAAGACGGTTGGAGAGTAGTGTTTTGTGTCGAACTCGAATTGATTGTAAGGGTTTCGACTAATTAAAAAAATCGATTTTTTTTTAATAATCGATTTTCATAAAAAATGGGTTAAAAAATGCACAACGTTAATAATCAAGTTTTCACTTCTGCCGGCACACACACACAACATACCTACGTTGTAGTATATTATATACTGCCTAGTTTGTGGTTTGTATTTTTTTTTTCATAGACCAGACATGAATGTTATGGCACAATCATGCATTTTGCCATATTCTAATGGAATGGTGAAAACACAGGATGGCATTCTACCTATATTGTACCTGTGTAAAGTGCCCCAGAATGTTTGCCGGAAACTTCCTACACTGGTACGATTTTGATGTCAGGTGACAGTGTTAAAATAACGCCACCTCTGTTTTCAACCCCAATTTGGAGCAAGTCATGGCTGCGTTTCCACTGAAGCCGAGCGGAGCTTAGCGGTGTCCGAATTGACCCATCGTGCTATTCCAGCGGAATGACAGCGAAGCGGAGCGAGATTTCGAGGATGGTGATTGGTCAATTCGGAACCGCTAAGCTCCGCTTCGCTTCAGTGGAAACACAGCCTAAACAGGGTGTAACAAAACTAAGTGATAATACTTTAGGACGTGTATGGGTACATAGAGTTCACTGTAAAAATAGCAGCGTAAGAATATTTTTTTTGTACTTTTTTATGGGAAAATGCATGACACTTAAAACAAAAAAAATGCTCTTTCAGCGCTGTTAATTTCTCAGCGAATCTTTTTTTGACGTGACAACGTCTTAAATTAGGTTGCGGCTGGGAGTCACTTATGAAAAAGTGTAACGCTCGGTAACGTTACGATGAGTCACCGAACGAGAGAGAGGCCCGCCGAATGCCTTGCGTCTCTCTCCCACACGTTGTCACGTAAAATCTTCGCCCGTAAAACCGACTTTACAGGCAACCATTTTTTAAATCTATTTTTATGGGGGTTTTTGTCAACAGTGAACCTTAAATAAGGGACACATACACCCCCTAAAATATCACTTAGTGTTGTTACAACTTGTATACTTCATTGCAGTGCCGGAGACGAGTTTCCGTCTGATCCAGAACAAGAGTGATGACGACACCGTCAACGTGATCTGCGCGGCCGACGGCGCCTTCCCTGCGCCAACCCTGACGCTCGCTACACCTGAGAGGTACTCAATTATACTTACTGTAATAAATATTATAATAGAAGCGTGTACCAATGAGACATTTTCTGATCACTTACATAATACGGATAACTGACGCTCATAGGCTGAAGAAGGAAAACATCTTGAGGAAACCCGCACATAGTTGGTTCCAGACGTATTGACTAGTTCTTTCCTCTGGACCTGGCCATATTGCGAGAATGTCGTATGTGCTTAGGAAACCATAGGGACATCTTGTCCCAGGCACTACATTATTAGTTGAGAAGTAGTTACTTCGCTCTGAAAATACTGTATAAATAATCCACAATGGATGCAAAGGCCTAGTTCTGTTAGAGACGACCCTTAACACGAATTTTTAAAGTATAGCATTTGTTACATTTTCTTATTGAGTTACAAATAAAAAGATGTATATTTACTAGAAAAAGAACTTTTATGAGTAAAAATTGTAATTTGAATGATTTAGAGCATTTTGAAGTGATATCATCTAACGGCGCGAGAAAAACTGCTTATGCCACACATGATCATTTTTACTCTAAATAAGCTTGAAGTTGAATTTCATTACATAATATTGACTGTATAACATAAGTTTCTATTTCGGTGCAAAAAAACAACAATTTTGAAATAGTTTTCAAACATTATTAAAGGAAAATTGCCATGGTTGCGCCCGCGATAAAAAAGGTACAAAAGTTTAGTTTACTCGCTAAAATATGTTGCTAATAATTTTAAACTTTGTTAAAGTAAGGAGAAATGTGAGGAAAATTAGAATTAATCATTGGAACAAACTATTTTATTATTTATAATAAAAAAACAGAACATTTAAAGTGGTTGCGCCCGCGATCGAAGCAGTACAATTGGAAATAAAACAAATTATTTTTTGACAATTCTAGTGATTTTCATCTTACTTCATATTATTAAGGTAAACAATAACGTTAGATTATATTTGTTATGAATACTTTACATGTAATTACAAGCTGAAGGCGAACCGCAGGTGGTTTTAGTGAGTAAGAGTCTCACATACCCCCGGGGTACCCAACCCGGGGCACCCATGATGGGTTTCCCCTGCGACATCAAAAAAAAAAAAAAAATGTAATTACAAGATTTATAAAAATTTGAATGGAGTCACATCGTGTTTTATATTTTTCGAAATATTTAATGTATTACTTAACAGATGTTTCAAAATGATGATTTATATTCTTTTATTCTTAAATATTTTAGAAGAAATGCTACAAATGACAGGAAAAATCATAAATATTTAATATTTTTCTTTGAAAAAAATATTTTTACGTATAATTCTCCCATATTCTTTAAAATTATAAATATTAATTTTTAATTAAAGGATTGCTGTAGTTTGGTTTTATAACAATATATCGAAAAAGGTTTGCTTTAGTTACATTATTTTATTGTTTTTAGTGATTTAGACGATTTCTTTTCTCAAATCGATAAATGACTGATAATAAAAAAATAGTAAAATTTTAAATAGTATTATTACAATTTACTAATAATATTATGTATTGCATATCAAACATGTAGAAATTAGTCGCAGACTTATGAATAAATTCAATTTCTTTAGACTCGTTGCACCCGCGATATTCTGATGTTGCACCCACGATCGTGAAAATTGCTAATAATTCCTAGGACTAATTACTTAAATTAATTGTATCTAGTTAAATAATTTCTTTGTTTTATACTCTTTTGAAATATGGGTTAATAATTTACTAAAAGTTCCACAATTAACAGTATTCTCAAATGAACTCGTCCGAGTTCTTAATAGAGGACCAATTTGGTTGCACCCGCGATAGTACTTCAAACATGTTTTGTAGCTTTTCTTAGATTTAATTTTAGTTTTCATTTACCATTTATGATTGAACTAGTTAAAATGTATCCCTTCAAAAGATAATTTATTAATAAATGTGTTTTATTTTGTCATTAGGACGCTTTAAGTGCGTCAAAATGTTGCACCCGCGATAACGGAATCGTCCTAGTATAATGAATATACACTTTTCATGCACTTATTCCACTTTATTAATATAATATTTTGTTACCATTTTAATGTTTTACAATTTACACGACCGGTTTCGACAAAATCATCCTCAAGTGTTTTATCGAAACCGTGTAAAACATTAAAATTGTAATAAAGGGAATAAGTGCATGAAAAATGTATATTTTATAATAAAACCAAACAGACCAATGTTATCTTCTTTATTCGCTTCCCACCATAGACCGGACTCAAACCTGAAGGCGCCAATGCTGAGCGTGTTGCCACCAAGCTCGTTGCCTAAAAAGTGCCGGGCCACGATTTTCCCCGCGCGGACCTCCCTTTCCCTTCTCAACACCACTCTCAGGTTTGCCAACTTCAAGTACTAACTTGACAATATAAAATATCCATAAAATTACTGTCTTGAAAATATCTATCCTTACATATTTAAAATATAATAATTGTCTTTAAAATATATATCCTTACATTCTTAAATTATCTATCCTTACATATTTAAAATACTTTAGAATATCTATTCTTACATTCGATTTAAAATACTTTAAAATATCTATTCTTACATTCGCCCATCCTGACAAAAGTGCATGTCCCCATGCACTGCATGACCTCCTATAAATTATTTGATCGGAAATTCAGATGTAAACCCATCCATTCTTACAACCGAGTCACCCATCAAACAACATGCAAAGCATTTTGGTAGCCAGGGAACGAACCCATCCATTCTCGCAACCTGGGAACCAAGACGACTCCCCGTGAACCCATCCATTCTCACGAAAAGTCTATGCTCTACATACTTGCCTTGAATATATTGTTTGTAAACCCATCCATTCTTACAAACGAGGCTCCTTGCCTAATAAAACAACTTCAGTAAAAATTATATGTTAGAGCTGATAAGTTAAATCAAAACAACCGACTAATCTACTATCATAGCCCTACTATATACTACTATCCTATCCTAATCGACTTATCTACTATATACTACTATCCTACATACGTACTATCATTCATCGATATCTGATATTTGACTATCAGTTGCATCGGATTCATTTACTTCGAGTGCAGCGACATTGACCCAAGGCAACATTCGATCGGCCGCAACGGTTGTCTGCCGCTTATTCTTGGTCCCGGTTAGACCT
This sequence comes from Polyommatus icarus, assembly GCA_937595015.1. Taxonomy (NCBI): domain Eukaryota; kingdom Metazoa; phylum Arthropoda; class Insecta; order Lepidoptera; family Lycaenidae; genus Polyommatus; species Polyommatus icarus. The sequence continues at coordinate 5,042,135 of OW569326.1, forward strand.
GGTATAGCCGCGACTCTATATCTATCATTGCCTAAAACTGAAACAACACGGTACGGCCCTATAAAAGCTGGTAAAAGCTTCTTACTTTTTCCATCATTAGAAAACGCAGTTTTGGTTATCTTAATTAATTCTCCTTCAGAGTACATTTTAGCCGGTTTTCTATTTTTATCGTACCTTTGTTTTTGTTTTTCCTGCTCTGTATCTATAGCTATTTTTGCTTGTTCTCTGGCAGAGATTAAATCCCTCTCCTCGCGAGTCTCATGTATAATATCATTAAGCATGGGGTTTATTTCACTACTAATTTTTATTCCAAACATTAGCTCGGAGGGCGTCTTACCAGTTGTCTTCTGCAAAGTATTATTTAAACCCCACTGAACTTTACCTACCGATTCATCCCAGTCCCTCTCATCCATATTTAGATTCTGAGCCGTTAGCGATTGTAATATGGTACGATTATACCTCTCTACTTGCCCATTAGATCGTGGGCTGGCTACAGCATTGAGAACATGTTTAACACCCTTATCGAGGCAAAATCTTTTAAATGTGTGCGAAGTGAAACATGATCCTCTGTCACTAATTAACCGATCCGGAACACGAAAAGTATAAAAAATATCTTCTAGAACGCGAATCGCACTCTGACTTTTAGTATTTCGGACTGCCTTAGTAAATACAAATTTAGTAAAACTGTCGACGATTACAAACAGGTAAGAATTTCCGCGCTTTGATCTGACAAAGGGTCCAAGGTGATCTTCATGTAAGGTATGAAAGGGAATTCCTTGTTTCTCAATCGGATGTAAGTGACCTTCCGTGGTAGAGCCATTATTTTTGCTATAAGCACATTCAATGCACGCACTCACGTATTTCTTTACAAACTTTGACATCTTAGGAAACCAGTAAGCTTTCTTTATTCTTTCTAATGTTTTCTCTACCCCGAAATGTCCTATTTCATCGTGATTTAACCGACAAAGTTGCCACCTAGCACCCTTTGGAACTACCCAACGAATATTATTTCGATCACCATCCAAATATCGATATAAGCGATTGTCTTTTATAAGAAAATTATCTTTAATATATTGGAGGCCGTCTACGTCTATTTCGGATATTAATATGTTACGAATCCTATTTAACTCTTCGTCTCCTAACTGTAACGTATGCAACCAATCTTCGCTTGTTATATTCATGACTGAAGGATAACCATCGAATTCTGTGAACGTTCCGTCGTCGGCTATTGCATTGCGGGACAGCGATTCTACATGAGTCATTTTAGTGCCTGGGCGATATTCAATTGAACATTGATATTCCTGCATCAGAAGCCACCAACGCGCAATCCGTGGAAGAATATCTCTCTTTGAAAACGTTGACCTAAGAGCACTACAGTCCGTTACGACTTTAAACTGTTGCCCTAGTAAATAAACTCTAAATTTTTTTAAAGAACACACTACTGCCAAGATCTCCAGCTCATAGGCATGAAAGTTCATTTCTTCGGGAGAAGTCTTTCGACTGTAATATGCTACGGGCTTAAAAACATTATCATGAGACCTCTACAGTAGTACGCCCCCAAAGTTCAGTGGCGTTAGTACAACCAAGTTCTTTTAGTGAAGTAGCAAAACATTGACTAAATTTATTTAATATACCTAAAAGTTGTTGCCTATGATAATCTTTGATAGATTCGCCTACACGGACATCGTTTTTATTAAATTTTCTATTGTCCACTAGATTTTGAAATGAGGCATTGACCTGGTTCACAACTTTAACATTCAAACCCCGACTAAGAATCATTCCATCTGTTATTATTGCGCGAGACACAACAGGAGTCACAAATAGTTTTACAAAACCATGCTTTACAGGATATAGGGCCCCTAAAACTAATAATTGATGCAAAGGTTTACCGATAACTTTACTCTCTATTAAAATTTCGCAAGGATTGGGTAAATTTACTTTAGCGTTCACACATGTCAGACCGTAGATATTCACGAATGCAACTGATACTACTTCTATAGGGCCTTCGCTTGGTATTTCCGAGTCTATGAAAGGCATTTCTTCACAAACGTTTATAAAGTTTAAACTATCCGCGGTTTTGTACACAATGACATGCGATTGCTCTGTGAATGTTTGCCCAATGAGCAAGGGCAATTCTAAATATTTATCTTCCACTACATGGCAAGTTACATTTGCACTAACCCCATCAATAATCAAATGTACTAAGACGGTACCTACAGTATGAACTAATTCATTCCCAAATCCCTTAAGAACGGTTGAACATTTATCAATTTGCAACCCCAATTTTAAAGCTTGCGATTGTTTGATCAGCGAGACTTCGCTGCCAAAGTCTATATAGCATTTGGTCGGCACATTATTTATAGTAACTATTTTAAAGAATTTTTAATTCGGATCCGCGTTAGATATACACACGAACGACATTTTTGTTATTATCTTTATTAACATTTACAAAACAATTTTCAGTCTTATGCCCCATTCTATCACATTTTCCGCATTTTACAATAGGCTGAGGGCATTTTAAGAACGGGTGCCCCTTTTCATGACAATTATAGCATAGGATTTCGCTGCTTGAACCCGAATACGGCTTTCCCGCTTGCTTGTTAACAGTATTGTTTACGACACTACCGACATTTCCTTTTAACCTAAATTTGTAATTTTGTTTATCAAACGTCAAAGTGGATTCTTTGTTGCTCATTAAAAATTGTAACAATTGTTCGGGTTGTGTACAACGAAGAGTTAAAGCGCTCGACTTCATGGTCCTATCAGTTAACCCGTGTATAATACAATCTACCGCATTACGACCTAGAATGTTGCACTGATTCAATAACGCTTGTTTTTCATAAAAATATACTTCAATAGGTTCGCCAAATCTACTTTTTCTTTTTAACATGTCTTCCAGGGCTTGGCCATAGTTTTGCTCGGAAGGAAACGCGTTCAACAATTTATTTTGCCACTCAACCCAGCTAAACAATATTGTCGGCAGGCTCTCATACCAAACTTTGGCCAAACCCTGAAGCTTTTGCATAGCAAAATGGACTGTTGTTTTATCGTCCCATCCATAGACGGTAGCACACTCATTTACTTTCTTAATCCAAACATCAACACGTTGGTTTTTAGAAGTAGGGTCAAAATCAGACAAAATATTTTTATGGTTTGAAGATTGAGTGGGAAACGACGTTAACTGCTGAGACGGCAGATTTTTAATGGAATTTAAAATATTTACTACATCTTTAACAGAAAAAGTTGAAGATGAGGACCTATTTAAGGGCTGATCTAATCTTTCTGTCCTTGTTTTGTTCTCCTTGGTTGAAATAATATTAGTGGTATGTGAACTACGCTCGCGCCTACACCTAGAAGTGCTCTCGCGATGTCTAGAGGTGTGTTCAGAAAATGTTTTACATTTCCCTGAGTCTCGCTGACAATTCACGTTTACCCGCATGCGGCTTAGCTCGCGACCCATGTCGCGGCTGAGGTCGAGCAGCTGCATGTGGTCCCTCTCCATCTCGCAGAGTCTGTCGTCTCCGCGATGACGGCTGCGGTCGCGCACCCTGCTCCGTCGGCCCGCGAAGTCACCGTCGTCCCCGGGAAGTCGGCTGCGGTCGCGCGCCCTACTCCGTCGGCCCGCGAAGTCGCCGTCGTCCCCGCGAAGTCGGCTGCGGTCGCGCGCCCTGCTCCGTCGGCCCGCGAAGTCGCCGTCGTCCCCGCGAAGTCGGCTGCGGTCGCGCACCCTGCTCCGTCGCCCCTCGAAGTCGCCGTCGCAGCGCGTGCGGCTGCGGCTGCGACGGGGCCCGTCGCTGGCGCCGGATGCGCGATGCTCTGGTCGCTCTGGAGTCACGAGGCGACGCGAATGTGACTTATCTCGCTGCATGTTTTCTGAAACTCGAAACCGGAAACATATTATGTACCTCTGTCTAGCTATCTATAGTAACATTATCTTATAATATGCATCAATTAGCAAAGCTGTGATTAAAACTAATAATTCAATACATAAATAAAAATTAACTTTTACTACGTTACTCTTATTAAACTGAATATATTCACAGAAATCTCCATGTTAACAAATAAACCATTAGATGACGTAAATACATAATTGTTATAGTGTTATATTTGAAACCAAATACCAAATCGGTGGTCAGAATACTTTAATCCTTCGATCGGAGATTCTCGGAAAAGCTATTGTATTCTATTGTTGTCGTATTTGGCACTGGTCTGTGACCCCTTTAATAAAACACACCGAGAAAACAATACTCCTTTATACACTCCCACGCAGCAGGTCAGAAATGCGCGCCAAGTGGTCCACTCTTGAAGTCATCACAAAAAATGGTTTATGTTCACACTTAAAATATCGGCTCACGGTTCACACTAATGTCTCGGCGTCATTATTTGCATCTCTTTTCCACTGTCTACGTTGCCGGAAGTGTATCAAGGAGAGATACAACATAAGCTGGCTTACATTATTGTTTACATATTTGTATTAGGCCGTATAACGTATTACGATACCCATATTTTTGGGCGTCTTGATAGACGAAAGGCTAGATATTGCAATAATAATAGCCATTGATGAAGAATGACGGTTATGTCATACTTACTATTCTTTATAGTTTATAAACATACTAATGCAAAAATGTAATTAATATTCGAAATGATAAAAAAAACTATTAATTAGCCGTAGCTATATACTGTTATTAGGAATTGGTATTCTCAAAAGTAAAGTATAATATACCAACTGTAATAATACGCTATGCAAGAAATTTAACTCTTTTTTTTTGTACGGCCACACATACAAATTTTGTAATAATTATACTATTATTGACTAAAATATCTTAGTTTCAATTACGTAATAAATATGATTTAAAAGGCGATGGCACTTACCACTTCTGAAGTATAATAAAACCAAACAGACCAATGTTATCTTCTTTATTCGCTTCCCACCATAGACCGGACTCAAACCTGAAGGCGCCAATGCTGAGCGTGTTGCCACCAAGCTCGTTGCCTAAAAAGTGCCGGGCCACGATTTTCCCCGCGCGGACCTCCCTTTCCCTTCTCAACACCACTCTCAGTATTGCCAACTTCAAGTACTAACTTGACAATATAAAATATCCATAAAATTACTGTCTTGAAAATATCTATCCTTACATATTTAAAATATAATAATTGTCTTTAAAATATATATCCTTACATTCTTAAATTATCTATCCTTACATATTTAAAATACTTTAGAATATCTATTCTTACATTCGATTTAAAATACTTTAAAATATCTATTCTTACAATTTATTACTGTGAAACATAAATTTCCATCAAGAACTTACAATACATTCGATATCATATAATATGTTATCTGCTTAATAATATTATCACAGTGTAAATAACAGTGTAAATATTTATTTACACTGTGATATTATATTGTGTTGACGGTTTTGATTAGGGATTGTAAAGGGCCTTCGCTAGATGACATGTACTATCAAAAAATACGCCCGTCTTACCCGTACGGATTTTTTTTTTAATTTTTTCTTTATTCTTTCATATTCTTTACATCCACATACAATAATGATTATTGAACAATAGTTGAAAGTAGTCAGCGTACATCACGTCGTCTAATACCATGCTAAATTAAACTTGTAAATGGCAATCGACATAACACAAGTTGGCTTGTGTGATTAGACAACGGATGCACACCGAACAATTTCGAGCAATTTAATTGTATTGCTTAACATAAGTATTTCCGTTGGAGTGTCACCCCGCGAGCCCGAATCACCTAGAGAAGGTCCTAATGCAAACTAGGTGTTTAAGCCTAATGCTAAGTTCCCAATTCATTGCTGAAAAATTTGGGCTTACGTGTATCGAACAATTACAAATGTTAGATTACAATCAGAATTGTTTTAAATTTTTTTAACTAAACTTATTTTAGGATGCGTTTATGAAACCTTTATAATATGAAACCTCGCACACATTCCCGAGTCGAATTATCCCATTTTGAAGTTTGCGAGGTCTCGTGACATTTTTTATTATATACAGAATTATACAATTCGATTCCTTCGACGCATTTGGCTGGGGTAAGCTCATCTTTATCAAGAAAAAGGAATATTATATTATGTAGGTGTCCCTCGGGCATCTTTTCCAAAATTAGACTTAATTGGACGCTATTTTTATAGGCGACCGGCAAACGGAGAGATAAGAGTTTCTAAGAAACATTAGAAAGGACATCGTATGGTTAAAAGCAGGTCGGTGTATCAAATTTGGGCTCTATTACGAAGAAACTAGGTCGAGTTCTAAAACCGGCACTGCTTCCAATGAAGGGATCTGTAATGTTATGCAAAAGGATTTTTCACAAAAAAAAATCTTTGTTACTTCAGCCACTGGCAGATAAGAAATACCATAGACATAAATCGAGATAGATACCGCATGTGTATGTACTATCAGAGAATTTGATTCCTATGCAGATCGGGGACCAAAGTAGTTTGGTTGCGTTACGTCAAACCCAGCCGACAGATCACAATTAACATTGAATTGACATATTCGACCAAATAACGATGGTCCATCAATTGCATAGGAATCAATTTCCTCGATGGTACTTCGCGTGCCACATCGCGTTCTCAAATGACGAGCAATGCTCGTCTTTTGAAAGTCTGTTCTTTAGTCTGCTATCGGAATCGGACGTCATACGGAATTTAAAAAATGCTTAAATACCTAAAAGTGCCGCATTGAGCTGTATAATTTAAATTAGAATCGTTGGCCTAGATAATGGACATGTTTCTTATCCTCGGTACGTCACAGTATGTAGGAAAAAAGTGGCACGCTCGTTTTCATACAAATGGAGCGACATGCAGTATCTATCTTGATCTATGTATGTGAGAAATACTTTCATTGTGAAATATTTTACTGCGAAAGAGCACACTGCAATTTCGCTGCCAGATGCCCGAGATGTATGTTATTACTGCTGAGGAAAGGAAAATGTTCTTTGTACTTACTAGCTACAGCCACTTTGGCATCTCAAGACCCTTTGTAATAGTAATATTGATTTAACATCTATTTATATTTATAATTAACATAGTGATAGGTATTGGAGGGCAATTCTAAAAATGTTAGTTTCTAACCAATTTAGTAATAAGACATTTTTTTATTTTTTTACTTTTATAATATAAGTATAAAGGGAGTAAAAGAGAATGCCACTCTTTCCCGTGATATCGCACTAATATAAAGAGCTTGGCAACTGTTTGTCCTGGATATGGGGTTCTTCGGCTTGTTCTTCCTGGATTTTTGTTATAAATATCAATAATTAATATTGTTATTGTGAAGTTATAATTTTTATCATTATACTGGCTAAAGTGAACTAAAAGTATTTTGAAATAACTATGGCAGAAAGGGGTGTAGATAATATTGCCGGAACATCTGATTTCATATTATGATATTAATCTTTTTTCAGTTGAATAAACTCTTTTTGCGTATGGTTAGATACTCGTACTTAAGGAGTATTTTATATATAAAAAGTGACGCTTTTTTCCTGAATTTATGTCGTTCTCAGAATTCCACGCGGGTGAAGCCGCGTGCAAAATCTAGTATACGATAAAAAGCCAAATTTAATCATAATTGATCCAGTGGTATCATAGTTATTACAATGCAAGCAAGCATTCACGTCATACCACGTTATCTAGCTAATATCTAAAGTTCAGTCCAACAGTATGTACTGCACTTTAGTAGAGTGGGTAGGTCAGGTCCACGTCAGGTCAGAGTGGGTCATATAAACAATAGTTTCGAGTTTTATAGAGACAGACGTTTAAATAGATCAACTCAACTTATAAAACTTTTATGTTATTTAAAATAATAAAAAAATTTATACGCGTTGAATTAAGAACCACCTCCGGGTGTTTGTGTCTTAAATAATATTATTATCATTATTCGGAGCGTGCGAAGTGGGTGGAGGGGACATAGAAAGCGATTGCCGCGCTTGCCGTGGCAAAAATATGCAACCAATTGGGCTCAGATAGTAGTCAAAAAAACTTGTCAATCTTGTTTTGAAATTTTTAGAAATTGGTCTTAATTGTTTTTGTATCGTAGACTGCAAAAATAACAGCAAAATATAGATAGTTATAGTGCTCTCAGGCTATGATGTCTCTAGCGTTTATTCACTTTATTCAGTCAAGATTTTTGAAACATGGTAGCGGTAGGCCGCTACCATGTTTCAAAAAAAACGAAGCGACAGAAGTTTAAAGCGTCTCCCAGACAGACGCGGTGTAACACTTTTTCTAGGGAGTGTTCAAATAAAATAACTACGCTACAGAAAAATAGGCAGGTATAATATTTACAACAGGTCGTGGGTTTGACACTCACAATAGTATGGCTTTAATGCGAACCAATCGGCTTTACTATCCTGTAGTAGAAGGACTTCCGAATTCCGGTGTCTCCAACAGTTGTTGATTGTAGGTAGGTGGGACAGGTCTTCGATTTCCGCAAGTATAGTCGTAGGTAGGCAGAGACCCTCCAGTGCGGTCTCGTCCTTTTCAAAACGGCGATATTCTACCGTAGCAAGGGACCCCAATTGGGGAAAAACACAATATATAATAAGTATTTTAATTGTAAGATATATTTATATCAATATTAAACTTGGAAACTTAGCAAAAGTACGTAGGTAGGTATGCAGCGGCAATCGATCAGCTGAGCCGTAGCCTTATAACGAAATCAAAATGTCGGTTGTTCCAGCCGTCTGAACTTTTGTAGCTAACTTCATACTGATGTACTTACAATCATTGGCGAAAACAGCGCCTGGCCAATTATTATAGCAAAATCGCGCTACCACAGAGAGGATTAAAAATAAACCGGAATCTATAAAGTTAAGTATGTAGGTTTCTTAGCGAATTCAAATAGAAAGATCCAAAAATGTCAAATCGTTACATACCCCCCTTTTAAGGTTAGGATTTTTCCTAGAACAAATCCACAATACTATACACCTACCTTCGTTAATTTTCCTAGGTAAGCTTAAAATCTTTAACGTGCCACGTCCCTATGTTATGTCCTGCCATATCCTCTAAATCATAAACTAAATTGGATCTTTTTCGTATGATACGACATTTAAGGAAATTAGGAGCTAGTTTTTTTGAGAACCTAGCATCCTTGTCACTTTGGTAGAAGGTACGTTTCCAAATAATGTCACCCACGTTAAAATCTACGTTTCGTCTCCTTAGGTTGTAATGAGAGCTATTTCTGGAATGGGCCTTTATAATAGAAGACTGCACTTTATCAAAAAAATTGCGTAATTCACCTAAATTTTCCGCGTAAGCATCGCGGGAGGAAAATACAATATGTTCTTCAATGTCAGGGTCAATATATTGAGAACCACAACTGACCAATTCCCGGCCAAAAACAAGAAAGGCTGGGGTATATTTTGTAACTTCGTTGACGGAACTATTTATTGCAAATTGTATTTTAGGTATATTAAGGTCCCAAGATCTGTGATCGTCTTCAATAAAGGTCGAAACTGCCGTCATGATAGTTTTATTATATCGTTCAACGGTGTTCACCTGCGGTGTGTAAAACGGTGTGTACAACACATTGGGAATTTTATAACGGGAAAGTAGGTTTTTAATAACATTGCTAGTGAACTGCTTCCCGTTGTCCATCAAAATTGTGCTGGGAATACCGTGAACAAGAAACACACTATCCTCCAATATTTTAGCAATGATATCAGATGTAGCACGACGGATAGGAAATAGTAGGCAATATTTAGAAAAGCAACAGTTTATGACAAGTAAAAATGTATTTTGTTTTCTGCTAACAGGCAACGGACCCACCAAATCGATGCTTAACATCTGGAAGGGTCTGAAACAATCTTTATGACTGCCCATATTACCGAGAGTTGTGTGATTGGAGTGCTTATAAGAATGACAAATTTCGCAATTTGTGACGAACTTTGTTACATCCCGATGCATACCAGGCCAAAAATATTTTAAGGACAGTCGTTTAAATGTTTTGAAAATCCCAAAGTGACCGGAAGTAGGTACGTCGTGATTTTCAGATATCACCTCTTGACGGCGTTCCATTGGAATAACTTCTTTCCATTGGAATTCCCTAGTGAGAGGGTTAATAGATTTGAAGAATCGAAATAGTTTATTATTAGTTATTTTATAATTTGGTACAGATAAGGGTGATTTTTGACAATCATGATATACTTTTAGATACCAAGCATCACCAGTATTAGGGCTTGTATTTGGAAGTGGCAGGTCGCTATTGATGATAGATATCGGAATAGAACGACTCAAACAATCCGGTACAACATTATCCTTACCCCTGCGATGCTTAATTTCAAAGTTATAGGCAGAAAGACGAACTCCCCATCGGGCTAATCTTCCGGTAGGATTATTAAGATTAAGAAACCATCTAAGAGAAGAGTGGTCAGTGTAAACGGTAAATCTAAGACCATTCTCCAAGTAGCACCGCCAGTGTTCAATAGCAGTGAGTACAGCTAACGCCTCTCGTTCCGTGGCACTATAATTACGTTCCTGCTGTGACAACGACTTACTCATGTACGCTATAACTTTTTCCTTACCTTCGAAAGTCTGAGAAAGTACAGCTCCTATCCCATAATCACTTGCATCGGTATGAACTTGGAAAGGCTTATTATAATCTGGGCAAGTAAGTATTGGTGCAGAAACGAGATGTTTTTTTAGCGTTTCAAATGCTTCGTTGGCTTCATCAGACCACACGAAGGGAGAAGCGTTTTTTCCTTGAGAAGTAAGTTTATTTAAGGGTGCCGCAATGCTACTGAAATTAGGGATAAAACGGCGATACCAGGAAGCAGTACCGATAAATCTACGGACCTCCTTCCGGTTAGTAGGAGTCGGCAACTTAGATATGGCCTCAACTTTTTGAGGATCCGCGTGTAAACCGTTCGAGTCCACAACATAACCAAGATATTTTAACTGTTTCCTAAAAAACTGGCTTTTATCAAATTTAATAGTTAAATAAGCGGTTTTTAGTTTTTCGAGTACTCTTTTCAGAAGTAATATGTGTTGTGCGAAACTATCAGAAACTAATATTATGTCATCAACAAACACAAAAACCCTGTTTTCGAATTCAGGCCCATAAAATAATTTGTCAACTAACCTCTGTTGTGTGGCTGGAGCATTAGTAAGTCCAAATGGCATGGATTTAAAATGAAAGGTACCCCGTGTAGGAACGTAGAAAGCCGTTTTTTGTCTATCCTCCTCCTTAATTTGTATTTGCCAAAAACTCTTTGACAAATCTAAGCTAGAAAGGTATTTGGCATCACGAAGATTGTCAAGAATCTCGGAAATATAAGGGAGACTGTACGCATCCTTTTTTGTGATAGCATTTAGTTTTCTACTATCCAGGCAGAATCTAAGCTCACCATTCTTTTTGGGTGTAAGTAACACGGGACTCGACCAGGGGCTGTCACTGGGTTCAACGACATCCTCCTTTAACATCTCATCTAGTTGCTCTATTAGGATGCGTTGTTTTTCAGGGGACATTCGATAATAGCGTTGACGAATGGGGGCAGCATCCCCAGTGTCAATTGAATGCTTGATTAAAGTAGTCCGGCCAAGACCCCGTTTTTCGTAAGAAATGTCCCTAAATTGCGAGATGATGGAATCAGCCGTAGTTTTTTCTTCCTTACTTAAATGGTCATAAGAAAATATAGATGTCGTTTGATCATTTACTACATTAGTTATAAAGTGACTTGTGGACTCGCTGTTTGGAAAATTTATAGAATTAGTCAAACTTTTGGGAAACAAATCAAAAGCCCTCCAAAAATCCATACCCAAAATTAATGAGTTTGTAATGGTAGGCACTACATATACATTAAGGGTACGTGTTTGATTTTGGAACGTAATTGGGATCTTAATTATGCCACTAGAATTAAGTTTCTCACCGCCGGCACCTACGAAATGAGTATGATCACCTTTTTGGATCTTAAAACCTGATTTTAAAAGAAATTCATGGGACTTATTACCTAAAATAGTTGCGCTAGATCCAGTGTCCAATAATCCTTTTATAGATTTCTTATTAATAATCACGGTAGCATAAGGACGGGTGTTATTTATTTTATATGTATCCTGGATTGGAAAAACCGTATTGTGAGAGAGAAAGTTTGAAACAAAGCGTAGCCAATCTTTCCATTCATTGTTATCAAAATATTTTGATGGCTTCCCAATATTGTTGTTCCAATCCTGCCTATTTAATTTTTTGAATTATTCGAATTACAATTAGGGCATTCGGGATAACGTACATCTTTCTTTCCACATTTAAAACAAATAAGGAAACGTTTTTGGTTGCAATTCCGTAGAGAATGGCCATTAGATCTGCACCTAGGGCAAAAAATCTGTTTAGACGAATCGCTTGTAACAACAGCAACATCAAAATTGCTCTCTCCACCCTCGTTAGGTTCAATAGCATTCACCTTCGCAGTATCGTGCCTGCAATAATTATAACTAGGGCCAGTATTTCTATTAGTGCTCATAAAGTTTTTAGGAATATAACTACCGGATTTGTAAGCAAATTCCGGAGCAAGCGTGCTATTGGTAGCCTTCGGTGGCTCACGAAAGTGTGAAAAATTTGATTGAATATTTTCGTAATTGCGACAAACTAATTTTAAAGAATCTATGCTCGTAATTTGTGGAGATGCGGCTAAGGTATTTGCATAGCACGGTCTAATGTTATGCAATAATATCTCTAACTTTTCCGCTTCCGAGAATTGTTTACTTAAACGTGAGAACATACCATGCATAATAGAAAGGTAGATAGTAATATTTTCGTGTTCACCTTGAGTGCGCGAACGTATCTCTTCAGCGAATCTATAGTCATAGTCAAGACTGCTGAAATCTTGTTTCAATAAATCGCATAATTCTTTCCAAGAGTTTATTTTGTCCCGATTACAACGATACCAATGTAAGGCATCTTCGATAAAAATTTCGTAACTTAAAGAAAGGATTTTGTCGTAGGAAATACCCCTAGACTGAGCAAACTCTTCAACTTTCAATATGAAGGAACGGACACAGCCTTTTCCTGAATATTTGAGTTTGTTAATATCATTAGATAGACTGCGCTCACATGAAACCGATATAGATGTAGGTTCCGCGATTATTTCAGCGTTTATAGCTTTCTGTGAGCCTTGTGGTCTTAACAAATTTAGATCCTTATATTGTGAATTGAAGCTAGAAATACAGACTTTGTGAATATCAGAAACGTCAGCAGTAACATTTATTCTATTAATCCTGTGGTAAACATGATTTAGGAGTGTTTCTGTTCTGATAAACAAATTTTTATCGAATTTTGATTTTAAATTAGCTAAATTATTTTGGGATTTAAGAAGAGATTCCTTAACTGATTTTAAGTCATCAGCTGGATCTAAGTGCGATTCAAGTATATCTTCAGATGGTAGATCAAGAGATAACTTAACAATCTGTTTGCGTAATGACTGCACAGAATCACCAGTACCACCGCGCAATTCTACTTCGTATTCAAGTTCCGTTTTTTGCAGAGATAAAAATTTTATGGGGTAAGACATCTTGAAATGTTTGGGTGTGTGTTGCAATATATTACAATATGATTAACTTAAGCGACAAACATAAAACCCAATACAATACAGCGAATGATAGATGAGTCAAATTAAACACGTGTACAATATGTTAGCATAATAATTAAACTTAAAACTAAATTTTATAGCCAATACCAAAGAAAACCAGAATGCCAACACACAGAAAAGCCAATACTGTGAACGAACCTGTAGTTGGGCGCCAATGTAACACTTTTTCTAGGGAGTGTTCAAATAAAATAAACTACGCTACAGAAAAATAGGCAGGTATAATATTTACAACAGGTCGTGGGTTTGACGCTCACAATAGTATGGCTTTAATGCGAACCAATCGGCTTTACTATCCTGTAGTAGAAGGACTTCCGAATTCCGGTGTCTCCAACAGTTGTTGATTGTAGGTAGGTGGGACAGGTCTTCGATTTCCGCAAGTATAGTCGTAGGTAGGCAGAGACCCTCCAGTGCGGTCTCGTCCTTTTCAAAACGGCGATATTCTACCGTAGCAAGGGACCCCAATTGGGGAAAAACACAATATATAATAAGTATTTTAATTGTAAGATATAAATAGCTAATGTTACAATATTAAACTTGGAAACTTAGCAAAAGTACGTAGGTAGGTATGCAGCGGCAATCGATCAGCTGAGCCGTAGCCTTATAACGAAATCAAAATGTCGGTTGTTCCAGCCGTCTGAACTTTTGTAGCTAACTTCATACTGATGTACTTACAATCATTGGCGAAAACAGCGCCTGGCCAATTATTATAGCAAAATCGCGCTACCACAGAGAGGATTAAAAATAAACCGGAATCTATAAAGTTAAGTATGTAGGTTTCTTAGCGAATTCAAATAGAAAGATCCAAAAATGTCAAATCGTTACAGCGGCCTGCGGTGGCGGTGGTGGTGGCGGTCAGTTGGATGACTTGAGAGTTCTAGGAACGACACAGACACACGCAGCCACGCGGCCAAGCCATCCGACTGACCGCCACCGCCACCGCCACCGCAGGCCGCGTCTGTCTGGGAGACGCTTTATAATACCTCATCCAAATACGTAGTGTCGTAACTGAGAAATTAGGAATTTTTGAAGTTGGATTTCCTTAATTACGAAATTGTAAGCTAATTCATGTTATTTTTATCACAATTATGATAAGAATTCATATTTTTCTGAAAAAATCGGTTTTCAAATTTTTTTATAAATATTAGGTTTCTCTTAGTTTTGTGCGTGTTAATTAAACAGTTTGCAAATAATATCATCAGATAAAAGTGAATCATTATTTTTTTACGAAAACTACGCAAAAATATCAAGAAAATAAAAAGTTATATTTTTCATCAGCTGTCATTTACATAAATCCAAAAATTTAAGTTACTCCTGTTTTGTCACAAGTATCTTTAACTTACCTTTCACGACAGGGGTACATAATTTTTGGTCACCATTTTTTATGTTTGCATTTGAACTCGGAATCTCCTTATGCTCGCTATAGAAATTACTTATATAATACACAAAATGTTTTATAAAATAAATTGATTCTTCAGTAAAAGCTGAACGATTCCATTTCATCTTTCGAGCGACGAAACGAAACGATTGTCTAAGTTATAATAAACGTGGTCGGTACTAATTTGCAAGTTAGTAGGTACTTGGTACTAATATGCCATGATAAGCCAAAATACGTTCCTATTAATTTAGGTAGGATATTATTATTATTTTTAACAAAAAATTAAAACCGACTTCCAAGGTAAAACAATATTAACATTAATATGAACTAAAAAGTATTAAATAATTTTTGCTATCTAATAGTGCCTTTTTCCGAATTCGGCTAAACCTCAACTATTTCTGTACTCAATCTTCATTATTTTGAAGTCGGTACCAGATAGCTGAATCTTCAGTCCTCTGACAGAATATTTGAAACTTTTGGAACTGGCACCGACTTCAAAATTATGAAGATTGAGTACAGAAATAGTTGAGGTTTAGCCGAATTCGGAAAAAGGCACTATTAGATAGCAAAAATTATTTAATACTTTTTAGTTCATATTAATGTTAATATTGTTTTACCTTGGAAGTCGGTTTTAATTTTTTGTTAAAAATAATAATAATTTCACTCTTTTTAGTTACACTAGTAGGTAAACCTTCGCGTATATTTTACGTATCTTATTACAATTTGTTAAGAGTCACAGTTCACACTCACAAAATAATATATTATCAGTGAAGTCAACATATTGTGCTAAGTAATTTAACAATTTTAATATTTCAAACCCCAAGCGGTCACCGGCGATTGCGATAACAATAGAAAGGCTATTGTGTCTCGTTTTTCCACGATCGAAGGATCTATCAGATAAAAAATTGTATAAACTTGCATAGGATGTAGCGTAGCTACTCATCTAATATATAAAATTCTCGTGTCACAGTTTTCGTTGCCATACTCCTCGGAAACGGCTTGATCGATTCTCATGAAATTATGTGAGCATATTGTGAGGATATTGGTCTGAGAATCGGCCAACATCTATTTTTCATACCAAAAATTATTTATATGGCAAAACAACGTTTGCCGGGACAGCTAGTAATATAATATAATATTATCATAATTATTGACAGCTGTTCTTGTTATCAAGAATTCAATTTCAAATCCATTCAAATCGATACTTAGGGCTCCATCTATCGATTAATAAGTATAACTAATTAAAAAGACACTTATTGACTTTGTTTTATTTAAATGCTCTTTTTATTAAAATAACTTTATTTTAATTCTATATTTTGTCTATTAAAATTTTATAAAGTAGTTAGTAAAGTATTCGATCTGTATATAATGTAGTAAAGTATATTCGATCTGTTGTCTTCCGCCACGCGCCGCGCGCGCGCGGCGCCGCGATACCGTCGCCTCCGTGGCGCTGACCGCCATGTATATTTAAACAAAGTGTTGTTAAACAGTATAAAATTATTATTATTATTAGTATATCCACACCTATGCCTTGTACTATTATCTATTCTGTGCCATGAGACATTGGTGACCTTAACACGACGTGGTAATGATGAAGACGATGATGATGATGATGATGATGATTATGATGATGAATATGAGTTGCATAGTAGCTTAAGCTTTCTGTTCTTAAAACAACGCCGAAACTCCTAAACGTGTATCTATAAGGAGTCAGGAGTTCTCTCAGCATCTTCGAAACCATGGTATACTTGACCCAATATTTGACTTTTTGGTAGCATATTCTTAGTACACTTCACATAAAACCAAAATCACCATATGTTTTCATATAAATTTCGAGGAGTTCCCTCGATTACTCCTGGATCCCATCATCAGGTCACCACTTTGTGAACATGGTACCAAATTGGAGTAAAACCAAATACAACAAAGCAAAAATTTCGAAAATCGGTTCACAAACGGCGGAGTAATCGTTGAACATACAAAAATAAAAAAAAAAAAAATAAAAAAAAAAAAAAAAAAAAAAAAAATATCCACAGCCGAACATATAACCTCCTCGTTTTTTGGAAGTCGGTTAAAAATAGGTAAACGTATTGTGGTTTTAATTTAAAAATATCCCTATAATTATAGCCAAAAAAGAAAATGAATGTGGTATACAATAATATTATGTAAGAAGTAAAAATTCATTATGACATTTTATATTTATACTAGCTATCTGACCGAGCTTCGCTCGGTATTCAAAAAATCACGAATAAAATGACATTTTCTAAAAATGATTCCTAGCTAGATCGATTTATCGCCCCCGGAACCCCGTATATACTAAATTTCATGAAAATCGTTGAAGCCGATTCCGAGATTCCAATTATATATAATATACATATTATATATATTTGTATACAAGAATTGCTCGTTTAAAGTAATAAGATTATATTTACAACTTCAATGAAATTAGGTAGCCAAGACATAAAGAAAAAAAATATAAAAGCCGAATAATTGAGTTCTTACGAAATCTTTATTGGACTGTTCCTATGTTTTGTTCTAGAACATTCTACAGATCAAGATTCAAGTTGGCAGAAGATTTCACGAATACGCGTAGACCATAATAATTATTATTTTTACGAACTTCAAAGGAGTACTTAAACGAGATGGTGATATTTTGCACAAAAAACAAGACACTTAGTGTAAAAAAAAGTCACGTTTTTCACATTGCTTCGAAATTTCTCTCATATATCAATAAAATATAAAAAGCTCTACTTCATTAGGTATTTTCTCTTCCCCTCTCGGTCTATAAAGGTCAGTTTTATATAATATTATCCTCTAAATAGGCAAAGGTAATCACGCAGGAGCAGCCTTTTCACCGATTTCATATACTTACATTTTGATATCTACTTAATTACAATTAATTAATACAAAATGTGTTTTTCCTATCGAGTAGCAAAATCTTGTTGTGTCACAAAAAACGTCTTCGCTGACTTTTTATTTCACTGTATACTTTTAGTTATTTATAAATTAGAAACTAGGAGTAGATGAAACCTAGTATTTATTCAAATCATTAGCTGCAAATCATCCCTGCTCCATTATATGTCTGTAACAAAGTTGATTCAAATCGGCATACTAGTTTCAGTACTAATTTGATATTTACAAAAAAAAAATTCTCTACTTAATTAATACAGGCGAGGCAAAGTAAAAACTCGCAATGTAGATGCAGTTTTTATTTGACATTTACTCGTAGGTTACTAAAGGTGTCGGTGGGCAGCGGACGACATGAGGCAACTGCAGACGACGCGTCGTCGTGACACTACTGTCTTGTATTTATTTCTATGAAATACCTTGAAATAGTATTACAAATAGAAATCGTTTATTTGCTCAAATAAGGTACAATCAATTATGATGTTAAAGTTATGTGATAAAGCTCTCATAATTTGCCTTTGGGCGGCGTGCAAATTTTATACAGTTTTTCAGATTATAATTTATCTCCTTATAGGTAATACTACTTATATAATTTATTCATTTATCTTATTATATTTCCAACTATCCTATTTTTAAGAAATTATTATTATTAAAAAAAATACAAAAATACAATAATATGTCAATTCGTGCTTTTTTCTAACATAAACAATCTTAATTTTAGTCAATGAATAATATTAATGTCATGAATTACATCATCTTATTTTATTTCGGTATGATTATTATTATTATTATTTAATTTGCATTTACTATGGATTCAAAGTCAATGTCAATAGTTATTAATAATAATAGTAATCATAGTGGTCATCATTGCATCAATTTCATTTATTTAATTAATTTATTAATATTTCATTACAATAATTCCATTAGGTACTATAATTCATTTCTTTGTCATTAAAGTATTCATTGTGTAGTAGCATTTTTTTATAAACAATTTAAATATAATTTTATTAAATGTACCTTCCAACTTGTACCTTTATACGACAGGTTTTAGCTTCATCGCTTAAGTTTTTTAGCTCACTCTCAAGTCTCAGTTTCACAATACTCCACGCAATATACTTCATACTGGTGGTTGTGGTGGTATCTTTTTAACATAATATTTAGACAAATGCAACAACATGGATTAACTAAACATAATGACCCCACTGAATCTTGATTCTGCGATCATTAAACTCTATGTACCAAAATAATCACATCGCACAACAGTGGACTATAATATCATGAGCTTAATATAAATGGTAATTAATAGAGCATATCCAACATAATTAACTCATTAGAGGCTCGTGTTTCACCGCAATGCGCCAAGATATTGACAACATGTCAATTTCCATGTTCCACGTCGTGACGGCCGCTCGCTAATGTTGATAAGCGCCCTAATGATGATTGATGTATTAACTATGAGATTTTGTGCCTTTTGCACACATTGTGCCTTTTTTTGTTCAACAAGGGCATGCATTATAGCGCAGTCAACAGCGAAGGTGTGGCATGTTACTGACGCGCGTCAAAATCCACCCGCGTTGAAAGAAAGTGTCATATAGCGCGCGCTACGATTTCAACGCGCGTCACGGGCATGCCTCACGTTCGCTGTTGACAGCGCTATTATTATAAGGCATTTCCTTGATGAATAGAAACAAGGCACAATGTGGACAAAGCTATAGTCTGCTGAGTAATGAGTAGCCCAGGCTAGGCGTAAGGACGGCTTTACGTTACATATTCTGACGAATGTTACATGCGAATTGCGAGGCCCGATTGATCAAAGACTATGCAACAAGAACGCGTATAAATAGAACATCTGCCTGTTAAAATGATTATAACTATCAAAGCGCTGAATTCTGTCCAAAGCGGTCATTGACCCCCGTCAAAAAACTTGTCATATTTCATCGTTTGCTATACAAACCATGATTTGTGAATAAAGTGACAAATGTTTCTAGTCTAAGGGCGGTTTGTATTTTGCATACTCGATGTGAACTCATTATCAAATAATATCACTTCAAACTCATTAATAGTTGCAGTATATCATACTTAGAGATGCCAAGAGGTTTTCTGATGAATATGTGGCGGTACCCACAATTCGCCTAACAATCCTACATCGCGCTATCGAAGTTTCGGAGAACGGCAAGATATATACAACGTCTGAAATGACGTCGTGGGCTTCGGCCTGACCGAGCATGCTATCTCGCTCGGTCGGAAGATCTTCCTTTTCGGCAGCCACTAACAACGTTAAATTGGTGATCACCAACAATATACGCATCCTTCTGGACATCAATCATCATCAACACTCCCCGCCCATCCGCACCACGTCAGCAGACATCAAGCATAACCGGGTCGCCTCGATCATAAGCCGCGTTGGGCGTCCGCGCCGGTCGAACCCGTGTCCGGCTTGAACAGGGCAGCCATAGGCTACAACGACCGGTCAGCAAGCAGAGCACGGGGTCCCTCTCCTGGTCATTGCACGCGTAGCTTCGGCCCACACCTGACAACACAAGCGCATTGAAGAATACCACTGGTCTTCGGGGGGGAGTGATGTGGCGGTACCCACAATTCGCCTAACAATCCTACATCGCGCTATCGAAGTTTCGGAGAACGGCAAGATATATACAACGTCTGAAATGACGTCGTGGGCTTCGGCCTGACCGAGCATGCTATCTCGCTCGGTCGGAAGATCTTCCTTTTCGGCAGCCACTAACAACGTTAAAAATATAATATAATAATATGTCTGTTTATGAGTTAAATTTTTTGGTAAGTTAATAGTTTTTGTGAGCGAGCTTTTTCTCATAGCACCTAGACTAGAAAGTCAATGACCGCTGGTGCCACCTTAAATTATTTAGACTTTAGTTAGTCGGTTCATTTTATTTGCTTAATCAATCATTTAATTTTCCCACCGTGCTCACTTAGCCAGAAAATCAGTCCAGCAAAATTATTATTTTAAAATGTAGCATATTATTTAACTAGATGACGCCCGCAACTCCGTTGCGCCAAAATTCGTTTATTGTGCGGAAACAATAAATTTTTCCGAGACTTTCCTCTGACTCAAAGTACTTTCATACTAAATAGACATATTTCATACTATACCTATAGACAGACAGAAGATAATCAAAACTTTATAAGATTGAACTTGAATGACACTGGGTTCAGAGTATTCTCCTATATCCACATAATTTATTTCGTTGGCAGAGTCGAAAATACCGGTAAATCATAAAACACTCACATAATACTACGTGGATTTTATTCTTGTTCCGAGAACCTTTTTCAAACTACGTGCAAGAAGAATTCTGCAAAAATTCTGCTATTCATTTGAAAATTTCATAGAATGTATGGATGCTTATTACTCTTTTAGAGAAATCCTAGCGGCACCAGCCGGGCTAGCACGGCCACCAGTAGACATGCGAAAGTATAGACAAACTGTGGACATAAACTTAAGGTGCCGTTCCGATCTTTACCGCGGCTAATCGCGACCGACAAAAATTCAATTAAAATGCCACTTTATGACAGACTATAGTATCCATATTCCATAACTAATATTATAAATGCGAAAGTCTGTCTGTCTGTCCGTCTGTCTGTTTGTTACCTAGTCACGCCCAAACCGCTGAACCGATTTTGCTGAAATTCGACAAGGAGATACGTTGAGTCCCGGGAAAGGACATAGGATACTTTTTGTCCCAGAAAAATGTACGGTTACGGTGTAATGCGCGGTAAACTAGTTTTGGCGCAACGGAATTGCGGGCGTCATCTAGTATATTTTATTTATTTATTTATTCTTCAAATAAGTATACATATTACAAAAATAAAACCTGAAGGGTTTGTCCGTACACCGGTGCATCTATCTTCAAATGCTCACTCTTACTGCTATAATACTTATCAAACTATATCAGTACATACAGTATTACTAATTATTTTAATAGAAAACCCTTACATTACGTACAAAATATTAAAATATAAACAACATTCAAACACAATGTGAAATTAGAACTGCCAATAATTAATTATAAGGCGGGCATCGAATGGGTGAGCGACTCACACCGCACGGCTAGCGCGCTGCGAGCGCCGCTCGACCAGAGATAGCAAGGAGATAACACAACCCGTTCGGTGTTGCACCGCACGAGTACAGCCACAGGGGTATTTGTATTGGTTTTATTCTTACGATTACTTTTAATTTTTCTTTATGCATCTAGTTTAAGTTTTGTTTAATAGGTCGTGATAATATGATTTTAGTTTACTTTTAATATTTTTATCATTAATATTTTGTTTTAGATCTAAAGGTAATGTGTTTAGTAGCGTAGGTATTAAATATATATAAAGTAGGATTTGAATTTTTAGGACTATAGTCCGTCATAAAGTGGCATTTTAATTGAATTTTTCGGAACGAAACAAGTTCGGAACTTCACCTTAAGTTTATCTCCACAGTTTGTCTTTACTTTCGCATTTCTACTGGTGGCCGTGCTAGCCCAGCTGGTGGCAAATATAATATCAAAAACTGTCATTGCTTCACATTTCAACAATTATTCATACTGCAGGCGCATAGAAGATGTTACTCACAGCGTGACCCTCGTTGGCGACCGCTACTCAGCCGTTGCCATGGTAACGCTGAGAGACGAAGACCTGCACTCGCCAGCAGAGTTCATCTGCACACTCCGGGTTCCAGTGGCCAACTATGTCGTCAGAAAGGAGGCTATATACTACCCAGGTTAGTAAAAAGTAAAAAATTATACAATAATAATAATAATTATTATTATTATAACAAAGCAAAGAATTCATAATTAATAATTTATTCAAAATTGATATTTATAAAATACTAGCTGTCCCGGCAAACGTTTCTTTGCCATATTATGAAGTATATCGCCCGTATTATTTTATTGAAGTGACTAAATAAATATGTCACCATGGCAACGTCCATCACTATCATGGTCGTCGTTTTTCTCGAGTTGTAATAATTTACTATTATTTATTCAACAAATGCACTTATCAATTATATATAAAGTACCCAGTAGCAGTAGTAGATTCTCAGACCTACTGAATATGCATATAAAATTTGGTAAAAATCAGTAAAGCCGTTTCGGAGGAGTTCGTGGACTAACATTGTGACACGAGAATTTTATATATAAGATAGTGTAAAGCTGAATAGTTTTTTAGGGTTCCGTACCCAAAGGGTAAAAACGGGACCCTATTACTAAGACTTCGATGTCTGTCCGTCTGTCCGTCTGTCTCCAGGTTGTAACTCAAGAACGGTAATAGCTAGAGAGTTGAAATTTTCACAGATTATGTATTTCTGTTGCCGCTATAACAACAAATACTAAAAACAAAATAAATTAAATATTTAAGGGGGGCTCCCATACAACAAACGTGATTTTTCAAACATTTTTTGCTCGGTATCAATGATGACAACAGGTAGGTACTTGAAATTTTCACAAAGGTCTTAATTATATATGTTCTTTAATAATTAGTAATAATATTCAAATAAAATAAAAATGTAAGGGGGGCTCCCATACAAAAAATTTTTGGCCTATTTTTGCTCTATAACGGTACGGAACCCTTCGTGCGTGAGTCCGACTCGCACTTGGCCGATTATTTAAACGTGCTTATCTCACAAACTGTTGAACAATAATTATATGTTAATTTAAGCTAGCAAACATTGTTTTTATTTTTCATTTTTTATTTAAATCTTCAAAAAAGATACAGCCATATTATGATTCTTATCTTAACAACATAACATTATAACATAGCGAGGACACTATAAATAATACACAAACAAAACTTCAAACTACATCAGTATTCTCATACATAAACATTAATGCCCTTACTTCTAAGGGCTTACAAAAAGCCATCGAAAAACATAATATTTCAAGCTTTGTGCATCAAATCTTATTCTGACAAAAAAAACTTAATCAGACAAACTAGATACTATTTGCATTGAGAGGATAGTGTAGGTTATACTCAAACCTACAAAGCTAACTACGGTTCTCATGTTCAAATTAAACATTATAAACGCATTTACTTCTAAAGAAGCATTTTGTATAACGTCGAGAAATACTTTAGCTTGCAATTTAACGGATTTACTATTGCAGTTCATAATTTCCTGATTCAAAAGATGCACGATGCGCTCCTTGTAATGTATTAGAGACTTTGAATAATAACACATCAATATCGTACCCAGATTATCAAGTAATGCAAAAACTGCCGTAAGTACCGCGAAATCATTTACATCATTGTAAATACCCTTTTTCACAACAAAGTGCATTAATATTGTTATATTAGACAAAAATGACGCTGATAAAGCAACAAACATATCGTAGCCGAACACCTCATTGATCGCGAGGACGGCGGAGTCCGCTCTGTCAAAGGCTTTGGCCAAAGTCTGGAGGATGTTCCTACGTTTGGACATCGCGTACAATTTGTCGAGCATTTCTTTATTCTCGACAACTTTCCTGGCGTTCAAATGTAGTACACGCCATTTGCAGCTCATGATCAGCACGTCGCAAATCACGCTTAGACGCTTCAAAACTAGTTTCACATACACAATGAAGCTTATCTTCATGAGATGTATTCTAATCAATATTATATATGTCAATATTTTAAAAATAAGGGGTACTCTCATTACGATATTATAATCAAAATAAATTGATGCAAGGATGATCGCAATTATGACTGCTAAGCCAATAGTTAGTAACGATACGCTTCTCTGTATATGCATCTGAAACGGCCGTTGTAGTAACTTGTCCATTTCCGCCAAATTTCTCAATATTTTTTCGTTACATTTTTTAACATACAATCTGAGTGAGTGGAACAGAATTTGAAGAATAACAATAAATCGGCCAATAATAAAGAATACTAACTTGAATTTTACAGTACTTCCGACACCAAGCGAAATAGATAATATATTATGAATAAGGCACGCTACCATGATGAACAATATGATCGATAGTAGGAAGCCATAAAATCTAAACGCGAGCGGTACGGGCTGCAGTTGGCTGAACACGCCTGTGGCGTACTCAACAACAGTCAGTGGTTTGAGCAAATATATTATGTCCCCTAATTCATCTCTCTTTCTAATATTTCTTGCCTTTACTTTTATCTTCGTAGTTTTTGGCTCCATGGTGACAGTGACGTCTATTCTGTTGAAACTATAAATGTTTTGTAACTTGCGTTGTACAATGTAGATACTAATAATGTTCAAGTCATTTGAGCCATAATGTGATTACAAATAATGTGATTAGAAAAAACGATTGATGCAGGTAAAATTGAAATAAGTAACTACCGCTATACAAAGTTGTGCGAATATTTTATTTACGATATAAAGTAGGTTTTTCCGGCGGCTTTACCGGCATTAATAATAATATTCCATCTGCACTTATCCCTTTAGGCGGGCATTTAACAATTCAACTTGGACATTCTCATACACGTCAAACTTCCATCCGCCCAACGGGGTTGATTCCTTGAGATAGAAAAATATATATTATATTATCCCACCAAAAACATAAATGTAAAAATGTTAAGCCAAGTTCCATACAAACATTATATTTCTTATCTATGGACTTCACCGTAAAAAGAATGGAGATCTAAATGAGTACCAAGTTCCATGGGAAATCGAAATAAGTACGTATAGGAACCAAATAACATTATGAACAAATAATAGAGTCTATTTCTTTGCTTTGTTGAATGTTTATAACAATTGATGTTATTTAAATAATGTGAGATCTTAAACTAGATTAGATCTAACTTGACAAGTTTTCATTACGTCAGTCATTTTTCATAAAGTTATTGAACATTTTAATTCTGATGAAAACTAGCCAAGTAAAATCTAATCTAGTTTAAGATCTCACATTATTTAAATAACATCAATTGTTATAGACATTCAATAAAGCAAAGAAATAGACTCTATTATTTGTTCATAATGTTATTTGGTTCGTATACGTACTTATTTCGATTTTCCATGGAACTTGGCACTCACTTAAATCTCCATTCTTTTTACGGCAAAGTCCATAGACAAGAAATATAATGTTTGTATGGAACTTGGCTTGACATTTTTACATTTATATTTTTGGTGGGATATCACTCCTTTTTGTAAAGTAAACTTTCCGAGCAAGTGTAGACACCTTCATCTTTCCAGTTTAAACATTCATAATATTCGACTATATTCAATGGCAATTCGCAACCTAAATGTGTCGTTGTCGGGAACACCACTTCCCGACAAGCCGCCACTTGTCGGGAAGTGGTGTTCCCGACAAGTGGCGGCTATGCTATCCGCAACTTATCTGGCAGATACGTCTTCATCTATCAGATAAGTTGTGGATAGCCTATCTGAAACTTATCAGGAAGTGGGGAAACAGCCCCCAAGCCTTGTTGAGACGTGAGTATCAGACGAATAAAACAAAGAAAATCCAAGCGAATGGAAAATGCAGCTACCATCAGAAGGCATAACATAATGGTTGGAAATAACCATTAACTATATAGTGTACAACTTACTATGCGGAAGTTAAGTAGCTATTATTATAACTGTCTAACAGACAGACAGACAAACGGACAGATGGACAGACAAACGGACAGACATATTGAAATAATTCTATGTATATTCTCGGGACTCAAACTATATCTATATACCAAAGAACAATCGGTACAATCAGTTTAGGCGTGAATACGTAACAGACAGACAGACACACTTCATAAAGTCACCTTCTATTTATTTCAAGTTTTTTCAATTCACAAATAAAATATGTTTACGCGGGGAGCTCCCATACAATAAACGTGATTTTTTGGCCTTTTTTGCTCTGAATCAATAATGGCAGCCGAAAGGTACTTGAAATGTTCACAAAATCCTTAATTATATTTCTTCTTTCATAACAAATAATAAAAGTAAAATAAAATAAATATTTAAGGGAATTAAAAAACAATCAATTTGGCGAATTGCCATTGAATATAGTCGAATATTATGAATGTTTAAATAAAAAAAACACAATTTTAAATTTTTTTTGTTTTCGGATTTTTCCCTACGGTTACATACAATTATCGAGCTGGATTCCAAATTTCAGCCTTCTAGGTCATCTGGAAGTGGGTTAGAATTTTGATCTATAGGTCAGTCAGTCAGTGATAAAAATGTAGATTTTCGGACGTTAATATCTCAACAACCGTTTAAGCTGTGCTTATGAAATTTAAAGTATGTATTTATCTCACAAGTCTCATCATATGAGCTAAATTTGAAACGTTTATGTGAAATAGTTTCTGAATTATCAGGGAGTCAAAAGTAGCTGCAAATGGTTCGTGTAATATTACACACGGTGCGGCTCGCCATTCTGTTATGCTGGAACTCGGCTTGACACTCTACCGCGTGTCTAGATCATAAAGTTAATATACCTATCGGAATAGAGCAACAATCTCGAGCTGTCAAACGTAACCAAAATTGGTTTTCATCTGTGTGAAAAATATGTGTACGTATACACTTACACAAGCATGATTGAACATAAATTCTATGAGATTATATTGACAACGTGCGGCACGTGCCGACTGGACGTCAAAAAAGAGTGCTGCTGTCATGTATCACACGTCTCTTTTTACCACGCGGTGTTACTGATAGTGGCATCTCGCTTGCTCAGGCCTTTGTTTCTCTATTCCGCTAGGTATATTAACTTTATGGTCTAGATCTACAACCGAACAAAGAACCTCCTCCTTTTTGGAAGTCGGTTTATTAATATTAGTACACCTTCATTAATTATATTATAAATGCAAAAGCGTGTATGTCTGTAAATTTGTAACATTACGCTTAAGCCATTGAACCGATGTTGATGATATTTGATATGCAGGTACTTTCAGTCCCTGGAAAGGACATAGATTTTTTAAGAATCAATCCCTTAATTAAAGCAATAATAAAAAATACTCCAAAAACACTACAGAAAAACAAATCGTATAATAAATTTTCATGATGAACCCCAGAAATTAAATATTAACACAACCTTAAACAAGCCTTATACATTCTATAGCTTCATATTTTAATTCCACTAAAAGCATTACTGATCAAATGACCAATTATTAGTACAACGCAAGTCACAAAATATTTATTTATTCAACAGAATAGAAGTCACACGTGAACATGGAGACAACTACGAAGATTAAAGTAAAAGCGAGAAATATTAGAAAGAGTGATGAATTAGGGGACATAATATATTTGCTCAAACCACTGACTGTTGTTGAATACGCCACAGGCGTGTTCAGGTTCTACGCCAGAGACAGCCAACTGCGGCCCGTACCGCTCGTGTTTAAATTTTACAGCTTCCTACTATCGATTATATTTTTAATCTTGATAGCGTCTCTTTTACATAATGCATATATTTTACGTGCTTACATAACTAATACAACTTTAGTAAACTTTGTGTTCATCGTTACAGTCAAAATTCTTGTTGCTCTTCAAATTACGTTGCAGTCACTCAGACTGTACGGTAGAAGAAACGAGAAATTATTGAGACACGTGGCGGAAATAGACAAATTACTAGAACGACCGTTTCTGAAGCAGATAAAGAGAAGCGTATCGCTACTAGCTTTTGGCTTGGCAGTCATAATTGCGATCATCCTTGTACGGGTTTATTTCGATTATGTGACATTGAACGTGAGCCTTACTTTTAAAATACTGTCATATATAATAATGATTAAAATATATCTCACGAAGATAAGCTTCATTGTGTATGTGAAACTAGTTTTGCAGCGTTTAAGCGTGATTTGCGACGTGCTGATCATGAGCTGCAAATGGCGTGTTGGACACTTGAGCGTCAGGAAAGTTTTAGAGAATAAGGAAATGCTCGACAAATTGTACGCGATGTCCAAACGTAGGAACATCCTCCAGACATTGGCCAAGGCCTTCGACAGAGCGGACTCCGCCGTCCTCGCGATCAACAAAGAGTTCAACTACGACATATTTGTCGTTTTAGCAGTGACATTTTTGTACAATGTGTCTTTTTTGAACGACGACAAATAATTTTTTTAATAATAATTTAAATAATTTGTTGGTACTCGTAATAATGATAACATTTGTTGAAAATCTAGGTACTATACTGATGTGCTATTATTCTCAGTCTCTAATATGGTACAAGAGGCGTATCCTACATCTTTTAAATCAGGAAATAATATATTACAATAATAAATCTATAAGATTACAGGCTAAAGTGTTTCTCGATATTATACAAAATGATTCTTTAGAAGTGAATTCGTTTACAATGTTTACTTTAAACATGACAACTGTAATTAAGTTTGGAGCTTTGTGTACAACATACGCTATACTCGCTATGCAGATAGTATATAAGTATTTTTAAGTTAATAACGCTTTATATTGTTGAAAAACTTGTAGTTTTTCATATGTAAAATGTTTGTATAAATAGTTTCATGTTAGTATAAATAGTTCGTGCACAAATTACACTGTCCTCACTTTAAGGATTACAAACACTTTTTTGCTATAAAACATAATATGGATGTATTTAATGTTTTCGTAGCCTGTTAAATAAAATAAAAAATATTAAAAACAACTTTCTTTATCTAAACCCCAAAGTTAAAAATTAATGTTTTGTAAATTTAAAATATTTATACTAAATAAAACACTTACCAATTAATTTTAATAATTTTATTGACATTCCTAGCATATGTAAAAGAGTCCAATGTTTGAATAATAAGATCCCACCAAAAACATTTCATGTAAAATGTTACCTCGACTGACACAAAAGGTTTGCCTTGTGAAAAGACATCAGATCTTTAGTAGAGCCAAGCTTCTGAATCTACGCGGCCTAACTCTATCGACCCTAACTCCAACAAATTCTACATCTCAGTAAGTACTAGTATATATGACTTCGCTATTTCGCTACCGTCGTCGTGCAGATGAGGCGAATATTTAGTTTCTGATCTGAAGTAAGTAACGAAACAGCCAACACAACAACAACAACAGTTTGGTAGTTTGCCCTATATAATATATTATATAATAGGTGTGTTTCCTATTTTTGTTCTTATTGGTAATTTATAGAACTATTACAATAGAAACATAAGTGAAAGAATGACCATGATAGCTTAAAAGCCCTAGAAGATATCTCAATTCAAATATTATATTATGTATCTTATCTTCTTATATATAAAAATGAATTTTCAAATGTGTTAGTCGCGCTAAAACTCAAAAACGGCTGAACGGATTGGGCTGATTTTAGTCTTAAATTTTCGTAGAAGTCCAGGGATGGTTTTAAAGTGACCTGTGACACGAAGTTCACCGGGACAGCTAGTCTATTTACATAAAAATGAATTTTCAAATGTGTTAGTCGCGCTAAAACTCGAAAACGGCTGAACGGAGTGGGCTGATTTTAGTCTTAAAATATTCGTAAAAGTCCAGGGAAGGTTTTAAAGTGACACGAAGTTCACCGGGACTACTTGTAAATATATAAAAATGGATTTTCAAATGTTTTTTGGGCTGATTTTAGTCTTAAAATATTCGTAGAAGTCCAGAGAAGTGCCACGAAGTTCACCGAGACAGCTAGTCTTATATATAAAAATGGATTTTCAAATGTGTTAGTGGCGCTAAAACTCGAAAACAGCTGAACGGATTAGGCTGATTTTAGTCTTAATATCCGTAGAAGTCCAGGGGAGGATTTTAAAGTGACCTGTGACACGAAGTTCACCGGGACAGCTAGTATATCACATAAAATCATCATAAAATATACCTTTCCAAAACGCTTCATATAAAATGTCAGATAAACTATGACGTCACGCCTTGATTGTAGTACGTTTATTTTTATAATTATTATTAATAAAAATAAAATAAATAATCAAGGGGGGCTTCCATACAAAAACACAATTTCAGCCTATTTTTGCTCTATATTATGGTATTTTTATTGCTCTATACTGGTACAGAACCCTTTGTGCGCGAGTCAAACTCGCACTTGGCCAATTTTTATTTATGATTCCTATTTTATGATAAAGTGTAAAAACGGGATTCGATCACAAAGATATTTCAGCCTGTCCGTCTGTCCATCGATTATTATAGATCACGCCTAATAAAGTTTTTTTTTTAATGTTCAATGTACAGTAATTATTAAGATGTCTTTGTCAAGCCTTGGCGTCAAAGTCAGACATACATAGAAACTTACTTTTACATACATTACAGATTCGTTATATTACAGAGTCGTTTCAGATGTTTCTAAATAAAAAAGAATACAATAACCATTAAAACGAACGGTGTAATGAAGGTTTGTTTTAATTTGAATCGCACTATGGGCAAAGGAGAAAAGTGGTCGTATTTTTTTATTACAAAAGCAGGCGGAGCCGAGATAAAGGCAAATTGTTTAACATTATGCTAACTGCGAACATCGTGTTTCTTAAGACAGCAATGCGGTGAGATTCAAACCTGAGCCCACGGGCAGCCACGGGCGTTGTTTATTTTTTTTCTACAGGTGCCGTTGGTCTTGTTCGACGATTACCCGATAAAACTGGTCAGTTCTAAAACTCTTTTGTTTTATAGACCATTTTCAAAAATTTCCTAGGTCTAGTGAACCCTGCCCAGAACTACATTACTACAGAATAATAATTCAAACATGTTCAATATTTTCGTATAAGAAAATGATTTTGGTATTACGTTTGTATGAGAAATTCCAAGGGTACCCGGTTAAGTGTCTTTTTAATTAGTTATACTTATTAATCGATAGATGGTGCACTAAGTACCTATCGATTTGAATTCTTGATTACAAGAACAGCTGTCAACAATTATGATAATATTAAATATTATGCTACGCTACATCCTATGCAAGTTTGTACAATTTTTTATCAGATAGATCCATCGATCGTGGAAAAACGAGACACAATAGCCTTTCTATTGTTATCGCTATCGCCGGTGACCGCTTCGGGCTTGAAGTATTAAAATTTTTAAATTACTTAGCACAATATGTTCACTTCACTGATAATATTATATTATTTTGTGAGTGTGAGTTGTGACTCTTAACAAATTGTAATAAGATACGTAAAATATACGCGAAGATTTACCTACTAGTGTAACTAAAAAGAGTGAAATTATTATTTTTTTTAACAAAAAATTAAAACCGACTTCCAAGGTAAAAACAATAATAACATTAATATGAACTAAAAAGTATTAAATAATTTTCACTATCTAATAGTGCCTTTTTCCGAATTCGGCTAAACCTCAACTATTTCTGTACTCAATCTTCATAATTTTGAAGTCGGTGCCAGTTCCAAAAATTTTAAATATTCTGTCAGAGGACAGAAGATTCAGTTATCTGGTACCAACTTCAAAATAATGAAGATTGAGTACAGAAATAGTTGAGGTTTAGCCGAATTCGGAAAAAGGCACTATTAGATAGTAAAAATTATTTAATATTTTTTAGTTCATATTAATGTTATTATTGTTTTTACCTTGGAAGTCGGTTTTAATTTATTGTTAAAAATAATAATAATCATGTACTTCCTAGCTTACGATTGTGGACACCAGTTTTTGTCAGACACAAACCCTTGTCCTTTGGACCCCTGGGGGTCAAAAGTAATTCCCAAAGTGGTCCTCCTAGACCACTTTGGGAATTACTGGTCTACTACAATTATATCTGCGTCAAGTTTCATCAAGAGCAGTCCAGTGCTACTATAATAAAATCATGTCGACGATAGTTCGTGTACCTACTGTTGTTTTAATGTTAAAAAATTCCATATTATCCATAGTTACCATGTTCAGTGAGACTTATGGCTGGTTAACACGTATTAAGTAGATAAGTAGTAACTAAATTTTAACTTGCTACTTACTACTAAATTTTGTGTTTACATGCAATAAGTAACTTAAAATTTAGTTAAAATTTAGTTAACTACTTATCTACTTAATACGTGTAAACCAGCCATTAGAGCCATAACTCACCGGGACGCCATTGCGACGTGGCCAGTGACTTTACCATGGCCACAGAATACAGTATACACCATGGCAACGTCCAAGCAACGTCTGGCGTATCTACTAAGTTACTGTTAAGTTTAAAAACACCGCTTTACGGCGAATTAGAGGCGCCAGACGTTGTTTGGACGTTGCCATGGTAAAGTCACTTGCCACGTCGCGATTGCGTCCCGGTGACTGGTGGGTTATGTCTCTTAGACGACAGCGCCCTTCCATGTTTTGGAAATTCCTCGCAAAATGTTCATGATGCCGGTATAAAAAGTATATTTAAACTTTAGCAAGAATTGAGCTCTTTACTATTTTTCCAGGTCCAATCAGCACAACTCCAGAAATACCGACAGCAGCGGACATGCAGCTCGCAGCCGCAGTGGGCTCCAGAGGTCTCTATCACACTTTATTTATTAATTAAGGCTCAATTTACAACTCTGCGGAATGGGTTGGAAACGACTTTTTGAAACGAAACTGTACATAAAGTTTATTGTGCTCAACAGCTTAGTCCACATTGTGCCTTTTTCTGTTCATCAAGGGCATGCCTTATAGCGCTGTCAACAGCGAAGTTGTGGCATGCCCGTGACGGGCGTTGAAATCGTAGCGCACGCTATGAAACTTTTCTATCAACTCTATTTCAACAATACCACATGCGGGCTCTACACTCGCGGCGCGAAAGCCCGCGAAGGCCGTGAACCGCGAGTGTGGAGGGTTTCGCGGCTTCGCGCCTTCGTATTTGTTCGCATCGTGTTCACGGCGCGTAGCATCCGTGAATCGCAGCCGCAATTCGCGCCATGAGTGTAGAGCTCGCAACACAAAATATAAAAAAAAGAAAAAACAAACAAATTTTTGGCCGTGTTCGTCGGCATAGTTTTTGGCGCAAGCGCCACAAAACCTTTTATTGCGCATGTCAACGTCATGTCATGCTAAGCCTGGCAACGCCAACTATTTACGACTTGACTAGGTACCTAACCAAATATGGTGGCGTTACCATGGCATGTCATGTTTGTTCGCGGATAACTTCGCCGTTTGTGAACTGATTTTGATGATTACTTTTTGATGGAAAGGGATACTTCATAAGGAAATACTGTTTGAGATCGGTTTCTTTTTATTAAATTTATTCTAATTAATATTATTATTTGCTTACAGGTACCAAGCTGTCTATAATCATGTGGGCGTTACTTTGGACAAGCTTTACTATTTTTAGCATACATTAAGGTTATTTATGTTAATATTATGTATTCGTATCTAGTTTTATTAACTATTTAAAATATAAATACAATGAGTTCATGTTTATTTTAGTAATAGGGCTTATAATACCTTCACGTAGACGTGGTCACGTAGATGAGGTTGGTAACTTACATTTTTGAAAATGTTTGTTGTTTTGCATAAATTAGTAATATAGGTATAAGACCGAAAAGTTAAAAAATATGGATTACCTTATCAACATAAAATCCATATTTTTAGAGTGCAAAGCATTTTCCTGGTCTTAAAGCCTCCATTTAAGCAAAAAAAAACGAACATTTGAAAATGTTAATTAGCCACTTCTTCCACAGGTCTTCAACTCCGAAGTAAAAAGACTTTAAATGTGTGAAAAACTTAAAGACAAAAAAATTATGTCAAATAATTATTTGTATACAATGTACCCTCTATAACTCAAGAACACGGATTTTGTATTTTTTGTTGTTTTCGGGTAATTAAAACAAAATAAAAATATACGTGTTTCATAGTTTTTCATTTATTTAATTATTTCAAGAAAAAAAAAGAAAAACAGGGAGCGTTGCCTGGAAGCAACACTGAGTTATAAGCTTAAAAACTATAGATATAAGAGGAAGTTATGATAGGTGAAAGTTCCTGAAACAGTTCTTTGTTTTGGTATAGCATAGAGCAACCCCGCATTTTTCGCATGTATTGTGAGTAAATCCAGTACACTTTGGAAACTTGCACCTGATTTTTTTTTCAGACCATTGAGGCCAGTGCCCAATCTGGTCTTGCCGTACTGCCATAGGAGGTGCATGCTGTGCAGGTCCTTTGTGTTTTTTTGCCTGTATCTCGTTCTCTAGCGAACGACGACTAGACATACTAGACTTTTTACCCAATTTGCAAAGAGTCACTGCAACATCTAAACGAAAGTCTGCAGAAGATAAACGAGAAGAGATGCCTTTGTCTTTACAGACTCTTTTATAAAGCAACCATGCGTTTGCCATTGTGAGATCCAAGTAATGATAGAATACACGCATTTGCCATCGTTTGCTACGCAACTGTATCTTGTATATCCCCATGATGCTGTCAATCAGGTCGACACCACCCATGTGGCGATTATACTCTCCTACAACGTTCGGTCGTTTTATGCTCACGTACCTAGAGTTCTGTTTGTCCCATCTGCGAACATCAGTTTCAGGCTGTATTCCAGCAAAAGTAGAAGCCAGAGGGACAATTTTATTATCTTTCCACGCCACATTAGATATGTCGGTGCCGTTGACGTCAGCTACATATTCTTCTGAATAACCTCTGGGTTTTTTCAATATCATCTTTTCTGGTAGCAACTTACAGTCTGGGATTCTATTTCTTCTAATCGTACCAAGACTGTGTATGCCTTCTTTGGCCAAATATTCCAATAGACGAAGAGAGGTAAAATAATTGTCAAAATACAATTGGTAATTTTGATGCTTTGGAATCATACGCGCTAACCTCATGACGACGTTGGATGCTGCACCCAAATCTGGCTCTTCTGGAAGCGTAACGTTTTCCTTGCCAGTTTCAATTTCTGTTTTATAGGCGTAACCAGAAACGCCACTCAACACGTAGATTTTATAACCCCATTTATGTGGCTTTTGGGGGTTGTATCGCTTCAACAAATTCCGTGCTTTAGTGGAACACATTTGCTCGTCAACACAAAGGTGTTCTTCCAAGGGGACCTTTTTGTAAGCTGCATTGAGAGACTCAACCACAGGTCTTATTTTGAAAATTCTATCATGTTCAGGATCGTTTCTAGGTAGAATTTTACTATTGTCATTGAAGTGTAAAGTTTGGCGCATTTTCTCAAATTTATTCAATGGCATAGTATCCTGTATTATTGGGGTACCAAGAATCGGAGTCCAGTGGTTCGTAACTCTAGGTAATCGAATAAGAGACATTAGATATACTATACCCATAAACTGCCTGATATCCATTTCTGTCACACGAAAAGTGCTATTAGGATCATTCTGAACTTGATAAAGATTGGACTCCTCTGAAATCGTCTTGATAAGTTCTTGAGGAAAGAGGTAAAAGAAAAACTGGATAGGGGTTTCTAGCTCTAGAAGTTGAGTGCCCAAGTTCTTGTTACCCTTGAATCTAAGCTGCTCGGTATTTAATTGTAGGCTCTTCTTCTTCCAGCGTAAATTTAGTTTGGTAGGTTTGGTTTTAGTTTGTTTTGATTGATTACTTTGAGCTGATGAAGGTTGAGGACTGTTTGATGCAGTTTCAGTGCTTGGAGGTGATGGAACTGAACTTTCATGATTGTTTTCTAAAGTTTCTATAATAGAATCCACGTCGATATCTAAGGTGGTGGTATTGTCTTCAAAAGTTTCTAATTCAGGTGAAAAATCTGGGTCTGCGAGGCTGTCATCATCAAAATCCAAACCGTCCTCACTGTCATCACCATTCTGCAGCAACGAGATAATATCCTCCTCCTGAAGACGACGCTTACGAGCTGCCCTGAAACATGATATCGAACCATCATGATATAATCTATACACACACAAACTAATACAAAATAATACCCATATACGTCAATGTAGCTTACGGGCAACAAACACAAATTTTCAAAAAAAGTAAAATAATAAAAATAAATATTATTGATAACGTGAAATATCAAATATTTAAACACTTACCTGTCCATGTTTTTGAAAATAAATCCTTAAAACACGAAAAAACTATTTTTAAATAATTTTCAATTTGGATCATGCGTGTACTTGTTCAAATCACTAACGACTTTGTGAAAAAACTTCAATTAGTGACAGGTAACGCCATCTAGTTATTAGTTTTAGTACCTGTTCGTTACTTCTCTTTGTAGACTATAATATACAGTGCAATATAATGTCAAAAAATGAATCGTATGAATTTAGTGGTAGATCTAACGGTATGTTGCTTACAATCTACATCATGATATAGAGGGTTAATATCTTGGATGTCCGCCATGTTGTATTTAAGTCACGTGACTATTTTTTAGTATTCCTGACAGCAAACCCTTTCATGGGGTGCATTTCAAATTAGCTTGTATGTCATCTTGGGGAGGCCGCCATATTGGATTTGTAATGACGTTTTTTATTTAGTCAGGTATTGTCATCCAAACTCAGAGCGTGTGCAAAATGTCATCCTAATCGAAGAACGGGAAGTAGGTCAAATTAAGATACCAAGATTTACATACATATTTACAATTAGTGAAGCTAATAAAAGCGTGTTAAAAATAGGCACGTGAATCGTGACACGTGAATTGATATTTTTAATATCAGTAAAACTACTAGTCGAGAAAAGTAAGAGCCCGCGAGGGCCAGACCTTCCTTCGTTTTGTAAAGCTGAAAGTTTACCTGTTTGTGACCTTTAGGGAGATCGCACACGTCACACTTTTTGTGTGATCGAGTCTGCGGCTTACAATCTGATGGCGCGCGCCACGCAGATTGTATGTAAGCCGCAGACTCGATCACACAAAAAGTGTGACGTGTGCGATCGCCCTTACTGTTTACAGAGGTAGAGCTTGCTCTAACTTGAAATGACGCGCCCCTCCCTCGTATTCACAGTACAAAAATGTTTCATTTATATCAACTTTGCAGTGGTGGGGCGCGTCATTTCAAATTAGACAAGCTCTAACAACGACCGGCAACTATGGAGTTTCGGTCGCAGTTACATCAGGAGGTATCCAATTCTGAAGGTCTACCTGACCTTCGAGAAAGAGTAAAGCTCAATTTCATAGCTTTAAATAATATTCTTCGCAGTAAGTGGAAGATTCTTGTCTTCCAGTGCTGGATATTTTTGACAGTTGCTTCCAACTGCTAGACTCGCAGTCAAATAATTATGAAAGTTTAAGGGTGGGAAGCAACTTTTCTTTAATACTAATACAATAGGCTGAAATTTTAAGATCGCTGAGTAAAAATAAAAGGGGAAAGTGCAGAGTTTGACTTTTAATGTCTGTTTTTTAGGTCTGTGGCGATGTGCACTATTGGTAGATCAGTGATCAGACGAGGTTTATTGGTAGAATGCGATTAGGCAGGAATTAGGACATGTAATTGGCAGCTATGAAGGCGGCTTCGCCAAGCAAGCGATAGCGAAAATGTCACTTTATGAACTAGTAGTCAGGGTTCCCTAGTTTTTGACGTGATAACGTCTTATAATTCGATATGGGGTGCGCGCCCGACAAACATTACAGTTCATGCGGCGTTACCACGCTCTGAGGCGTTCCATTAAAGGCTTGAAGTGCAAGCGAGAGCGCGGAACGAGCGACAAGGAAGCACAATCGGCCTTTGCGTTCGGCAGACTTCGGCAGTGTTCGACATCAGACTTGTATCCCTTTGTCATAAAGTGGCATTTTATTTGAATTTTTGTTGGTTTTTGTCGCTTGCTG
The DNA here is from genome assembly GCA_937595015.1 of Polyommatus icarus. Lineage (NCBI taxonomy): Eukaryota > Metazoa > Arthropoda > Insecta > Lepidoptera > Lycaenidae > Polyommatus > Polyommatus icarus. Next base: position 5,080,554 of record OW569326.1, read on the forward strand.
CGAGGATCGGAAAGCCACCTTTACACACACTGACTTCCATTATACAAGTACGCTGGACCTATGCCCTTTGAAATGACAGCTGTTTTTGTGCCTATTTGAAGCGGAATCAGCGCCCCAATGCGGGGGAAGAGAACTAAATCTGACGTAAACATGACGTTTAAAAGTCGCCATAATGGCGCTGATAGCAGTAGTGGGATACTTGGAACTAATACTAGTTTCTACTTTCTACCACCGTAGTGATTATATTCTCTTTGATTTCTACAACCAATAGTGATTGAGCGACCATTTGCAAGTTACGTCAGATTTAGTTCTCTTCCCCCGCATTGGGGGCGTTGATTCCACTTCAAATAGGCACAAAAAACAGCTGGGTATCTTATGCCCAGCGCACTTGTATAATGGAGGCCAGTGTTTACACATTACTGCTAGATATTGCAAACAAAATTCCGCTGTGCAATATTAAAGTTTTGCGCGGCTTGTAAACTTGGCATTTGTACATAACTGTATATTTCATTGAATATATTATGAAAAGACGATATACGTACCGAGTACAAGTCCGTACCATTATAAAGGGAAGGACCCTTCTCAGACAGGGTACTTATCGTAAATCATTTCATATAATTTAACGAAACGATGTTAATTAATGAAAATGACGTTAATTAGATTTAATTGGTATTAAATTAATTTAGAACAATTTTTGCATTTATTACAAGTGATGGGTAAAATTGTACCAAATAATAAATATACAGATAACAACCGCAACTCCGTTGCGCCAAAATTCGTTTATCGCGCGGAAATCGTACATTTTTCCGGGATAAAAAGTATCTTTTGTTCTTTCCCAGGATTTAAAGTATGTCCATACCAAATTTCAGCAAAATCTGTTGAGCGGTTTGCGCGTGGAGAGGTAACAGATAGACACACTTTCGAATATAATATACAGGGTGTAACAAAAATAAGTGATAATACTTTAGGGTGTGTACGTGGTAGAGAGTTCACTGTGAAAATAGCAGCGCTGAAAGACGAAATTTTTTTTTCACTTTTGTATGGGGAAACTCGTGACGCTCGGGTTCTTGCCCATACAAAAGTGAAAAAAAAATCGTCTTTCAGCGCTGCTACTTTCACATTGAACTCTCTACAAGGAACACGTACACACCCTAAAGTATTATTACTTATTTTAGTTACACACTGTATAAAAACCAGTGCCACTCTTCGTACTCACGTACCTACCCATAACCGAGGCCAAATGTTTATGCTTTGTTCTTACTATTTAATGGATGGTTTAGTTGCACATCGGTCGAGCGGTTCTTCATTTATCACATTTTTCGTAAGAATAGGCTACTTGACCTATATTCAATTTCATTGAACAAATGCATATTTCTAGTAGAACTTGGCCTAGGAAACCGTATTTCACCCTTATTATCAAATAAAAGCTTATGATTGATAAATAAAGTCGATTTGAAAATATGATTTTATGAAAATAGGAATTGTACTGACGAAAACGCTTTTGCGGTACTTCCGATTGGGATGTGACGTCATCCTCATACAAATTTAATATCTTTTATTTATCGCGCTCGCTATATGTAAGTTTATTTGTACATAAATAATAAGAATAAACCTATTATATATTTTCTTGAATAATTCAAATAAAACATCAGTTTTATATATATTATCTCCATTTATTGTAGACGGGAAATGAAATGGCCAAAACTTTTCTCCAAAAGTTTTCAACATTACAAATGATTTCTATTTTCTTATATAATTATTTTATAATTTTTGGGCACTTTTAGACTCGTACATTTAGCACATTAAAAAATTTCAATAAAGAGATTTTAAAATACAAAGCGTATGACGTCACACTATGGCGGACAGTGTTTTCGGCGCCATTTACGAGGCATATTTTTCAATAAACATTTTTATGGGTTTCTACTGTGTAATATATTAAAATATTAGTTTTTTTTGTAAAAATGAATGATTATGAAGCGATTAGCATGAAGAAAAAAATTAGGTCAAGTAGCCTATTGAATAGGCTACTTGACCTACTTTTTTTTTCATGCTAATCGCTTCTTAATCATTCATTTTCACAAAAAAAACTAATATTTTACATAGTAGAAACCCATAAAAATGTTTATTGAAAAATATGTCTCATAAATGGCGCCGAAAACACTGTCCGCCATAGAGTGACGTCATACGCTTTGTATTTTAAACTCTCTTTATTGAACATTTTATTATGTGCTAAATGTACGAGTCTAAAAGTGCCCAAAAATTATAAAAGAATTAAATATGAAATTACAAATCATTTGTAATGTTGAAAACTTTTGGAGAAAAGTTTTGGCCATTTCATTTCCCGTCTACAATAAATGGAGATAATATATAAAACTGATGTTTTAAGTGAATTATTCAAGAAAATATATTTTACAAATCTTTCTAGGCGTATTCTTATTATTTATGTACAAATAAACTTACATATAACGAGCGCGATACATAAAAGATATTAAATTACTATGAGGATGACGTCACATCCAAATCGGAAGTACCGCAAAAGCGTTTTCGTCAGTACAAATCCTATTTTCATAAAATCATATTTTCAAATGGACTTTACTTATCAATCATAAGCTTTTATTTGATGATAAGGGTGAAATACGGTTTCCTAAGCCAAGTTCTACTAGAAATATGCATTTGTTCAATGAAATTGAATATAGGTCAAGTAGCCTATTCAATAAATGGCGGACCATTTTGTTAATGGGAATTTCGCTGTGAAATTGAAACTTTTTTCAGTGTTGACAGTACAAGCAAGTTCCAATTTTTTTTGTTATTTCACTTTATACGTAGCGAAGCACGTACCGGACAGCTAATATTATTATGGATATTTGGTACAATACTTACTTGAAAATATAGTTTGAAAAATATAAAAAATACTTATTTACATAATTTTGTTAATATTGCAATTGACTGTACTTATATTTGTAAAGTATTGATATAAGAAATTTAATAAATGAAGTTATTAGTTAATGCTAAAATGACTGCTGTGTATTAAAGCCTAATGTGGATAAGATCCAAAAAATACAGAAATTTTTAAATAAATGGAATAGTCGTTGTGTACTTTCATTTTCTCATTTACTTATTTAGTTATTAAGTTATTGCATAGCTTTGAAGCAATTACCAAGAAATTCCGTAACGAAAACACCTAACATTCGTCTAACGTCGTTTCAGTTCAGCAGACTTCGGCTCGGTATGGCCCGGGGTGTGGTGCTCGCCGCACCGACCGGCAACGCCGCACCACTATGCCGGTCGGTGCGACGTTGCCAGACTTCGTTTGTGTGCGTGCGACTAGACGTTCGCGAATGCTAATAGCTTCTACGCGGCATTCCAAGAGTGCCACACGTATTTTTTTAATTGTAAAAACAACACATTCACAAAAATATTATTTATTATTCATTACAGTTGCAGTTGTATAATCTACCTCACAGGGTCATAGAAGTAGAATAGAGAAATCTTGCTTGAGAAATAGAGAAATCAATTTTGGAGTACTTTCTGCAATCTGCTATGAAAACATGGAAGCGTCGATGAGTAGAATGCGCGAGTCGACGCACGCTCCCATATTTTCGTAGCAAAAATTCTTAGTTAAATAATAAAACGATAGAGATGAACGACCCTTACTGCCCCAGTGTGACTTGAGCCTAAACAGAATCGAGAAGATTGACGGTTGGCCACTGCACTGCGATGTCGATTTTGATTGGTGTTTGTTCTGAGTACGGATAACTTCGCAAATCGAAATCGTATCGGTTTTGGGAGTAAGGTCCGAAAACCAACATTGAAATCAGTGTGTACTACGTCACAGCCATACAAAAAAGTTTCGTCTCAAGGGTGTACCAGCAGCTTTTTTACTATTGATCAATGTCCCTTTGATTTTGGTTACTTTTCCTTCATTTTAACTAAGTGGGTAGTTTTAGTGCTTTTATCTGATTCATAACTTTCTATTTATTATTTGATATATATGATTTGGATTTGATTTGGACAGTTTGTCAGAAATTTAGTAAAGAGGTCACGCAATTTTTATTATAATTCGTATTTACTAGCTATAGCATAACTCTATAGCAAACGTGAAACGTTTTAATAAATTGTGAAAAAAGCAGACTGTTTAGTAAGGAAGTAAGTACTACGTCATGATGAGTCTCGACATAAACTGTGGAAGGTGGCACATAAAATTCAAAAACAGTCAGAAACGTTAAACTTATAACACCACCCCTTATTCGTCGGAGGTTAAAAATAGCGAAAAGAGATCGCGCAGTACCAATACTTGGAAGACTGGGAACGCTCTCTGAGCACAGTCATGTACAGCCACAGAATATAAACACACCGGCAAAATTAGAGGAACACAACAAAATTTTAATTTTTTTTGAAAATAGTTCACTGTTTTTTATATATTTATTTATTTACTTGCTAATTGATTATAAAAAAATCGGCCAAGTGCGAGTCGGACTCGCGCACGAAGGGTTCTGTACCGCTATAGAGCAAAAATAGGCCAAAAATTGTGTTTTTTGTATGGGAGCCCCCCTTAAATTTTTATTTTATTTAAATATTATTATTAATTATTAAAGTACACATCTATTTAAGGCCTTTGTGAAAATTTCAAGTGCTTAGCTGTTACCATTATTGATTACGAGCAAAAAAGGCCAAAAAATCATGTTTCTTGTATGGGAGCCCCCCTTAAATATTATTAACTTTATTTAATTTTTAGTATTTGTTGTTATAGCGGCAACAGATATACATAATCTGTGTAAATTTCAGAAGTCTAGCTATAGCGGTTCTTGAATTACAGCCTGGAGACAGACAGACGTACATTGTCGTTTGCTATCTTTACCCAAATAGATACCTACCTACAGTATATTATGTTCATCTGGCACTTATTTGTTAATGTTCCTTGTTTATGTTATTTTTGTTTTTTTAATTATTATACTTAGTGTCTTTTTTGTGAATTGTTTATTGTAATGTGGTGTAATGTGTTTGTACTGAATAAATGTTTACTTACTTACTTACTTAGACGGACAGACAGACGGACAGACAACGAAGTCTTAGTAATAGGGTTCCTTTTTTACCCTTTGGGTACGGAACCCTAAAAATAAATTTTATATAAATTTAGGGCATAAAAACGTGTAAAATAGAAAAAAATCGGCAAAAATAAAAAAATAAGAAATTAATCTTTGAAATCAGTAGTAAGTTTTTAAGTTAAATTCTCCATTTTCATTAAAGAAATGCCATGTTATAAGCGTGTAATGCCTTCTATGGATCTCAAAAGGGCCTGGATACGCCATTCCATGATTTCATTTTGATTATTTATCAATCATTTCCTGTGGGTTATTCTCCTACTCCTCCAGTAGCGCCAACTCAAGCTCCGGGACACATTTTGGACCGAAGTTTTAACTCGTACCGTTCACCCATTGATGTGCCACACGTCTTCAATCGGATCCACATCCGCAGACAGCGCTGGCCTCTCCACCTGGGCTACGCCAGCATCGTTTAGGTAATAATGCCCAATTTTTTTACTCTATGGACGCGCATAAAAATGAAGTTACTACCCAAAACTGTGTAAAAGGCACAAAATTGAGTTCCAGAATGTCTGTGCCATAGCCCTGTACTGTCAAAGTACCATCATCAACAATCATCAGCTCTGTGCGGGCTCCAAATCATATGCCACCCCAAACCATTACGAAGCCTGCATCATAGGCCACTGTTTCCGTTAAGTTTGATGGCCTATAGCGTTCTTTAAAATTTAACCACATTCTTTATCGCCTGCAACAAAATTTACACAGAATTTGCTCCCATCACTGTACAGCACACGATTTCACTCACTTGTCGAATTTTGATGTTCACGCACAAAATATCTTAGCCTGGCTCTTTGGTGTCCTGTCTCAAGTTTTGTTGCCCTTGCTGGCACCTTTGAGTTTAATTTAACTCCTTTGAGTCTTCTTCTTGCTGTAAAATCACTTACACGTACATCTCGGTTTGCAAAGCAGTTTGGGGTCAATCACTTAAGGTTTGTACCCTTACAAAACAGTCATCCTGAACCATACCTGCCTTGTTCTCGTCTCCGAACGTAAGATACAGTCTCTCTGTAGCGTTGAAAATTACGATGGACCACGGAAGCCGACACACCTAAGGCCTGACTGACCGAATGGTAGGTGTGACCTTTCTCTATCATGGTCACAGAGCTGTAACCAGATATCTACCACAGTAGATGCTGGTAAATCACTAATTTTGTATCTAAGCAATGTGTTCTTCCAAAAACCAAACAATCAAATGAGCTGAGTATACCTTGCACCCCGATGAAAACGCAATTCTTATCAGGAATACTCACAACGTCAATCGTCGAAAAACACTTATTAGGGCGTAATTGCAATAAAAACCTGTCAACTTGCCAGTTTTGTTCAATATTTTATTTCTTAAATGAGCTTAGAAACTATAAAAAAGGATTTCACACAGCCCGACCCGCTTGAGTTCAAGTTGTGGCCCTTTTTAGGGTTCCGTAGTCAACAAGGAACCCTTATAGTTTCGGTCTGTCCGTCCGTCTGTCTATCCGTCTGTCTGTCTGTCCGTCTGTCTGTCTGTCTGCAGTTTTGCTCAGAAACTATAGGACCTACAAAGCTGTAATTTGGTATGAATACACATAATAATGATGGCGACAAGATGGTACATGAAATCTTAAAAAAATATTTTTTTATGGTACCTTCCATACACATCAAGCGGGGATGAAAATTTTTTTTCGCGTCCAGCCTATCGTGTGGGGTGTCGTTGGATAGGTTTTTTAAAAATATTATGAGTATTCATAGATCATTTTCCTATTTAGGGATCCGTTTGTGAAATATTAAGTTTTAAAGTGGAAAAAATTGTTAGAGTCCAGTGTCCCCCCCTTCTACCAGCTAAACGGTTGCTTCTGGAAATGTAAAAAAATTCACGGGAGTAGGAAATATGCTGATTTGAACGTAACTGAGATGATGTTGTTAGTAGTGTAAAACACGTCATAAAATATGTACATTCATTGACCATACAAAAGTTATCAAAAACTAGCGGTACTACGGAACCCTATATTGCGCGTGGAACGGCACGCACTTGGCCGGTTTTTACCTATGTTCCGCTAATTTTGCCAGTGTGTTTAGTAGTACCAAGTACAGCTTAAAGTACTATATATAGCTTGCGGGTGTCATCAAGTAATAGAATGAGTACGCAATGGCCCACGATGGCCCACTGCAACTTGCAAGCCACGCCATTGCGCGCCACGCCTGAAAAACGTCAGCTTATTATACACTACTACCCCGTCTACACAATGGCGATGGCTTGTAATGGGCCAGCATGGTCCATTCACCATTGTGAAGAGACACCTTAAGGTCTACTTGGACCACAATGGATAACCATTAACCATGCACCATGATTGCAAATTTGCAACAAACTAACGTTTACATTTAACGTCGATCATAAGCACTACCGGGGATGCATAATAGCATTTCCCGACCAAAAAAAAGGCTATCCATACTAGTAATAGTAATAATATTATAATGAATGTGAAAGTGTGTCTGACTTTCTGTCCGTCTGTCTGTCTGTCTGTCTGTCTGTTACCTCTTCTCGCCCAAACCGCTGAGCCAATTTTGCTGTTTGGTGTGGCGATACTTTTAGTCCCGGAAAAGGACACACTAGGATGCTTTTTATCCCGGAAAAATGTACGGTTCCCAACGGAGTTGCGGGTGTCATCTAGTAATAGAATGAATTACTGCAATGTTTTCACGGTACAGGCAACATCAGCATATACCGTAAAGGCTGTCACAGACAGAGCAGGTAATGTAAAGATGTATATTATAGCATCATACATCTTTCTATAGAAATCGTACACAACAGCTATAATGTAAAAATATACATTATAGCTGTTGTGTGTGGTCTCCGTCTCCTGACGATGTCTATAGAAATATGTATCGAGATGTATTGAGGTGTATCGTGCTATAATATACATCTTTACATTACCTGCTCTGTCTGTGACAGCCTTAAACAAAAAGTTTCGTTCGACGTTTCTGTCAATATTCTGAAAATAATATGACGAGTGCAACATGTCGAGTTTTGATCAGATTGTTAACTAGAAGCGCCTCTGCTCCGACTTTTGCGGAACACTTAAATTTGCTCCTCATAGGTAAAGTACCACGCAAACGATCAAATTGTTTGTCAAATTTTACGTGTTTGTCAAACAGTTTGATAGTGTTTGTAGTGTTAGCTTTGTTTGAAGCGTTTGTCAAACAAACTACGTGTTTGACCTGTTTGAAGAAAATTTGGATTTACGTAGCGTTTGACGAACGTGTTTGAACGTGTTCCGCTGTATTTGTCAAACAAGATGAGATCTTGTTGATGTGATCTCAAACCGATTCTAGCTAATTGTTTGACAAGCTTGTTTGATGCACGTTTGTTCGTCTGCGCTGCTGTTTGATGAAAACGTAAATTACATCAAACATGTTTGTCAAACAAATTTGATTGTGTGTGGGGTACTTTAGGACTCATACTGACAAATGAGGTTGTCACGGGGACAAATTACATCACTCTCGTGACACGGCTGACGTGACTAAAACACCCCAGTGACGAGCTCAGCTTTTAAAGGTTAAGTAAGTCTGAATAATTAATGTTACGAGTATGTAATCATTATAAAAGTTGATTTTCTTACCGCTGCACTCCTCTAAATTGTTACGGTTGTTACCTCCACTGTCGTCAGAAAGATAATCAGAGATTGACATAATAAGAGAGATAATAAGACGGTCAGAAAGTAAAAAAAATTAAATTAATTTAGGCAGTATTATAGTAATGTGTAGCAGCCAAACCGCTCGTTGGCGCGGACGCATAATATAAATCGAGCCCAAGCCCCAATCCTCTTTACAAATCGCAACGATAACCATAGTTGAGTCCAAAGGTAAACTATACAGAGGGAATTATCCAGCTTGATTTAATTTCCGCCATCTTGCAAGATGCCCGGCTCATATCCTTGCTGACTGCGCGGCGTCGATGGACCGGCTAATTCAATCAGAGATATTCACAGATCCAATCTACGTAAAAGACTTCAGGGGGCCTATTCTCATGATCTGAATGTCACTTCGAGTGCAGGCAGTCTCACTCGCGCGTTCAGCCCGTGACAGCCCGCAGGCTCGATCGGAATTCGAATCTCAACGGGCTTTAATCGCAATCAAAGTGATATTCCAATCTGCAGGGGCCTATTCTTTCGATACGAATGTCACTACAAGCGTAGGTAGTCTCACTCTCGCGCACAGCCCGTGACAGCCTGCGATTGAAGCGTTCGAATAATGAGAATAGAGCCATAACTTGGATGTTATCTATTCATAAACGATTCCTATTATTGCCATCGCGTATATTGCTCTGAGCCATATAATTCGATCTAATTAAATTACCTCACAATCCGTAGTGAATTCATTAGATCTACTAAGAATTTACTTCTTCTGTTCGAAAAGAAAAACTATGTGACAAAAACATTTTACTTCAATCTTGCATAATCTTTCTGAACGGGAAATTGTCTGCATTTAAAGATGAAAAACGTAAAAATGTGCAAGATTACTTTAATTTTCATACTACTTTATTTCATAAGGTTATACTCTTAAAGCAAGCACTCATTACTATTTTAGCACTGAAGTACTATAGCCGAACGCTACGTACTCTTAAAATTTAGTTTATTATTATTTTTAGCAATATTCCGCGAAATACACTTCCACCTTTAAGTAAATGAAGGTTTGAACACCACCACACACTCGACGCGCGTTTCGCTCCAACACCGGAGCATCCTCAGGATGTGGACTCTACGAACAACGTCCGTCAAGTCCACAAGTTGACGGACGTTGTTCGTAGAGTCCACATCCTGAGGATGCTCCGGTGTTGGAGCGAAACGCGCGTCGAGTGTGTGGTGGTGTTCAAACCTTCATTTACTTAAAGGTGGAAGTGTATTTCGCGGAATATTGCTAAAAATAATAATAAACTAAATTTTAAGCTATGGATTTCCGCAAAGTAACGCCTAATTCCATTAAATAGCTACGTACTCTGTTTTTGTTTTTATTAAATAAGGGGGCAAACGAGCAAACGGGTCACCTGATGGTAAGTAACTACCGTCGCACAAGGACACTTGCAACATCAGAAGAGCTGCAGGTGCGTTGCCGGCCTTTTAAGAGGGAATACGCTCTTTTCTTGAAGGTTTGCAGGTCGTATAGGTCCGGAAATACTGCTGGTGACAGTTCGTTCCAGAGTTTTACAGTGCGCGGCAGAAAGTTACGCGAAAAACGCACTGTGGAAGACTGCCACTCATCAAGGTGATGAGGATGGTATGTTTTTCGCGTGGGACGATGGCGAAAAGTTGCAGGTGGTATGATTCCGAACAATTCCTCAGAGCACTCCCCGTGATACAATCGATAGAGGATGCAGAGCGAAGCTAAATCTCGGCGTAATTCCAAGGGGTCCAAGCTGTTTGAAACACTATGGCAATCAACAATTCGAGCGGCCCTTCGTTGGATACGATCCAGAGGGAGCAGTTGGTATTTTGGCACCCCTGCCCAGAGATGACAACAATATTCCATATGAGGCCGAACCTGCGCCTTGTAGAGTTGTAGGCGTTGGACCGGACTGAAGTACTTACTGTCTCGCTCTGTTAAGAACACCAAGCTTCTTCGAGGCTAATTTGGCCTTACCCTCTAAATGATATCGGAACTGGACTTCGCTCGATATGTTGACGCCAAGTATCTCAATGCTAGGGGAGATGGTTAAAGATATATGTTACAGACAGACACAATAAAGCAAGCAGGAGAATAGGAGTGACGTTACTATAGTTACTTACTTTGATACTTTTTTTAGGTATAGGAATCTGGAATAACACCCCGTACGCTTAAAGGTTTAGGTTACTGCCAAGTAAAGGTACCGTTTCGATCAACTGCAACGCGGCAAGCGACCGCGACCAACAAAAATCGCAATAAATAATAGCATTTTTTGCATTCAGTACGATATTTCAAAGTTTTTTATAATTCTTAGGTGTCACACAAAATATGCGAATAGCACAGAATTTGATGTCATGCTCGCAGTTCGGGACGCAACATAAATGGATGAAAATATAGCAAACTAGTCATGCATAGCTTTTTCAGCGCCATACCCATACAAATGGTACAAATCCAGTGTTCGAATTCTTTTTCCGTGACAGACGGCCATTACGCACGAATTGCTGCAGCCGTTTCAACATGTGACTGTTTTGTTGGTCCAATCTAAAATCTAAATGGTAAAAAATCTCGATACAATACCTCCAAAAGCTTCCCAAACGGTATCCTACGCAATACAAAGAAATGGTTGTGTGCTACGCTATACAAATACACACTACAATGTGCTACAATATACAAAGAAATTACTGAACCATAGAAAATTATTTTCATTGTGGTTTGAATACTTATCCTATTTCCTGTCCCCCGCAAACTCGAAGTGTTATCAATCAGGCCAGCGGTTTAAGCGTATGTCCAGGCAGACAGAAATTAAACACACTCCATCAATTATAGCATTATACATAACTAGGTGACACCGTTGCGCCGAAATTCATTTATCACGCGGGAACCATACATTTTTTCGGGATAAAACTTCGTATTATGTTCTTTCCCGGGACTGAAACTATTTCAATACCAAACTTCATCAAATCGGTTCAGCGGTTTAAGCGTGAAGAGATAAAAGACAGTTAAACTTTCACATTTATAACATTAGTATGGAATATGGATAATGGATATACCTAAGCTTAAGCATAGATAAGATAATATTAGCCAAACAGATTATAAAATAATAATTATTATAGACATAAAGGTAATATAGGTAATATACCTATCGGAATAGAGAAACAATCCCGTGCTGTCAAACTTAACCAAAATTTGATTTACATCTGTGTATACAATTATGTTTACGTGTGCGTGTCAGTGATGTACAAACATCTTGTAATTCGACAAAATATCGATCATGGAATAATAATTGTAAGATTGCAAACATAATGCCGGCTGTACATTCTCGCCGAGACGCAGCGAGGCGGCCCGCCGCCCGAGTGCGAGAGTGTAAATGGGTGCGCTCGTCTCATCTCGCCTGTCTCGGACCCTCTCAGTCCGTTGTCGGTATTTTGCGCTTGAGACAAAGGGTCTCGCGAGGTAAACGAGCGCACTACTGTACACTCTCGCGTCTTTCAGTACTAGTTCCGCCGTTGGACAGTGTAGAACAGAAAAATAACAATAATAAACGTCATTATCAGTCATCATCTATGAGAAATAAAATAAAATATGATTATAAATCTTTGGATTACAATGATATCTTTCGATGCATGGTGAATTGTGAATGGTCGTTTTCGTCCATCTTCTCTGAGTTCTTATCTGCGATTGACCTAAGCGAGAATGTACATGATCGCACTCGGGCAAGGGGCTCTCGCACGAGACTCTCGCCCGAGAGCTCTCGGCGAGAGTGTACAGCGGGCATTATAAAATGGGATAAAATAAAACTGCATAGATATAATATAATAAAATTGTAATTTGGATTTTTGAAGTAAAATGTGACTTTTCTTCAAAATGCTTGCTGCATAATTAAGTATGCATGAATTTTTCTTCGGAGTCCAGTTTGGACCGTTAATTATTTTAAGCCATGAATTTCTGGTATCCAGGTCAGTAGGAAATCTGAAAAATTTGCCAAGTGTAAGTCGGGCTCGCGCATGAAGGGTGACCGGTTTCAACCGGGCATTTTCTAAAACCCGGTACGATACGACACGACATGTCATTACACGATTCGACACGACAACTTACGTCACGTGACATCAGTACCTACACGACACGACACGACTTCACTAGACCCTATTAATTTTTATCATCTCAATGAGCCTACTGAGCCCTTTTATTTGATGCCCATCTTGCAGAAGTGCTTTCAACTATTCCCCTATCTTGGATGAGCAGCCATATTGAATGTAGAATGACATTACATCTGTGGAAATTTCAGAAGTCTATTACTATAGTGGTTCTTGTTATACAGCCTGAAGACAGACAGACGGACGGACGGATGGACAGACGGACAGGCAACGAAGTCTTAGTAGTAGAGCGGGCTGCGGGCCCCCACTACTAGGACTTAATTTTTACCCTTTGGGTGCGGAACCTTAAAAACGATAAATTATGTATAATAGTATATTAATATACTTAAACTAATTATAAACTACGGATGAGTATGTTATCATTTCAACATTCCTAGATAATAAAAAATACTTAACTAAAAAATATTTTCATATCGACACAACTTATCGATAACTTGATGCAGCCCTAGTGTAAAATATATGAAAATTGTTTACACAAAATATCCTTAAATTGTGCACCAAGGCTAGTCAAGTTATGTTTTCCATATAATTAAACATATACAGAAGTGAACACAGACGTAAAAATACCAATAACTCGTAGGGAATTGGCAAAAATAAACTTAAAACTAGGTCCTGTCGATGTAGAATAATTCACCTGTGAAATGAATATTTGTCCGGGTTTTTTCGATGTGTGGATCCAGAATCATTCCACAAACATTTAACCATGTTTCTAAAGCAGTATTTCTAAAAATTATTCATTATTTAACTTAAAATCACAATTTTTCTGAGAGCCCAAATTGACAACTATCGGCCCAGGGGCAGACAGACTGTCAAACAGATGAAAAAAAAGCTATGCAACCTCAAATCACGCTTTTCTTTCTACCACGCAGTGTTACTGATAGTTACATCTCGCTTGCTCAGGCCTTTGTTTCTCTATTCCGATAGGTATATTAACTTTATGATTATAGACAGCAAAAGCACAATCGTCTACAGAACAAAGAAGCCAAGTTCTGTCCACCTTAATCCAATAATAACTTTCTTAATCAATATTTGTTATGACTTATGACACTAGTTTGTGAGATGATTTTTCCCGAACTTGTCGAATAGATCTCGACAACGATATTAATTCTTGTAATATAATTCAATCTTACATTAATGATGATGAATTCATAATATTCAAATTAAATATGTATACTGTATAGTCCGGGTTCCCTAGAACAATTTTTTTTTATTACTATCAAGCTAATTTCTTTTGAGTAGCTTCATTTTGATAAGATGAACAACAATTTTATCTGCGAAAAATCTCGAAAGTGGTAGCTAACAGAGATAGAGAGGATTTCATACTTTAATCGATGGTCCTAAAATATGGATTGTTCTATTTCGACACCAACAATTTATACTACGCTAACTCAAAAAAGTGAACTTTACAGGAGACGCGTTCAAAGGGAAAAGAGCAATAACTTTTTTCATAATCAGTATACATATATGAAATTTGGCACCATTAATAGTTAATCTATATACTATAATATACTAACGTTATTTATTTATAATTATTAATATTTTAGGATTAAGCGCAAGTTAGCCGTATATAAACGTAATTCCTCAATAAGACTTTACATGATACAACCGTCTAACTATTGATAGCGTAGTGTATTACGGGGAATCATTGACATTATTTTTTTTTGGTTTTCATTACTATTTCTAAAACTTGTTAAAAACTTGTAAAAAACTTATTAAAAAATTTTTTAATCTTGGGTTACTATGTATATCCACAAGATGTAGTAAGGTACATTATTAACGTAAATAGTGCGTTTTTAAAGTTTTTAAAAAGAGACTTTTATACAACAGGTGGTACCGTACCTATCTGCTAAAGAGGACGTTGAGCGTCTAAGAGAGCGGGAGTGGCTCAATCCCCGAAACAGGCCGAGGCGAAGACGTAGGATCAGAATTATTATTAATGATCACAACGTCCGCCTAGCTGGAGCCCTCGGGACTGGTTGAGAATGCTGTCGCTTATTGCATGGGCCTCCAAATTGGTTACGATGTGCATGGGGTTCTTGGGTATCGCGAACTCAGAAAGAATGACGCAAGTAAGGCCCAAAGGATAATGACGTGTTGGGCCTGGAAGGTAAATAAACCTTCCCCAAGACGAGCCTGCTATAGCCTACATAGCAGGCGACTATATTCAGTCTTGCGGGCATCTTCTAGTTGAAAATAAAGGTGCGATACTTGGTAAAATTAATGTTAATAAAGAAGATGTTTGTCTATGTCAATGTCAATGCTAAAGGTGAAGAAAGGCGGAGCTCCCAAGTCGTTTATATTGATGTCTTGTAATAATACACTGTCATCCTGTCTTTGCCTGTACCCCGGCTTGAAAAAGGTTCATCAGACATGACTTAAATATACAGAGGCACGAATTGAGGATTATCAATTTCGGCAGGTAATGTTGACGTTTCGATAACACTAGGTATAATTTTTGTTCAAGTAATGCGATTATTATAGTATTTTTTTATAAAATAAAAACATAATCTTATATATAAAATTCTCGTGTCACAATGTTAGTCCACGAACTCCTCCGAAACGGCGTTACTGATTTTTACCAAATTTTATACGCATATTCAGTAGGTCTGAGAATCGGCTACTCGGTACTTATTATATTGATAAGAGCATTTGTTGAATAAATAATAGTAAATTATCACAACTCGAGAAAAACGACGACCATGATAGCGATGGACGTTGCCATGGCGACATACTTTATTTAGTCACTTCAATAAAATAATACGGGCAATATACTTTATAATATGGCAAAGAAACGTTTGCCGGGACCGCTAGTATTATATAAAAGAGACAAGGTAGCATTAATATACTTATTTATATCATTATTTCACAACCTAAATATCGCTAACATTAGCATATACTACACTAACTATAATGTTAGCACTTAGCGTAGTGTTGCACGGAGTTCGAGAAAAATGGTTAAAATAAAAAACAAAAACGGAGATTACTGCTATAAAACATATTTATACACTTTTCCCTACACTAAAGAATTTTTAATAAAGTTACATCTTACAGAGCGACAAGTGTGTGTTAGGCTAATATAGATAAACAAGGCGGTGCTTTCTCTCCCCGCTTACACGCCGCCAATATTAGTTAGCGCAGTTTAGATCGAGTGATTACAAAAAGTACCTGGACTTAGCGTTTTTTAACATTCGTAACTTTGTTATTTTTATATATTTATTCACGATTTTTTTATTATATGTAAAACACCACATTTTAAGCCACTTGGTGTAAAAAAACGGATTTACCTAAAAATCGAGTTAGCGTAGTATAAATTGTTGGTGTCGATTTGTAGGATAATGTCAGTCTTAAATTATATAACCATTAACCTATCAATATACAAAAAAAATCAGCTGGTTAGGGTTCCGTTTTATAGGGTCCTGTAATCAACAAAACTTGGTTGACTACGGAACCCTCAAACGGAACCCTAACTAGCAAATTTTTTGCATATTTATAGGTTAATAGCTATTTTATTGTCATATTTTGTCACTTTCGAGATTTTTCGCATATTTATAAAATTGTTGTTCGTCTTATCAAAATGAAGCTACTCACAAAAAATAGCTTGATAGTAATAAAAAAAATGTCCTAGGGAACCCGGACTAATAGTTTACTCAAGTTCCTTGGTTATAATTTTTTAAGTTTATCGATCTAATAGTATAGGAATAAAGTACACTGACACTTTTTTTAAGCTAAGTATATATTAATTTTAACCTAAAACCTAAAAACTGATAGTTAATGATGATAAGATGATATCGTGTACTTCCTTAAAACTACACAATTAATTATGAATTTAGTTCATGAAATTTTAAGATAAATAATAAATATCTTTTAGACAAAATGAAAAGGTTATAGTATCACCTATAGGTATTAAGACAAATTCCTTTGTATACTTTGTTAATTAACTTTATTAAATGACTTTATAAAATTCAAAAGGACTTTTAACTCGTTTTTCTTATAGTTTCAAAAGTTAGAAACCCAAACGCCACTCACAATGAAATTAATGAGCTTTTTTCAGCATCTTACGTCCATTATTCGAAGGTCCGAAGTTTTCTAGCAGGTATTGTTTTAAAATTCCTTTCTTCTACAAAAATTAAAACTCTTCTCTCGCAATTACAATGCACGAACACTGCTCATTTATTTAATGTTTAGTTTAACAACAGCTGCACGTTGAGCCACAGAATACAAGGTGGAGATTCGAGATGAAAAATAATTCGTGTCATTACTTTTTACTTCTTTACATTCTATTTTCTCTTAACTTCCAGACAAAATTAAAATCATGTGAATAATGATATTTTAGCAAGTATTTAATATTTTTAAGGCTAAAATAAAACTTTTAACTGGCACAACTTAAATATTGTATCGCTATCTTAGAACGTCGTATTTTGGTTATATTGTATTATTGTATAATGTATACTAACCTAACCTGTTTATAACTATTCATAGTTTAAATGATCTAAATAAAGTGACTTCAGTTAAAGTCAGTGTTACATACTCACACTAAATTATTAATGTTAAAAATTAATTTTAGATTATGTTAGTCTCACTATTTATATCGTATATGAGGTGGAAAGTGATACGAAGATCACCGGGTCATCGTCATCTAGTCATAAATCACTTTAAAACTTAAAAGTAAAAAAAAATGGCCAAGTGCGAACTGGACTCGCGCACGAAGGGCGTAACCATTATAGGCAAAAATGCGTTTTTTGTATGGGAGCACTCCTTAATTATTTAGTATATCAATTTGTTTTAATTTTATCAGGGCGAGCGAAGCGAGCCCTAGTATATTTCACAACCTTTACATTTTGTGGTACACTTTACGGAAAAACTATCACGCCTATAATTAATTTGTGCTTTAACATAGAAATTTTTATTTATATGTAGATGTGCTATCATCAGTCAGTCAAGGTTTTTTACATGTAGATACGTGTTATCATCAGTCAGTCAAGGTATGACGACGCAAGCCATCACAAAGCTCGGCTTTTAGCTAGTTAAATTCATTATTAAAGTGTAAATACAATTAAGTACTTTGTGAATATTTCAAGTGCCTACTATCGCCATATCGAGCAAAAAATCACGTTTGTTGTATACCCCCGTTAAATACCTAATATATTTTGTTATAGCGGCAACAGATTTACATAATCTGCGAAATTTTCAGAAGTCTAGCTATAGCCGTTCTTGAGATACAGCCTGGAGACGGACAGACGGACTGACATCGAAGTCTCAGTAAAAGGCCCCCTTTTTACCCTTTAGGTACGGAACCCTAAAAACGAACATTGCAATACTTTAAAGCTTGCGCTCTACAAAAATACAACGTGTCAGATAAAGTAAGTCGTGATGCACAGAATACAATCTACAGCAATATCTCCCGCCCCAGCCCTTTGGAGCAGACAAATAGTTTGGGGGAAAGAATACGTTTCTGACTGTTAAGTGCAAGGTAGATAACGTCTAAGAAGCTTTTTTTGTCGTATGATCTATCTAATTTTTATGCATTGGCACAATATCTATTTGGCAAGACATTTTTTATCTTAGTCATTTATCAGTAAATGTGATGTGTTGAATAGTAAAAAATATAGTACGTCGCTTATATGAAAGTTTCTAGTTGTATAATTTCTACTTACTACGTGTTGTCTAGGTTTCATTTAGTACTATCGAATTTTTAACCGACTTCCAAAAAACGAGGAGGTTATATGTTCGGCTGTGGATATTATTATTTTTTTTTGTATGTTCAACAATTACTCCGCCGTTTGTGAACCGATTTTCGAAATTTTTGTTTTGTTGTATTAGGTTTCACTCCAATTTGGTACCATGTTCACAAAAGTGGTGACCTGATGATGAGATCCATGAGTAATCGAGGGAACTCCTCGAAATTTATATGGAAACATATGGTGACTTTGGTTTTATGTGAAGTGTACTAAGAATACGCTACCAAAAAGTCAAATATTGGGTCAAGGTATACCATGGTTTCGAAGATGCTGAGAGAACTCCTGACTCCTTATAGATACACGTTTGGGAGTTTCGGCGTTGTTTTAAGAACAGAAAGCATAAACTACTATGTAATTCATATTCATCATCATAATCATCATCATCATCATCGTCATCATCATCATTACCACGTCGTGTTAAGGCCACCAATGTCTCATGGCACAGAATAGATAATAGTATAAGGCATAGGTATGGATATACTAATAATAATAATCATGTACTGTATAACAACACCTGTTTGTTTTTAATACACGGCGGTCGGCCTTGCCGCGCCGCGCCGCCGCGCGGCGCGTGGTGGCAGAAGACAGAATATCGAATACTTTACTAACTACTTTATATACAGATCGAATACTTTACTACTATATAAAAAATTTATAGACAAATAGAATTAAAATATAGTTATTTTAAAAAGAGCATTTAAACAAAACAAAGTCATTAAGTGTCTTTTTAATTAGTTATACTTATTAATCGATAGATGGTGCACTAAGTACCTATCGATTTGAATTCTTGATTACAAGAACAGCTGTCAATAATTATGATAATATTAAATATTATGCTACGCTACATCCTATGCAAGTTTGTACAATTTTTTATCTGATAGATTCTTCGATTGTGGAAAAACGAGACACAATAGCCTTTCTATTGTTATCGCAATCGCCGGTGACCGCTTCGGGCTTGAAGTATTAAAATTGTTAAATTACTTAGCACAATATGTTCACTTCACTGATAATATTATATTATTTTGTGAGTGTGAGTTGTGACTCTTAACAAATTGTAATAAGATACGTAAAATATACGCGAAGATTTACCTACTAGTGTAACTAAAAAGAGTGAAATTATTATTATTTTTAACAAAAAATTAAAACCGACTTCCAAGGTAAAAACAATAATAACATTAATATGAACTAAAAAGTATTAAATAATTTTTACTATCTAATAGTGCCTTTTTCCGAATTCGGCTAAACCTCAACTATTTCTGTACTCAATCTTCATAATTTTGAAGTCGGTGCCAGTTCCAAAAATTTTAAATATTCTGTCAGAGGACTGAAGATTCAGCTTTCTGGTACCGACTTCAAAATAATGTAGATTGAGTACAGAAATAGTTGAGGTTTAGCCGAATTCGGAAAAAGGCACTATTAGATAGTAAAAATTATTTAATACTTTTTAGTTCATATTAATGTTATTATTGTT
Source organism: Polyommatus icarus (assembly GCA_937595015.1). Classification (NCBI taxonomy): domain Eukaryota; kingdom Metazoa; phylum Arthropoda; class Insecta; order Lepidoptera; family Lycaenidae; genus Polyommatus; species Polyommatus icarus. The sequence continues at coordinate 5,100,649 of OW569326.1, forward strand.
TTTACCTTGGAAGTCGGTTTTAATTTTTTGTTAAAAATAATAATAATATACTATATTAACCTATCAACTCCCAAGCGATCCAAGTGGGCCACGATAACAATAGATTTCCAAGAATCCGGAAGTATTAATGAACACATTATGATGTGACACAGAGGGTTTAAATTATTTAACCCATCAATCCTCGTACGAGGACCGGTGATAGCGACAACAATAGAGTACAATAAAGAGCATTTCCGAGAATCCCCGATCGAAGGATTAATATTTACTGTTGACTACAAAGCATCGTAGAAGTAATACTTCTATGATTACATAAAAACCTAAAGCACCTGACATGATGAATACTCGGCAGGCGGCAGCCAACAAAACTGTGGTTGCGCCTTGAAATAGCGCCTGTAATATGCCTTAAAATTTTCAGAGCAAAAATAACTAAAAAGCCTCTCAATTGGTACGATTGTACAGAATAATAATTTGCAATCAGTAGTCTGGGTAAAGTGGATCACTGCGGTACGCTGCGGGCATCGGAAGTAATTATATAAATCACAAACAAAAGAAGAGCTCGGAAGACAGATCGTGCCAAAAAACTTATTTTATTGGTTCGTTAGTATAGGAAACTACTCGGGAAATTAAGTAGAGTTGCAGATGGAATAAAAAATGTTTACAAACCCTGACTAGCTTTCCCAGTAATGGTATGAATAGCCGCCGTCCTTTCAGATAAAATGACTTGAAATATGAAAAGGATCGCGTAATTTACCTTTTTACAAATAAAAAGGTTTCGTCACTTTACTTAAGGCCGATTTTACTTTGTGGATGTAGTGGTTGTACTGGTGTTTTACAGAGCAGTTATTAATCGAACAAGAACTGGATAATTTAACTTTTGGATCCTTTGCTATTTAATTATTTTCAAGTATTACAACATGACATTGATTATATTATAAACAGATCGTAGACAACAAACGACAGTATACAAACTTACTTCAGTGAACTTCTATTACCAATGCATCAAACCAAATAATAATTGATTTATGACTATTGACTATGGTTCTAAAATGTGTTAGTATTGTACACTTACAACAATGTTAGAAACAATGTTTACTTAATCTCCATAATAATATTTTGAGGCAAACATCACAGCAGATTTCAAGCTTGATAGCAATGATGTCAAAAAAAGTTCTAAAATAAGAGCCCACGACTTGTAAGTCATATTAATATTCTACTAGAGATAAGGAGTTAGGTGTTTTATTTCGAGTTTTATTTGGAACTGAATAAAATATTCCGAGTGACTTTGTAGTATAAAAGTTTCGGAGTATTGAAAGCTTTATTAAGTTAAAAGGCGTAATAAATTGAGTCCGAGGTAAAGCTATAATGGAATATCTGAAACCTCACAAAGTTTTCAGACTGGTGTATTTTCAGACTGGTTTACCTTAATAATATGCACAGATTAATACCTTAAAATTCTATGAAAAGAGTAAGGAGTACTCAAATTTCCGTTTACTCGACGTCCGAATACCTATAATTTTAAAAAGGTTTAAAAAATCGGCCAAGTGCGAGTCAAACTCGCGCGCGAAGGGTTCCGTACCGTTATAAAGCGAAAATAGCTAAAAAATTGTGTTATTGTATGGGATGCCATTGCCATTATGCCATTTAATATTTATTTTAATTTTGTTAATAATTATTAAAGTACAAATATTATGAAACATTCTGTGAAAATGTCACTAGAGAAATAATCAGCGACTAATTGGATTTATAGGGGTACCTGCATCGACCAGATGCGTCGTTACGATAAACTAAAAAAACACTTTACGACTCCCGCAACTCCGTTGCGCCAAAATTCGTTTATCGCGCGGGAACTGTACATTTTTCGGAATAAAAACTATCCTATGTCAGGACTGAAAGTATCAGCAAAATCGGTTCAGCGGTTCGAGCGTGAAGAGGTAACAGACAGACAGACAGACAGACAGACAGGCAGATAGACAGATAGACAGATAGACAGATAGACAGACAGACGGACAGACGGACAGATACACTTTCGCATTTATAATATTATAGTATGGATATCTGCATAGATACACAGTCGCGGCGGCGTGATGACGCAATACACGCTCGCTTCGAAAGGCAATAGCCGATTGCAATTGGCCCAACACATTCTCACCAGCTCCTGTGTTGCCAGGATCAACAGTGGTAGACACGAAAATCTCCGATATGATCACAGGCGTGCCCGAAGGTAAGCTAAACCTATCTTGGAACCCGCAACGATATTAATTAGGCGAATGCAAGTATGGGCGTACCCAGCATTTTAGCTAGGGGGGGAGCATACCTGTTTCGAGAAGATGGTCGGTCTGGTATATTGAAACAAAAAATCATGAAAATTGACTTCTAATAATCTGACTGTGAATCTAGCCAAAAGTTGTGCCCTTTGTACAGAATTCTAGACTACATCACTACTGTAAAAGATAAACAATAAACTGCACTAAAAAAGAAGTTCTTTTTGGATATTTTATTGATTTTGTATAATGTATGTTACACTCAAAGACCGAAAACGCTCATTGCGCGGAAAAATTGCTCACATCGTGTTGTGGTCACAGTAAAACAGTCACAACGCGAAATTCGTGTTGTTGCTCTAGTTAAAACGGCCACGACGCGTTGTGGTAATTTCAGAACTATATAAATTAATTGAAAACGGGATCAGAGAGGCTCATATAAGATACTTTTTTCAGTGCATAAACTGGTATGTTTTTTGTTTGAATATTTATAATATATTAAAACAAACAAAAACATCCGTTCGTTTAAACGTAAACAAGTTTTCCGTAAGGCCGCTGGTTTTAATATTTTATTTAATCAAAAGTGTTTGAAAGAATAAAAGATGTAAAAAAATGAAAAGAGTAACATTATATTATAAATTTATATTACAAAGCGCTTGCTCTTTCCAACTTTAATCACCGACGAGAAATAATGCTTTGTTAGAATTTTAATAATGCATTTTTCATTACGAAAACCCACTATAATTAAGTGACATTAAGTTATAATTTAACAGACTCAAGCTGTGTCTTTCATAACTCCAAAAAATAAGAGTTTATCTCCCGCTTTGGACTGAAGAGTCCCGCTTTTTCACTCAAAAAGTTCCAAAGTCCCGACTTGGCACGAAAAAAATCTGGCAACGCGATAGGCGTCCACAATATAACACAGATGACAGAGTAAAGGTCAATTCAGACCGCAATACAACGCGATGCATTTCTAAATTAGTATGAATTTGACAGATTTGCAAGACGTCTCACGCAATTGAAATCTGTCAATTCAGTACAAATTTAGAAATGCATCGACGCGTCGCGTTGCGATTTGAATTGACCCTAAGATAGAAAATTTTCCCCTTTTTAGGGTTCCGTACACAAAGGGTAAAAACGGGACCCTGTTACTGAGACTTCGATATCTGTCCGTCTGTCTGTCTCGAGGCTGTATCACATTCTTCCACAGTGCGTTTTTCGCGTAACTTTCTGCCGCGCACTGTAAAACTCTGGAACGAACTGTCACCAGCAGTATTTCCGGACCTATACGACCTGCAAACATTCAAGAAAAGAGCGTCTTTCCTCTTAAAAGGCCGGCAACGCACCTGCAGCTCTTCTGATGTTGCGAGTGTCCATGGGCGACGGTAATTGCTTACCATCAGGTGACCCGTTTGCTCGTTTGCCCCCTTATTTAATAAAAAAAAAGAAACGAAAGAACAAGAATTTCAATTCCGTACAAATTTAGAAATGCATCTACGCGTCGCGTTGCGGTCTGAATTGACCCTAAGGACCAGGCCACAACACTGCGTTGCGATGTCGCATCGCAAAAACAACCTATCCGTTCGTATTACCGTCGTGGGGAGGGATTTGCCCCCGCGATATATCAGCGGCTGATCGGCCCCGGAGACGGATATTCCCGTATGAAAATATGAGAGTTACATTGAAAATTCATAACTGAGGACGCGAGCGGATGTAGCGGGTAACTAACAATGTGGGGTTTCGTTTCTTGTTATTTGTTTATTTTAGTAACAACCTAATAATTGTATGTTATGTATACTCTTTTTGGGTTGCTATCTAGCTTAGAACTTAAGATGTTTGTACTAACATGTAAAAACTGTAACGTGTCTGTATACTTACTTAATATAAATAAATAAATAACAATTAAAAATTTTTTTTTCATGGCGGCTTTAGCACCGAAAAAAATATTTAAAATAAAAATGTGGATTTTGTGTGTAGACTGTAGCCAGATATGAAGTAGGTACGTTACAAGGTTTGTTTAAATGACGAGGGGAAAAATGAGTATTTTCCCCTTTGTCATAAAATATTTGTTATCCACTTCCTCCGCTCATGTCTTCAACTGACGCGGACGGGCTAAGGAAAAAATATGTCTCGCCGCAGAATATTTGTGAGTGATTTTGAAGGAAATTGCGTCGTTACGTCGGAAGAATATAATATGAGGTATGGTTTGCCACTTTGCAACGAATGACATCTTTTATGAAATTAGCCTTAATCCAGGAGTTCCCAAACTGTGCGCCGCGGCGCCCTGGTGCGCCGTGGAAAGTCAAGAGGGGCGCCGTGAGTCAATCCTCTACCATTACACAAAACCACGGATATTATAAAGTAAAATTATAATAACTATTAATTATGACGTAAAGCAGGTAGTAACAGGTAGTGTAGTTATAGCGTACCGCCGAACTTCGGTCGAGTGTAAATTCGGCAGCGATTCGGTGGCAATGGTTTTTTTTACGCGTCAATTCTGCAGCGCTCAAGACACTGAATACTCGGGCAAAGTTACGCAACTGAATTTACGCCACGTAATTTCGATTCTTATCGTTCAGCCGAATTCGTCGGAACATAAAATCGGCCACGGAAATTCAGTCGCGTATTTTCCGCCTAGTGTGTTTAGACACTTAGACTGGCCATTAGACGGACCGGCATTGCAGTCAATCATTGTCAAGTGCATTGGGCGTTCAGAAGATAAAACTCGGATTTGCAATTCGATGTTATAATCGCGTTTATACGTTTTGAACCGGTTCAGTGTGCATTGAACGCGTTCCATTTCTTTGGTGAAATCGTCCCTTACAAGAAACAAGTAACAAGCGAAAAAAAGTGTTGCTGAAACATAAATAGCTTACGAGAAATTATAGCGACGGAATAAAAATGTATTTCGGATGAGGCAATTATTTTGGAAACCGTATGAAAAGGGTTATAAACCCTTTTCAAACTATATAGGGATTTAAGGATGTTCGCCCCACAGTTCGAACTTAAAAGCGTTTATTATGAAAAAGGGAAATTGTGTGAGGGGGATATGGAGAAAGTTTTACCTGGCCGCAATAAAAAGGAAGAGTCACGGGTACAGTTTTATGCCTACTTGACACATCCGTGCCGAAACCATTCGTACCTTGATAAATTATTGTTCATAGCTGTCAAGTGATGCAGGGCACGAACAATTTAAAAAGATCGCTAGGCAAAACAAGAGGGGGTTATCCACGGAAAATCAAAATAAGCCGCAAGTCCACCGCAGCACACGGAGAGACTACGCACGTGCGTCAAGCTTCGCTTTGCAAGAAAATATATGTGACTGTGTCCACTGCAACCCACAGACACGCTACGCACGAATTTGTAAATACTAAGGAGATGCTGAATGTATGCTTGAATTTTAATAAATTGTTGCTTTTTTTTTAATAAATTGTTGTACTTTGGAAGCTAATATCATGAATATAATAAACAAAAATAGAAAATGTAAAACGGGGAAAGGAATGTTGATATACTGAAGATTATTGCTGTATTTTTATTATAACTTTGTAACTTTCAGATTATGAGTTTATAAGGTTTTAAATGCGGTCAATTACGGAATCTCCGGAGGGAACGCCCAATGTCCACGAATTGTGAGATCAAAATACATATGTCATTATCGGCATTCTCGAGTCTTTGATCCTAACTCTCATAAACCAGTCCAAAGCCCTAATTTCAGTTTTCTGAATTTTTCGGTTTTCTGGATATACTTCCGGATCTACATATTCTCAGTCTATTTATTCGTAGAATTCGGGCCACCCCGTGTAGTTCCATGAAATATGGGTGAGCGCTCCCAGATTAGGCCCGTAATAGAGGCCATGCATCACGCGCCTGAACTGAACCCGATCCACACAGGTTCACTTGAGGAATTGCTTTCGAAACGCACCATCAGCATCACTCCAGGCACCATCTATATGAACGGCCCGTGCAAAGCCAATATTACAGCACTGTATGGGACTGCTTAATACCTATTAAGGGGTACCCTTGGAATTTTTCATACAAACGTAATTCCAAAATCATTTTCTCATATCATATCATATCGAAATCGAAATTCGAAAATATTTAATATGTTTGAGTTATTTTCCAGTTTAAGATAGCAATTACCTAGGTTCGTACACAAAAATTTACTTCAAAATATTAAAAAAAAAAAAAATTAAAACAAAAAAATTTGTGAAAAAATATTTTGAAGTAAATTTTTGTGTAGGAACCTAGGTAATTACTATCTTAAACTGAAAAATAACTCAAACATGTTAAATATTTTCGTATGAGAAAATGATTTTGGAGTTACGTTTGTATGAGAAATTCCAAGGGTACCCGGCCTCTTAAGGCTTCGTTTTGTAATTATTCAATTGTAATTTGCTAATTTCTATTAAATGTATTATTTTTATTAAAAACCAGTGAAATTAACTTAATCTATGAGTCCAGTGTCTTTGTTTGATATCTGAACAAAGGCTTTTATGTATAAAAAAATCCTTTGTTCAGGTATCAAACAAAGAGTGTAGTGCGATATATCGTATAATACTTTTCTGTGTATCTACAATCACATAGGTACTTTAGTTTTGTAGTTTTCATTGTGCTTTTAATTTCATGAAAATTATTTTACAAATGATGACTGAAAGCTATGTCCACACTGTGCCTTTTTTGTTCATTAAGGGTATGCATCATAGCGCAGTCAATCAGCGCACGTGAGGCATTCCCGCGGTGCATGCTCTCTGACGGCTATGACCGTATCCAAAACTTTCGCTTTGTTCTTTTTTTCTGGAATTTCTTATGACCATGTAAGGCACAGATATTTATTTCATCCAGTAAACTGTTCTCGTCGTACATAATTATGTTACAATAAGCTAACAGACACTGCAACTGAACAAAATGACAATGTTAGCGTTGCGTTCGTTGACGCATTCAATTATTGAATGCGTCAATACGAAAGTTGAATTAAAGAAGATGACGAAAATTGAAGATGAAAGAGCACAGTGTGAACATAGTTAAAGAAAATTCACAACAGTAAACGTCATCTGTAAATGCTCGCTATTAAGGTTTAAATTGACGTTCAAATTAGTTGTAAAACGCCAATAAAATACTCCGTTCCGGCGGCGACAAAAACCTTCCGGGAGACGAAGAAGGCATAAATGTTTCAATAGCTCCGTCATAAATGCTGGAAAAAAGTGCGGGATAAAATTCCGTCACCAATTTCTTTTCACTTTACGCCCCTCGCTTACTTTTGTATGAAAATTTAAGAATGTCGCTCCCAGAGGATACTGTCTCATACGATGATAAATATAGTCGAGATATATCAAATCTCGAGTCCGGGCGGAAATATATTATTTTATCCCGCTTGTGAGAGTTTGACTACGAGTTACGACGCGATGGTACTAGGGCTGTTTGAGATGTTCTCGGCTTTGAGAATAGGCATGATGACTATTTTTTTTTTTCTTATTGGTAATTGAAAGACCCTTAAAAATAGAAACATCGCTGAATGAATGACTCCGATAGCTTAAAAATTCACCAAGATATGACAATTCAAACATCTCATAAAATAGACCTACCCGAAACGCTCCATACAAAGTGCTACGAAAGAATGACATCAATCTTTCGTAGTTTGTACTTTGTACGCATCGAGAGAGAACTTTGTTCCGTAGGTATATTAAATATTGCGCTTATGAAAGTGGTTTCATAACAAAAGTTGCTTTTAATTGCATAAGTTATCGAATGGTATACAAATATTAAGAAATTTAATTGAAAAAAAAATCGACTTGATTATCCAACTTTAAAGGCGCATAACAAAAAAAAATACAAATGCTATCAAGCTGAAATTTTGGGAACACTTATTTTTTTCCGTGATTTCCTTATTTTATTAACAACATTTGCTTATCTTTGACCTTATCATCATCCCTATTTTTCCAATGAAATGATTGATTATTAATATTATTAATAACTAGATTAAAACCCACGCCTTTTGTAAATTATTGCTTCATTAGAAAAAAAAATTGAACAACCATCTGCGCCAAGTTAGCAGAAATATTATGAAGGCGCGGGTACTCAAACAGTTGCGCTATTATTGCAAAGTCTAATGCTAAGTACTCACATACAGTTTTGCTCGATAGTTTTAATCGAAATCGAGCAAAAACCACTGTGTGGATCACAAAACTCACATTGAAGGCTCGAATCGAGCCCGCGGCTTGACAAATTTTTGGAGACTAGTTTTTATTATTCGTAGCTAATTTCCTTCAAACTGGAGTAAAACTATCGAGCAATGCTGAATGTGTGGACGAAAGCCCGAGCATTGGTTTTTACTCTACGTGATTGCTCGATCGAGCAAAACCGTATGTGAGTACTTACACTAATAAAAATGAATTGTAAACACGGAATTAGTCTTTTATTTATTTATTGTTTATTTTACATTTATTGTACACAAGAAACTTATTCTAAAACAATTGACATGGAAAGACGACACAAAGGAACTGCTTATTTCAAAGACATTTCTTACAGCAGCCCTACGAAGAGAGACATGACATGTAAGAAAATGGACAGAGCGTGCACAATCACAATAACTTCATCATGTTGCACAAGTTTTACGACACAATAAGCTTCGGGTACCACGCAAACAGAGCAGCAACCGAGTGAAGCCGGCAACAGTGGAAAGATTACCTGCAGTGTTACCATTTATAAAGGGAGTTACTGATTAAGTTAGCTACATTCTAAGTAAAGCTTCAATAAAAACATACTTTAAGCCGCCCAATAAGGTCAGCCAATGTTTACCACCAGTGAAATGCAACTTACCCCTTCAAGATGCAGGAATCTACAAACTCGACTGTGATTGTGGCCTCTCTTATATAGGGCAAACCAAAAGGTCCATCAAAACCCGGATCAAGGAACACATTGCAGATGACAAACACCGTAGAAACACCAAGTCCGCGATTTGTGAACACACACTGGATCAACCTCGCCATTACATAAGATTTGATAAGCCACAAGTACTGGCAAAAAAAGCACGATACCGCCCAAGAATGATACGCGAGGCCATAGAAATTAAAAAACCCCCTAATTTTAACCGCAAAGATGGTTGGGTGCTACCATCTAGTTGGGATCCAGTAATAAACAAACTAAAGTAAAATCCATGACACCTCGGCTTCAAGACACTGTGAGTTCGTTCTGCGTAGATCGGAACGCAAACAAAAATTATGAATCGTAGGGTAGTTGAATAACTTCAAGAGATTGGACACCTGTCACCTCAGTCCGCCCGTGACCACGGCAGCTGTAAGGCAGCCGAAACGTCGGGATTAATATAAGTGCTCCGCGACAAAATCCGTAAGCGTTTAAACTTATAATATCATGAGTGATACTCGCGAAAACTTAAGAAGTCATTAGTACTTACATGTATTTTCTTGTAACACAATAAAATAACACTGACTTTAGTTACTTACAACACTGACTCAATCATCTTAATAATAATAACTAGTTTTCTTCTGAGCGCTGCGCTTTGGCGTGGTTACTAAGTATACGTGCTCGCGTTGCCTCGCGTTAACAAAGAATGAAGCGCGCTAATGACAGAGTGACCATACGATATTTTTATGTACCCACATACGTCTTTAAAAAAACGCGATTGCCTAGCAAATAAACAAAGGACTACCTGGTTAATTAATATATCGAAGAATGAAGCGAAAAAATATAATTATCAATTGATATATTCATGATATATATCCGATATAATATGATATATTATATCAATTTATATAATATTATATCATTCGAATCCTGAGCTTTTGTATACCGTGTATTTGTATTTTTTAAAATAACTTTTAATTAATACTATTTTTTTTTTTGTTTTATTCCTAGTACTCTACATACACATACTACGAATACACAAAATGTAGAACAGATTATATAAAACATAATATAAAACCATTGACATCTCAATGTATAAAAAACACAATATTATTACGCTATGGCGCGGGCGGGATATTACCACTGGAATATTCTACACTTTTGGAAACGCGCAGTTGCCGCTGGCGCAATTCGACCGCCGCGCTGTGGACTACTGCATGACAAGCTGTTGGTTTATACCGTGTCGATATCGTCGGACGATATCGTTGTCGTCCGAGTAGACGACACAACAGTATCGTGTCGTGTCGTTATCGTCGCAGTGTGAAAACGTCCATCGTCTTAAGGGCTTAGGGCCGAGACACCAAAACACGACACAGCGCCGCCGTATGACGTCGTACGATGTCGTGCCGTGTTTTTGTGTCCCGGCCCTTAGCCGTGTGGAATCAAAATAAGTACATGACAAATAAAACAGTCAGTATTTACATAAATAACAAGTGTTTTACGTATATTAATGTTTCCGATTTATCCTTAATTTACACTTACTAATAACTCTTTTACTCTTTGCCCCATTTCTACTTTCTTTTATTATAAGAGCCAAGTTCGAATTAGCCATTTCGTGAGTAGGCAAACACATCGGACGACTCGGTGATATTTCATTTATTTGTACTTCCGATAACCGCCCGTATAATTTTACCAAATAATGCAGTTGATATTTTGTTTAATCTGTGTTTTGTGGTGTCATTACTTACGACCGTCTGTGGTTCCACATTCAAATTGGTTTAATGTTTAATTTACATTTGGAAATTAGTATAACTATTGCTGCAGCTTTGTTGTGAACGTGGTACTGTAACCAAAATGTATGTACTATCAGAGAAGTTGATTCCTATGCAGATGGGGGACCTACGTAGTTTGGTCGCATTACGTCAAACTCAGCCGACAGATCACAATAATTAACATTGAATTGACATGATCGACCAAATGACGTTGGTCTCTCAACTGCATAGGAATCAATTTCCTCGATGGTACTATCAGAGAAGTTGATTCCTATGCAGATCGGGGACCTAAGTAGTTTGGTTGCGTTACGTCAAATCCAGCCGACAGATCACAATTAACATTGAATTGATATATTCGACCAAATAACGTTGGTCTATCAACTGCATAGGAATCAATTTCCTCGATGGTACTTAACGGTAAAAAAAATACGTGTGGCACTCTGGACTGCCGCGGTAAAGCTATGGCTAAGCATTTTTTTATCAACTTATGCAATCATAATTCGCATACGTCTAGTTGCACGCACACAAACACGATGTCGATGTCTGGCAAAACCGACGGAGTGGAGTGTGTTAGGTTTTCGTTACGGATTTCTTGATACGGTCCCCCCCGCTTATAGCCCACGATAAAAGCTATGTAATAGCTTATAATAATAATATCTAAACAGTAAATAGTATAATTGATAAACGACCGTATTGCACCATCGCGATCGTGTCGACGAGCTGGATGCATAAAATTCTAGGAAAAGTTTTTATTAACGAGTGATTTCATACATTTCGGTGTCGACGCCGACCGCCAGTGTCAGCCAGCCCCACTTTACTGGGTGCAACTAAACCTTCCGGCCAAATTTCCATATATTATTGTTCCTCGTTAAGAATGAAAATACACGTATTTTTTTCTTTTATAGTCACTCAGTACTAAAATGTTGAGAAATTATAGCATCCGAAAGTTTTTCTAAAAAACACCACGACAATTAATGGACATTACGCTCGCGCGCCGGCGACTGGCGAGTGGCTCCCGCGTCCTCCCCCTGGCGTTACCCCCCGCATCACCTCCGCTCTACCCACTGCCCCGAAATGACCGTTCTGCAACGATTTTATTTGGGTCTTGGGATAAAATGTTTTTGTAAAAAATTTACCACGCCTTAGTTTTTGGTTAAATGGACTCTCCTAATGATACCTACCCCAAAAAAGGCCGGGAGGTTTAATTGCATCCTGTATAATTAATCATTACTTAATGTAGGTATCTAGTACATTAGGTAGAGTAAGTATAAAATTACACCTCCTTCTTGGTTGGTTATAAGACTTATAAGTTATAACTTATAAACTTGAGCTTTTGTCAATAGCTCTTAAGGCCGTCCCCCGAGCAAACGACCTTGGCCATACATTTGCCGCGTTGCCGAGATCGCGCCAAAACCCTATTATTTTTACTTATCTTAGTTCAAAATTGTCCTAAAAAAAATTTAAAACGGCGAATATGTAGTTTACTATATTATCGATCTATTGGCGTGAGTTTCAAATAAAAGTAATTTGTAAATCCTAAGGAGATGCTGAATGTATGCTTGAATTTTAACAAATTGGTATTACTTTGAAAGCTGATATCATGAGTATAAGAAACAAAAATAGAAAATTTAAAACGACAAAAGGAATGTTGATATACTGAAGATTATTTCTGTATTTTTATTATAACTTTGTAGCTTTCAGATTATGAGTTTATAAGGTTTTAAATACGGTCAATTACGGAATCTCCGGACGGAACGCCCTTAAGGCATCTTTCAATCCAAGCGACGCATTTGTACAAAATTAAATATTAGTGCCGAATGCCGATGTTGTCAGATAATAATAATCGGATCATTCATTAAAATAAACAATCACCCTAGTGGACCATCAAATATTTATATTGATCAAATACTCAATTGCTACGTCAGATTCAAGACACTTGTAATATTGGTAATTTGGTTGTTTTCTATTTAATGGAGCATAAAAATGAATTAATTTATCCTGGCTGGCCTACACCTACACGATCTGTAAATTGGTTTATCTGAAAAATCAAAAAACCCATGACTTTTTGTTGGTTGCAAAAAGCTGACACGTCAAAATCACCGGTCGATCGGCTTGCGATCAGTCCAACCGGATTCGACGTCCCATTTTACAGGGGCCTTTAACTGAACCCAGATAAAGTAACAAATACACTATGATAAAAGCAGAATGTAGCATTATCCTCATACATAAAGCATATAATAATGTATAATGTACTATTTCGCACACCCGATTCAACTGTATTAAGTCAAAATAGCAAGATTTTCAGAATCGATGAAAAAATAATTGTCTTAGTGGTATACGTAATTTTTGTCTATTCAAATGAAAATGAAAAATGTATATATAAGTGTAATAATTATAATGTTATTTTTAATTATCTAAATTAAATACTAGCTAGAAGCCGAGCTTTGTGAGGGCTCGCGTCGTTTTTGTGCGGAGCGGGCTGTGCAATTTTGATGTGTTTTCTAATAAGTATTACGATCCCGGAAGATGATTGACTTAAAGGAAATTGAGATTTATTTAATCATTGTATATTTATCTGATACTTAGCTAACGGAAAACACGATTCACTTATTTTGACTCGATAGTTTTATTTTTCGAAATTATGAATCTTTTAGCTCATTTCAACAAATATCTGTTACACTTATTGAGTTACTATTATCAAATAACTTGCACGACTACAATCACACACTTTATAAAATAACAGCTAAATGAAATATTAGTATTGCATTTAGTTTTAAAGTAGTCATCAAAAAACAGTTTTGGGACTTACGATCTTTACTTTCGTGCTATAATGCGGGAACCGTTGTTACGCGATATTGTTCACTATTAGCTGCAGCCTAAAACACATTACCCGGGAGCACGATTCATGGAATTATTGTATCACGATTGGAGGATAGCGTTGTGTGTAGGCGGGGCTAGCGTTTTGACCGTAGGCCCTTAAGGCAGTTTTTTTTTATATTTTAATAGTAACCAAACCTTGACTGACCGATGATATTAGAACACATCCACATATTATAAATAAAAATTACTGTGTTAAAGCAATAGACTCACTGCTCAGGTTGTGGGATATATACTAGGGCTCGCTTCGCTCGAAATGAACAATATAATATATAAATAAATAGAAAACTGGATTTTGAGGTTTTTCGACTTACTACAGTGTTGTATGTGCGACATGTGCTCCGTAATGCGACATTAGTGAACAAAGAAGCCGCAAAACTTAACGCCTAATAAATCCGCATTAGGATCGTATGAGGAAAGGACCAGAGTACCAGAGCATTAGAGCAAAATAAAGAATTTTTGGAAGACTTGGTAATGCAAGAGCTGTGCCATTGCTATATCATAAAACCTCATAACATTATGCCTTTGAGATTGTGACGAAGTCGGTGCCAGTTCCAAAACGACTTCAAAATGATGAAGATTGAGTACAGAAATAGTTGAGGTTCAGCCGAATTCGGAAAAAGGCACTATTAGATAGGAAAAATTATTATTTAATACTTTTTAGTTCATATTATAAGGATGTTATTATCATTTTTACCTTGGAAGTCGGTTTTAATTTGTTGTTATTATAATTTACATGTAATAATTATCTAATTCAGTCCACTATGCATTAATTAACAGTAATTAACACAAACAATCACTTAGTATTGTTACACCGTTCCCAACAAATTGCACTTGTAAAAGCTAATAACGCAATGAATATCCAGTTCAATGATTGTTCATTAGTATTTTGCCCCCATCATCTGATTTATGGACCTTCCGAAACATTAGGCCCGAAGCAATACACACAAAGTACAAAAACAATATTGGGGAAGTGATTTGTGATGTTGACATGCAAATATTCCCTGTTTAATGTTTTAGGCTCAGCAATAATCCATACTGATCTACGAATAATAAAAACTAAGGAAGAGTAACTGTGTCAAAAAGTTTGTTCCGATTCCACAAAATGTGACCCGAATACATGCATACTTTATGCAAAAAGAGGCGCGAATAATAATAATAATGTGGTCATTGGTATGTGGTGTTGGTGGTGGTGGCGGCCACCGCTGCGTATGGCTGCGTCGTTGTATGTGTATCCCAACAAAATCCAAGGAGCTCCTTCGCTAACTCACAAATTCCACTAACGTATGCATAGTATCAAACTCATACCCCACAGAACAACAAAAGAATGTTGAAAATCAGAACACCTTCACTGCGGCAAGTAAAATCTTAAACCTTCGTCTGGTGCGGCGGCGGGCCAAAGTGTGCCCCCAATGATTTTTCCGCCAGTGCGGGGTAGAGTTTTCTCGACCCACCAGCACAAGGTTAGATTAAATTACTATAACTTTGCGAAAACATAATATAGATGTACAGTTAGTACTGTTTGAATAACCTTGAACCCAACTACTTTACATTTGATTCGCCCCGGGATCTGCCAAACAGGAAATGAGAAGTAAACCAGGGAAACTGGCGGGCCGATATCGACCTGAACGCACTAGAAAGTAATTTTAGTAGAGATGGGAAAGACAAAACTAAGGGGATATCGAAAATATATATTTTTATTAATATATTTAAATTCCTGTCTTTAAAAACATAAAACTGACTTCAAAATCGTACGTAATTGAGAATGAAAATTACCTATTTTAAACACTACTGAACCGATTTTGATGAACAGTATTCCCGAAGTTAAACAGTACCCAGTACAAAAAAGAATTACTTTAATCGGACTAGTAGTTCCGAAGATGTGCAAACACAAACATAAAAACATTGTATGTCGTATGTAATGTGAGCATACATTGTATGTCACTTTAGATATTTGTCACATTTGTTCATATGCTGATAATATAGACTAAAACATATCAAAACTAGGCAGTTCTGAAAATAATACATACAATGTACAGGTTGAATTGATAACCTTCTTTTGAAGCGGTTAAAAAACGCAACGTACGTCAGCTACGACTTACGATAGATTGCACATCACTAACTGGCGAGGCGGACGCTCGGTGCGGTATCGGGTCGCCAACCGCCTGCTTGTACGGCGGGCCGCAATACTGCCGCACTGAGTTGATTTTTGACAACTCCAGTGCGTGGTAGGCCGATAACGACCCTCCATAATTTTTTTATAGGAAAGACCTATAATTTTGAACACAATCTCAAATATATATTTGCCTCTGTCGCACCTTTACAAACACCTGAGATAATCGTTCCGCACTGAGTGAGAGAACATAGTTTTCTTTGTCCGCACCAGCTGAAATTCCGCGGCTGGCCGATTTCGGCCCGCCCCGCAGTGAAGGTGTTAACAAACGACGCCCGACGGAGTAGTAATTATACATCAACGGCACCCGCTGTGATGTAAAGCAGTGTTCCCCAACCTGTGGTCCGCGGACCCCTGGGGGCCCGCGAGTATTATGTATGGGGGTCGGCGGTGTCATCTCTGGACCATACATGAATACATATATCTCGTAATCGCTACGCTTATTTAGCATCCGAATCCGATTTTTTTGCTGTTTATTTTATAAAGTATTTTATAAAGTAGTAGTAGTATTTTAGTCCGTCAAACTGTGAATGATTTTTTAGGGATCCGTGGCTGAAAAAGGTTGGGAAACACTGATGTAAAGGATTATGAGAAATGCTATTATAGAGGTCGACATAATGACAGGTGATGATGCAGCCATTTTAATTAAAATTATGATGAACGGAACATATTGCATATTTACAAGGATTCAAAAGTTCTGTACAGCAGATGAAATTCGAAAATTGTGTACAAGATATTATTATGTCAACGTTTTTCAAACTTTTATAGTAATTTCAGCGGGGTCACCATGGGGCGATACACAGGTTGAAAAAGCCTGATCATGAGTGTTATGATTTATCTAAATCATTGATTCCCAAAGTGGTCCAGGTGGACCCCATGGGGTCCACGAGATCCCGATAGGGGTCTACGCTTGCGTGGAAAAAAATTTGGGGGTCCACGAGTCGTTAATGGGGGTCTATAAAAATTAGGTGACCCGATTTGATTTCTCCTATGAATATAGGCAGACAATATTATATTAATAGTAGATTAAAATATATTACAGAGCGAGGACATTTAGAAATAAGTGAAAGTATGGTAATTTTTGTGTTACAAAACAAGATAATAATTATTTGCGTTTACTTTTTACCACTCCGAAGTGAAGGTTATTGGTTCCTTGTACTGTGACTTATGAGTCTTAAAATACAAAAAAAAACTGTTCGATGAATACGCCCTTTATGGCCTGTTTCACCGCTTCCTGATAAGGTGCCCGATAGGGTTATTTGACAGATTTTCCATACTCCATCTGTCAAATTAAGTGGTGGATAGCCTTATCAGGAAGCGGTGAAACAGGCCCTTAATCTTTAAAACTACGCAACGAATTTTGATGATTCTGACAGTGTTAAGTGCCCCGCAAACGATCAAACATCAAACACGTCAAACACCATATAAACTACGTGTCTGACGTGTTTGAAGAAAATTTTTATTTAAGTGCCCCGCAAACGATCAAACATCAAACACGTCAAACACCATATAAACTACGTGTCTGACGTGTTTGAAGAAAATTTGTATTTAAGTGCCCCGCAAACGATCAAACATCAAACACGTCAAACACCATATAAACTACGTGTTTGACATGTTTGACGCGTTTGAAGAAGATTTGGATTTACTACGTGATTTGACGTGTTTGACGGTTTGATGTTTGATCGTTTGCGGGAGACTTTACTACGTGTTTGACGTGTTTGACGGTTTGATGTTTGATCGTTTGCGGGAGAGAGGGCTAACTTGAACGTGCTAATCTCAGGAACCACTGGTCCGATTTGAAAAAATCTTTCAGTGTAGCCCATTTATTGAGAAAGACTATAGGCTATATTTTATCACGCTAATACTAATAGGAGAATGTGGAAAAAACGGGGGTAATTATTTGAAAGGGCTTATCTCGCGAATTACTGGAGCAATTTTTATGTTATTTGGCACAGATAAGAAGTAGACCACGTGAAGTATCATAGGCTATAGATTATGATCATTTTTTCAGTGGCTATATATTTTATACCCGTGCGACGCCGAGGCGGGTCGCTAGTATTTTAATAAATGGCTATTTCATTTATTTATTCAGTCTATATACTTTTACGTTTCTTCATAAAAGTTGAAGTCTGTTATTTATCAGAGTTCCCGCGCGAGAGGGTTTTACAGCGTCATTCTGGTGACGGTTTCCATACAGTTGGCCTTTTACTGGCACTACCTCCACATGAGAAACGTATATTTAAAGGATAAAAAGTCAAATGTGGACTGAAACTAGCTTAAGATGCGAGAAATATTTAAAGTTAGTGTGCAAAAATGCTTAAATACTTATTATGTTAAAAGAAATTTAAAATTCTATAGATCGAGACAAAGTGGTACAGGAATAATAATGCAATCAATTAATGCATAAATATCAGGAATGATAATGCAATCAATTAATATTGAATCGACCAATTCACTGTACGTTGCTTACAACTTTAAATCCAAATTTCTGAGCACTGAGTGGGCTGATGATGACAAACTGTTCCGAAGGCACTGATCTTCAATATACAAGTACGCAGTAAATTTGTTTGACAAACATGTTTGATGTAATTTACGTTTTCATCAAACAGCAGTGCAGACGATCAAACGTGCATCAAACAAGATTGTCAAACAATTGATGTGTTTGACAAATACAGCGGAACACGTTCAAACACGTTTGTCAAACGCTACGCAAATCCAAATTTTCTTCAAACAGGTCAAACACGTAGTTTGTTTGACAAACAAAGCTGTACACTATCAAACTGTTTGACAAACACGTAAAATTTGACAAACAATTTGATCGTTTGCGGGGTAATACTTGTTACTTGTATAACGGAGGTCAGTGTGCGAAGGGCATTCTCGAGTGACGAGACTCCAGTTATGGCAGCTTTCAATCGTCTTCTCAATCTTCAAAAAACTATATTAAAATCAATCCAGCTGTTTGGATGCAATCGGCAGTCGAACACATACACAGACAGACAAACAGAAACTTATATACCCACTAGACGACGTCTATAACTGCGTTGCGCCAAAATTCGTTTATCGCGCCGGTACTGTACATTTTCCGGGATAAAAAGTATCCTAGATGTCCTTTCCAGGGACTCAAAGTATCTCCACCGATTTTGCTGTTTGGGCGTGAACAGGTAACAGACAGACAGACAAACAGAGAGACAGAGAGACACACATGGATAATATGGGAAAGTAACTGAGTCAAAAAATGTTTCTAAATGCACACCCTAGGCTAGTTTCTATTGACTTTCCGCATATATTAAATTTTAGGCTATTGCATAGATTTTATTTCAGCAAAATTGGTTCAGCGGTTTGGCCGTGGAGAGGTAACAGACAGACTGACAGACACGCTTTCGCATTTATAATATTAGTATGGATTTTTCGTCGACGCTTAAAAATAATAAAAGTAATAATAGTCGATACTTACATAAAAATACGTTTGGCTCTCGGGGACTGCCGCGGTAAAGCTATTGCAGGTAGCTTCTAGTCACACTATCATACCTACGTGTAGTTTTACGCACACAAACACCGTGCCGAGGTCTACCGAACTGAAACAACGTTAGACGAGTGTTAGGTTTATTTTCGTTACGGAATTTCTTAAAACGGTCGCCGCGCTCAAGGCCCGCGGTAAAATCTATGCAATAGCCTAAAATTTAATATATGCGGAAAGTCAATAGAAACCAGCCTAGGGTGTGCATTTAGAAACATTTTTTGACTCAGTTACTTTCCCATATTATCCATGTGTGTCTCTCTGTCTCTCTGTTTGTCTGTCTGTCTGTTACCTCTTCACGCCCGAACAGCTGAACCAATTTTGCTGAAATTAGGTTTGGAGATACTTTGAGTCCATGGAATGGAAATAGGATACTTTTATCTTGAAAAATGTACGGTTCCCGCACGATAAACTAATTTTGGTGCAACGGATTGCGGGCGTCATCGAGCTATTTATAATTTGTAGCCTACTTATACTTATTATACATACATATATAATATGTATATTGTATAGGTAAGGTATCCAATCATACTCAATGAATGCACATAAAGGAAAGGTAATGAATGTAAGGTATTCGGAGATCATGAATAGCACTCATCAGGTAATACGTTTGCTCGCGCAGAACCTTTTTATACACACTCTGTATAACGCTCTCAATCCGATTGGGAACATGCTACCAGATAACCAGATGTTGCTTGTACCGTAGCTGATGAAAAATGCATGATCTGTGGAATGGACGAACTAATTTCTACTTCCTAACGTTAAGGTGCTTTGCAGACGAAAGGGCGGGCAGGCCGGTCAGTTTCACCGCGAACGATAGCACAAAGGGAATCCTATATTACCATATCAACGCACACGGTGGGCAAAAAGACCGCGCCGCAGGTGCCCGGCGGGCACCGGGCACTGGCGTCGGATGGCCGCGGCTGCCCGCCGTGGATCACACAAACCTGTTTACAAGCAGTAATGCAGACGGCGGTGTGCATTGTGCACGCGGCGCGGGCAGCCGCAGACATCGACGGGCGTACGCAGCGAAGTTGACCGGCCCGCCCCGCCCCGTCGTCGCGTCGTCTGCACAGCGCCTTATGAGTGGTTGTGGTATTATATAATGAGTATAAAATAAGAAAAATTTTAAAGCCAGCGAAATTTTACAGCAATTAGTGATTATGATGAATTATATAGCTAAGAACACTCTTATTCATATCGCCTTTACTAAAAAAGTAGATCGAATTCGGCTTATTTTGACTTCTATGTTTCTATGAGAAACGTTTGTGTTGTCTTTTTTTTAACTCTTTAAACTCGTTAAAAATAGGGACAAGACAAACGTTTCTCATAGAAACATAGAAGTCACAATTAGCCGATTTTGATCTACTTTTTCAGTAAAGGCGATATGAATAAGAGTGTTCTTTGCTATATAATTTATCATAATCACTAATTGCTGTAAAATTTCGGTGGCTTTCGAATTTTTATTATTTTATACTTAATTAGTAGTATAAATATTATGGTTAAAAGTATAAAAAGAAAACATGCAGGTCAATATGCCGTGTGAATAAAACTGTTTTCGCAAATACATGGTCGTATTACGCAAAATGAAATCGTTCATCAATCTGAACATCAACTCGAAATCGCTTTTAATTCGACTCATCAATTCGGCTGCTCACTCATTACCAGTCATTACGCTGTCATCAATACAAAGTAGGTACTGCACTTAAAACTTATTTATATAGATTTCGCTTTTCAATTGTAACAGTCGCAATTTTTTTTTAATTTTTTTTTAACTTATTTACCTTAAACTTTTTGTCAGATCAATATTAACTTGCTGGGTGAGCGCCGTGTTTTGATAAACTTTTAAGCATAAAAATATTGCTTATACATGTCATTTCAGCTCGAAACAGTATTTTTAACGAGCAATTTTTAATTAAAAAGTAATGATAATTTTCAAAGAATTTTTTGCCAGCACCGCACAAAATTCTTCGGAAAGACAATTCGCATCGACAATTATACGGTTTTATTACATGAAGAAAGAATCGAGATTCGAGATAAGTCGGGATGAGAATCTTTCGGAGAATTGTTTGCATTAAATATTTGAGGTTCTTTTCTAAGCCGGATAATGGGGCCAAAGTAATGAGGGGCTTGTCATATCAAAGTTAAGAAATTCCATGATCTATCTCTCAGTGTAACCATCCAATTTTTGTAATAAAATACAATTATTTTTGGCTTTTATTTGCATCGTAACAATGTAGGTTTAATTTACCCCCGACTGCCAATGATCTCGGATATACTGATTACTGAGTGCAAAAGTGGTTCTACAAGCTGTCTCACCTCATTACACCGATTTGCACGCGTAATCTCTAGATTCTAATCTAGATGAAAAATTGTATGACAATATTTCAAGTCAAAATAGATTCTTATCAAAATGAAGCTACTCACGAAAAATTTGCTTGATGATAGTAATCAAATTTGTTCTAGGGAACCTACAGCGCTACACAGTTTGCACGGGAAGATGCAAGCAACGTTTCGTTTAACTAAGAGGTAGATTTAAGTTTTTGATCGTAAACCTTGAGGTACGTATTAAATGAATAGTATTTCAAAACTGCCCTCATCGTCCGTTTCGCAATTTAATTAAAAATTAATTCTTCTATTAATTTACGTAAGGACTTTGTGGAGGGAAGACAGGTCGACGAAACGCATATTTTTAATTAGACCGTCAAAGAAATTCTTCGCTCGAATCGAGTTCTCACAAGGCGCAAAGGCGAATCAAAACGCTTGAAGAGGGCGCAGTTTTTATCCTCGCCAGACGCCGTCACTAGAGCCACTCAACGACATCAAAGACCGTGTTGGTTCAGTCGCAAGATTATTTGCTTCCCCGTTTTGCTTCGGAATTCTGCTAATTCCTGACTGCAGCAGTCAGCACTGACGCTGGTTTTGGTGTCACGCGTGACGCGGACCGTGTCGTTACTCGGTACGGATCACTCCGTATATACTATAGACCGATCTGTATTAAGGAACGTTTTACAGATTGTGATATGGTACTAATACAGTGTGTTTATGTAAACACCGTTATCCTTGAAACCATCAAATGAGCCAGTGAAAATGAACAACTTTTTCTATGAGAACAATGCTGGGAACTCAAAAAAAATGCCGTCTTCATACCCATACGGATGCTCGGATCGGCAATTTGTATGGGTATTGTAAAGGCTTCAAAAATTAAATTCCGAAGAACTGCACAATCGTTTAATTATGTCCTTTACAATACAAAACTTTGAAAAATTAAACAATGCAAAGGGAGAAACTTGAGAGTAATTGAGAGAGAGAGAGAGAGAGAGAGTTCACACGCGGCGCTCTGGCTGGCACAAGTGCCAGCCAGAGCGCGGAAACGAAAAGTCTGTATCAAAATGGCGCCTACGCCGGGCGGAAGCACGGTGTTGCCACTAGCGCGGTGTTGCCACTAGCGCGGTGTTGCCACTTCACAGGTATGTAGACAGATTTTTTTTTAATTCCCAGCATTGTTCTCATAGAAAAAGTTGTTCATTTTGACGGGCTGATTTGACGGTTTCAAGGACAACGGTGTTTACACAAACATCTTGATAGATCAGTCTATCCATCCGTACCGACGGTCCGCGTGACACTAAAACCAGCCTCAGAGACATTAATTAAGGGAACTAATTTTTTGATCAGTTATTTCAATATTTGAGATGTTATTATGATCAGTTGAAAAAAATATTGAGCAGTTATTTAATTTACAGGCGGTTGATTAATTATTGTGACTGTAAAACATGGACAGTAATAAAAAAACTGTTTAGCGGTAAAAATAATGGAATGAGAGGTAAAAATGACGGAATGAGCAGTACGATAAATGAATGAGCGGTAAAAATGATGGAACGAGCGGTTCGATAACGACTTAACAGAAGGCCTTCTTAACCACGGATACCGAAGCAGGGGGACGGGGGGGCGCAGCCCCCGCCAAAACAAAAACAAACACAATCTGGAAAGTCCAAGAGTAGGTTAGGTTAGGTTAGAACTTAGACCACAACGGCAGAGGGAGCCGAGCGAGCGCAGCGAGCGTGCTGCGGTAGCAGCCGGCGACCGTCTTATACTTGCGCTTTATAACGGCACGGAACCCTTCATGGGTGAGTTCGACTCGCACTTGGCCGATTTTATTATATACTAGCTGTTGCCCGCGACTTCGTCAGCGTGGGTTTCAGCTTATAGCGCGCGGTGTCAACAAAATTGTTGTCAAATTTAAAAACTTCTTAAAACCCTGGTACCCCTCAAATCAAAATACCCAAAAATAGCTGTGCAGTGTGCACATAATATTTCATTTTTTTTAATTTAATTTTAATTGTACCTAAAGCTTATTTAGCCCCCCATTACACAAATACACAACTTTAGCTTTTACCCTTATACTATTTATCACTGGTAGGTTTAAGGTTACGTCACTCATCACTGCATGGATAAAGTACCGAGTAGTGAGTTATTCATTATCAACGTGTATAACAATCGAAAGAATCGAAAAACCTATCTCAACATGGTACCACCGCTTATATAAAGGCGGATGAGCAAGCGATAGCGCGATGTAGGAGACGCACGGTGCCATCTATTATGAATTTTTGGAAGGAACTTAATTTGAGCAAAGTTACGCATTTTCACCCCCTTATAACCCCTTTTTCCAGTTAAAAAGTAGCCTATGTCCTTTCTCAGGGTTTAGACTATCTGTGTACAAAATTTCATCACAATCGGTTCTGTAGTTTTGGCGTGAAAGCGAGACAGACAGACAGACAGAGATACTTTCGCATTTATAATATTAGTATAGATTACCGCCTCATTGTTTAAAAAACTGCTTAGAATGAGATTTCTTACTGACAAATTCCAATTTTTTACTGCCCACACGTAACCGCTCATTCATTAATTTTTGCTGACCCTTTAATTATTTTACTGTTCAATAATGTTTTCAATTATCCATTTCATTATTTTTTACTACTCATTTTTGTTTACTTTACTGCTTAGTTTTAACTGCTAAACTAGTTACTAAACGTGCCATTTATAATTTTTAACTTACCAAAACTGCAACTTACAACTGCTCCTTTAAATCAGTGCCATTAATTAATGATTACAGTTTAGTTTCAACTTGATATTAGAGATTTTGAATTTACCTCTACATTTTTCTGTTAAACTCTTCTAGAAACAAAAGTTGAGTAAACATTAATAATTAATGTCTCTGAAGCTGGTTTTAGTGTCACGCGGACCGTCGGTACAAACTACAAAGTGTAGATTCTATGTATCTCCAGATGATGAAGTAAGTTTGTTCAAAGATTAAAAAAAAGATGAGTACCTATAAGGCTGCTGCTCTGCAGAATTAATTAAACGCGGCGCAGACATTACACAATTTCTTCAGGAACAATCAGGACGCGGCGTTAGTGCTGCAGCGTACTGATCGTTCCAACTTCCGGTAGAGAAGCGGTGACAACGCGGCGCGTGGCGCATACGTTCATCGAACGCCTACGCTGGACAAACGCTAGTGTTAAGGCAGCCTTAGGTACTCATCTTTTTTTTAAATCTTTGAACAAACCTGCTTCATCATCTGGAGATACATAGAATCTACACTTTTTTTGATTTCAAATCATGTTCTTGTTTCACGCTTTTACTTTACGCTGGACAAACGTTACTGTGAAGGCAGCCTAAGTGTCCTTGTGTTTATATGTTTATATTAAAGCTAACCTCTCTGCGAGTGTTGCTGGTAAAGTGCAAGATAAAATATAAATTATATGCGCATAATATAAAAGTAGTACTGCATATTACAGTAGTCACATTCGTTGGCTTATTCATGCTTCTTTTCCACTTGATTTTACTTTTTCGATGTCCTTTAAATGATTTTTCGAGAGTCCCAATCGAATGCGGCCACTTTTACAGTCATATTAATCTCAGTAGGTCTAGGTACAGTAATATTAATCTCACTTTGTAGGAAAATCTTTAAAAGTCGATTGTTCATAAATCAGAAAATAATGAACGGAATCATGGCTATTGCGTTCAAACGTTTTTCATCCTTATTACAATGGTATAAGAAATTTATTCCTAAAAAACTTCTAGTCTGGGAGCTAGCTTATTGTCTTAAATATTTATCCGTGTTTACAGGTAACCTAATAAGATTGAAGTAACTGAAGAACGGTTTAGTTAAAATGTAGAGCCTTAAGGCATATTGGATATTGTCGATCGATTAACTAGTAACTGCTCGTTTTAAGCAGTAAGAAAGCTATGAAACGGATAATAACAGTGTTTATTGTATATATTTTTTATTATTTAATCGTATTCAATGGGTGAGAAAACCTTTCTCTTTTTTTAATCTGAAAAATCATGAGACCGGCCACGAGGAAAAAATGCAAGTAGTACATTCTCGTACCATACGGATTATTTTATTCGACGCATAAAGAGTGGAGGTATAATTTTTTGATAAAAAATTTGAATTTGAATTTGAATTAGTACAAGTTTCGTGATCTTAATCGTTATATCAATATTATAGTGAAACAAATACAAATGTCCCAGAAATTTGTTTCATTTCGGTGATTGAAAATAAACATGAATGGTCAAGAAGGAGAGCTTTTGAATAATAATTGTACTCTCGCTTCTATATCAAGTACTTATCACTCACAAGCATTCGGAGCAAGAGATGGCTTGCTGAGTTATGTTTTCTCGCTAAAAAAGTAAGGACCATGGGAGAGGACATGGGCTATTTTTTGCTGATAAATGTCTGATTCCCGCGGAATTCTAGTACAACTGGACTATTCTAAACCATTACGACATACAAACTATAAAGGGGAAAAATATCATGACATGCCGTACTCAGTACTTATTTCACGTAACCTTTTTATTCTCTCTTATTAGAAACGAAATAAAAACTACCTCGTATTCACAAAGAGCATGGTAGATTTGAAAAGCGAACCTGTCCACTTCAATTTCGCTCCCATAAGGATATTACAGTGCAATTGAAAATCGAAACGGGTTCATGAAATCGAAGACGTACCGACTTTACAATATCATCCCTTGGGTATAGTCGATAAAGAAATTTTAAAGATATTTTAAAAGATTTCCAGGACATTTTTCAATATTTTATTACGGAAATTCAAATGACCTATGGACCAAGATGTCGTTGTATCTACGAATTGTAAAAATCCAGTCAATAGCTACACAATTATCTACGGCCGTGCTAGATTCGAAATCTGACCCTCTTTTTTTACATTCTTAACCGATTCGTTGCCACCTTCATTTCAACAAATTCTTACGACAGGCCAAGTACTTTGTTCGATGACGCACCATAAGCGTCATCGGCCCTGCTAAACGATGACGCGCCACGTGCGGCATTGGCCACTGGTTGTGTTTTATGCATATTTTATTGTAAATAGGCGTAAATCAGAGAGGGAAAAGATAAATTTTGTGTGCAGTGTTCGTATTAGTTGTAATTCAAAGCTGATATGGCGTATAAAAGTAGTAATTCATACTGATAACAAAATGTGTTAGTAGTCGTCAACCTTTGGCACAAATTTTGCTCATACGAGTATGTAGGTATTAATGATTTTAATTAGTGCTGGTTACTAAAAGCTGAGCTTTGTGAGGGCTCACGTCGTCACACCTTGACTGACTGATGATAACACATATAACACGGACTCGCGCACGAAGGGTTCCGTACCATTATAGAGCAAAATTATGCCGAAAATTATGTTTTTGTATGGGAGCCCCCCTTCATTTTTTATTTTATTTATTTAATTTTATTTTGTTTTTAGTATTTGTTATTATAGCGGCAACAGATATTCATAATCCGTGAAAATTTCAATTCTATTACCGTTCTTGAGTTGCGGCCTGGAGACAGACAGACAGACAGACAGACAGACAGACAGACAGACAGGCAGACAGACAGACGGACAGACAACGATGTCTTAGGCTGGCCTCACATAGCCGGAATGTCTTTCTGAATTCATATTATTAATTCAGAAAGACTGGAATTCCATACAATATCAGTAAGTATGCTCCACCTACACATTCTGATTTTTTTCAGATTATGTTTCTCAGATCGATCTGTAAGAATGATACTGACGAGCGTTCTGAATTCCGGATCGATAAATTTAAGATTATGATTTCATAACGCGCGTATTCCCATACATTTTAATAGAGCGGCACACACATACTGGAATCAGATTATGAATTATTTCAGTTGACACTGCAAGAAGCTAACCCCTGGACGTGTTGTGACCTGCTGGCGTGATGTCTGACACGGAAAATTTAATCTTAAGCATTGAAATATAGGACACATCCATTGAGGATTACCATGACAGGGAAAAAAACATAGCGTGGTTGGAAATTCTTAAAAGTTTAATTCCAAATTGGGAAACATTAAGTGAAAACGAAAGTAAAAGAAAAATAATATTTATTAGTATTAATTCTTCTTCCATAAAGACGTTTAAATATGTGCCAGGAATCATGAGACTACTGATCAATCTTATTTTCAAAGATGTGTGTGAGGCAAGGTGCCGAAATTTAGATTATGAATTTCCGATTATGAATTATTCAGAGAGACGTTCCGGCTGTGTGAGGCCAGCCTTAGTAATAGGGTCCCGTTTTTATCTTTTGGGTACGGAAGTTAGAACCCTAATTACATGTTAAAGCACAAATCAATAGGCATGATAGTTTTTCCGTAAAGGTTGTGGGATTTATTATGACTAGCAACTTCATCTATTTTAGTTGAAGAATAAATAACTTAGAGTAGTTGTGTAGCTATGACAATATAAATTTGTATTAAAATTTAAGAGCTCTCAGAAAATCGTTTATTTAAACAAATGAAATACGTTTGTTTTGGATAATCAGCAGGAATATAATGACTTTCCTGAATATAGCCAGCCACGATTTACAAACATACTCAAATGAAAATTGCCTGGAAAACGACAATAAGGAGAATGAAAGTTTTCCAGAATATAGTCACTCAATATTGCAAAAATTTACATTGAAAAGGACATTAAGTAATTGAAAGTTCTCGTATTTGTCATGACGCAAAAAATAACTCAACAGACAGTAGCATCGAAGCTAAATTACTGACGCTGATGAAGATGAGTGTTAATAAGAAAAAAAAGTTTCATAAATACGCTAATCGCAGAAAAGTAAGGATTCTTCGAGTGAACCAATGATTGACGATCTCTGACTAGTAGCCTTTAATTCTAAAATAAACGGCCACGCATAAAATTGAGTTCAACATGTATATTTAGACAAGGGAATTGTAAATACAGTATAATAAATTAGTTTTAACGTGTTTTTTAACAATTCTTATATGCCGCGTCTGGCGCGTCATCGGCCTCACTAAAACTTTTTGAATGACGCGCTGGGCGCGGCATTGGCCATGAATCGGTTAAGGCTGGCCGCTTATACACGTTTTCCGTATTTGATTTCCTAATATTATGGAATTTGGATTTGGAATTCCGTGAGACTAGCGAAAGCGTACGTTGCTCTAGAAACGTACGTGGGGGACCCGTTCCGTTTGGGAAAAAAGTGAACGTGTGCGTCAGTTAATGTTTTTTCTACGGATTCCATGCTCTCGAATTTCCGAATACGGAAAAAGAATTCGGAAATTGTATGCGGAAAACGTGTGTATGCGGCCAGCCTAAACTATAAATTTGAACTGCTTCATAATAGTATATTTTAATTATAGTATTAAAAGTCAATTTTTAATAGCGCAAAGTCGAAGTGCATCGAAGCGTCAAATTTGCAACAAGTCGAACGAATGCACGCGAATTCGCCAGAATGCTTACAGTGATGACGCGTAGATTCACTTGTAGGCGCATGGATGCGCGAGAATGCACTCGCACCAAAAAGCAGCGCTCCTTTTTAAATTCTCAGAAGTAGGTAATATGTATAATTCGCTTCGATACGCTTTGACTCTGCGCTAGTATAAATTGACCCAAGGCTCTAGAATCTATAAAATACACGTTGTATTGGAGTCATGTATTTGCTCCGCATGTTACTCCGCATATTTAGCTACGAAAAAACAGTGTTGAGTACATATTTCAAACACCACATAAGAATATTTAAATTTATTTTAGCACTGAATAAATTCGGGTTCCAGTGAATTTGCGCTAAAAATTCCCGTCTGCAATTCTTGCAGTGTAAAGTGGGGCTATTTCGTTGCTCGTCACGTAGCAGGAGAAACCCGCGGGAGAGCCAGATTTGACCGGGGACATTCCATTTGCCCCGTAAATCCTGCAAGTGCATACCGTTCGTAGTCATTTTACCCCTACAGCACCTTTATGCCGATGACATAAAGACTCTCAAGGGCTCAACAGGAACTACAAACAGTTATAAAATTTCATTTACACAAAATTTAAAATTAATCATGTAATTTCCTTCTCCTTCCAGCTTGGTAATAATACTTTGGGGTGTGTATGACGTGTTCTTTACAAAGATTTCACTGTGAAAGTAGCAGCGCTGAAAGAGCAAAATTATTTTTTGTGATTTGTATGGGCAAGCGCCCCAGCGTCAAGGGTTTGCTCATGCAAGTCACACAAAAAATTGCAGTTTTATTATTAACCCAGTAGACAGTCACACTCGTTATTGGACAATCGCAATCCACACATTTATTTTGTCTATCTTATTTTAGGTAGATTTCTCACTGTGACTGCTCTCTGACGCCCACGCCAAAATGTATAAGTTATTATCATCGCAGACTGCTAGGTGTCAAAAACGCTTTAATTTCATAGGATATCGCAAAATTTCATTTAAATCAGGCAAACAATAAATTTAAAACAAGCCTTTACATTGTATAGCAAAAGATTTGAAATCTGACAACATTTAATTAATGTTTTCGTAATCCTAGTTATAGTCAAAAGCTTCAGTGAATGATTCATCTTGAAGGGAGAGTTAAAAACTGTGTCATCTTATCACAAACATTAGTGAGATGAGGATCTAAAGTAGGCTCAGAGCACACATTTCACAGTAATATAAATGCAAACTCAAAAGAACTTGTCTTACGTATGCCCTGCAGATGTGTTCCGTGTTGAGTGTGACGAAAATAACATTCATCACTATTCCTCTCTAAATGTGCCTTTTTCCGAATTCGGCTAAACCTCAACAATTTCTGTACTGAATCTTCATCATTTTGAAGTCGGTACCGGATATAGCTGAATCTTTATTTCTTTGACAGAAAATTTGAAACTTTTGGAACTGGCACCGACTTCAAAATTATGAAGATTGAGTACAGAAATAGTTGAGGTGTAGCCGAATTCGGAAAAAGGCACATTTAGAGAGGAAAAATTATTTAATACTTTTTAGTTTATATTATAAGGATGTTATTATTGTTTTTACCTGGAAGTCAAAAAGTTTAAAATAACAATTTCACTCTTTTTAGTTACCTAGTAGTTAAACTGTTAGTGCCAATTATTTAAATTGTATAAAAAAATAGATTCATATTATTGTCTTCACTGAGGCGCTCCTGTGTCGCGCTATCGCTTGTCCGAACTCCGAATGTTGTTCATAATATTATAGTTTTAGTTACACGATGTATTCTATTGTTGGCGCTGAGGTGCTCCTGAATCGCACTATCGCTTGTACGTAGGAGTTTTATATAGTTGTAACAGATTTTTGTTGTGTGTAATGTGTGAGTTTGGTGTGAGCAGTGAGCATTGAAATTTGAATTGATCTCGTATTGTTATTAAAAATATTAATTAACCCTCCAAGATAAGAGGTTATAGTCCGCGAGTTTATAAGTGGTCGTCGGTGGTAGTGACCATACCACCCTACGCGTCGAATTACTGCGTTTATTCTACGTATCTTATTACAATTTGTTAAGAGTCATACCCCAAGGCCCAAATACCAGGTAGATAAATTTAAAAAATACATTAAAAAAATCTAAGTGAACACAACCCTATGCGTGCTAGGTAATTTAACAATTTAACGCTTCAACTCCCAAGCGGCCCAGAACAATGGATTTCCAAGAATCCGCGATCGAAGGATGAGCCGAATCACACCCAGCGGCGCGGCGAGCATATTTTCAGTGTCATCATAATATTATGATACTAGCTGTCCCGGTGAACTTCGTGTCACAGGTCACTTTAAAACCTTCCCTGGACTTCTACGAATATTTTAAGACTAAAATCAGCCCAATCTGTTCAGCCGTTTTCGAGTTTTAGCGCGACTAACACATTTGAAAATCCATTTTTATATATAAGAAGACTAGCTGTCCCGGTGAACTTCGTGTCACAGGTCACTTTAAAACCTTCCCTGGACTTCTACGAATATTTTAGGACTAAAATCAGCCCAATCCGTTCAACCGTTTTGGAGTTTTAGCGCGACTAACACATTTGAAAATCCATTTTTATATATAAGATTAATCTTTATCTTCATTATTGTAATACATAGTACTATCGCCACAGCGGCCGCCTGCGCCTTTCTCAAGCGATACTATATTGTATTACATTACTGAAGATAAAGTTTAAAATCATATTATGACACTCAAAATGCTCGCAGCGCGGCATGCCCTGACATTCCGGGAAGTTGAATACAATGTTGCCTCTGCGGCGCCGACCGCCGTGTATAAGCCTATAATAATAATTGGTGTTGTTATATACATAATTATTATTATTGTATCCATACCTATGCCTTGTACTATTATGTATTTTGTGCCATGAGACATTGGTGACCTTAACACGACGTGGTAATGATGATGATGACGATGACGATGATGATGAATTTGAATTGCATGGTAGCATATGCTTTCTGTTCTTAAAACAACGCCGAAACTCCCAAACGTGTATCTATAAGGAGTCAGGAGTTCGCATCAGCATCTTCGAAACCATGGTATACCTTGACCTTCGATCACTAATATACAAGATACACAATCCGCGGCAAAAAACGACCTCACCAAAAGAGCACCAAACTCAACATTCTGGTGCACTTTTGATTTAGTAGTGCTCGAACGCTCCGCCGGGAAACATGCCTCGGTGCGCGTTTAATAATTGTAGAAATCATACGTCTAAAACCAAAAAAAAGGATGGAATTTCATATTTCCGGTAAGTATTAATTTTATCCTAATATATTTCTTACAATTGTATTGTAAATATTGGTATTTCTTTAAGAAATCACCAAAAGACAGTTTTAAAATTAAGTTGTAAATAAATCAACACCAGGTATAAACCATCTCAGTTGCGAATACTCATACTAAAGGTACTTATCGTAGTTTATCATGCCCACTTGAAATGTTCGGGTTATAAGCTATGTTTCTGTTCCATTTGATGGAGTCGCTATTACTATTATTTTTTTATTGAGGATTTTTTTCAGGTTTCCTCGAGATCCAGTTAGATGTGGTAATAATATTATGTTCCCATCTTCGATCAAATATAGTTCCCATTAAGGATTTTTTAAGTAGGTTAAAAAGTATGGGCGTTGGGTGATGTGAGTTGTCCTTTGTGGCCTATCGGAAAATGTATGTACACTTATGTATATTTTGGTTAATGATAAAATTAGACATAATATTAGAACAACATAATATTACAAGTAAAAAATAATTACTCCTCACTTTATACATTAAACTTCGGAAAAATAAAAAAAATGGACTATTAAAATTATTACAAATTACAATCAACAAAAAAAATTTGAACAGTTCGACTCCACTCATACTTCACTTCGCCCTGTTCCAGCGGCGAATTTCGGTCGTAAAATTGGATTTTTTTTTGGCACTATACAAATTTGAACTTAAATCATATACGCGGATGGTTGAATTTAGTATGAAGCGTGCATCGGACGTAAAAATTTTATTGCTTTGTAAACACAAATGTTCATTGTTTTATAAAAAGATCTTTAATAATTACTATAATTAAGGTTGATTTTAGATAAATGTATACTTCATTAAACTCTATTACTCGGGGACAGATTTTCGAGAGGTTTTGTATGAGACTGTGTATCTTGTATATTAGTGATCGAAGACCTTGACCCAATATTTGACTTTTTGGTAGCATATTCTTAATACACTTCACATAAAACCAAAATCACCATATTATGTTTCCATATAAATTTCGAGGAGTTCCCTCGATTACTCCTGGATCCCATCATCAGGTCACCACTTTTGTGAACATGGTACCAAATTGGAGTGAAACCTAATACAACAAAATAACAATTTCGAAAATCGGTTCACAAACGGCGGAGTAATCGTTGAACATACAAAAATAAAAAAATAAAAATAAAAAAAAACATCCACAGCCGGACATTTAACCTCCTCGTTTTTTGGAAGTCGGTTAATAACATTCATCACTATTGACAGCATCTGGCTTAATATTTTTTTATGAAATAAGGGGGCAAACGAGCAAACGGGTCACCTGATAGAAAGCAACTTCCAACGGCCATGGACACTCGCAGCATCAAAAGAGCTGCAGGTGTGTTGCCGGCCTTTTAAGAGGGAATAGGGTAATAGGCGAGGGTAGGGAAGGGAAAAGGGTAGGGGATTGGGCCTCCGGTAAACTCACTCACTCTGCAAAACACAGCGCAAGCGCTGTTTCACGCCGGTTTTCTGTGATCCCGTGGTTTTTCTCCGGTCGAGCCGGCCCATTCGTGCCGAAGCATGGCTCTCCCACGTCAAAGTATATTAATATGCATCCATACTAATATTATGAATGCGAAAGTGCGTCTGTGTGTGACCCGTTCACGCTTAAATGATGAGGGGCAAAAATGTATGGGCTCTGGTATAGTGCTCAACAGGAATGGATTGTATATTTTAGGAAGGTATACCCATGTACATTAATGACCAATAGGGCGCTTGTCAAGATTCGTTGTACTTTTTGAGTAAAGCCATGTTAAAAGTGACAACAGTGCTCATACATTTCATGCTGATAACATCACGTTACATTATAGCATGATTATTTTAAGGGTTCCGTAGTCAACAAGGATATTATAGTTTAGGTCTGTCCGACTGTCCATCTATCCGCGTTTTTTTTAATGGTCCTGTCCCTGATTTTAAGTTGAGGGATTTATGTTCTTAATACAATTTATACACTTAAACAGTCTGATATGTCTACACTTATCTTCTATTTATATTTTTAACCGACTTCCAAAAAACGAGGAGGTTATATGTTCGGTTGTGGATATATATATATATATATATATATATATATATATATATATATATATATAGTGCCAGTGCCATATTGGTGCCAGTTCCAAAAGTTTCAAATATCCTGTCAGAGGACTGAAGATTCAGCTATCTGGTACCGACTTCAAAATAATGAAGATTGAGTACAGAAATAGTTGAGGTTTAGCCGAATTCGGGAAAAGGCACTATTAGATAGTAAAAATTATTTAATACTTTTTAGTTCATATTAATGTTATTATTGTTTTTACCTTGGAAGTCGGTTTTAATTTTTTGTTAAAAATAATCTGTTCTGTCATCGTTACCTGCTCCGCCGTCCAAGGGTAAGCAGTATGAGGGAGGGGTTAAACTACTACTGTGAGCGTAAATCTAAGGTGTACTGTCTAAGACAAGACATCCGTAACCTTTCTAAGCGCAAATAAGACTTACCACATAGACGACAAAAACTACGGCGGTAACGCCGGCCTTGTACGTTGACTGTACATTATTTCAAAAAGTACAGTTGCTAGGTGCTGGGCGCCATATAACTTTTTTACCTACTCACTAAAAGCTATCTAATGGTATATATTTTATCTCTGTTGAGCAATATGCTAAAATGCTCATGATCCTTTCTTAAGGGATTTTGATGGGTATGGAGATACTTTTAATTTTCGGAATAGATAAAACACATTTTTCATACCCCAAACATTCCGACACAACGAAGTTGCAAGCAACATATTTTGGTACACTATAAATCAAGATTTTTTAATTATTTCACATGGCCCTACTAAGCAAAGCCTTTAAGAGTCCGGGTGCCATCGCAGTTCTCATATATTATATAATATCAAGATAATTTCCCATACGAGAATATTTACCATATTATTTGAGTTATTATTCAGCTAAAGATAGTAATTAGGTACCTAGGTAAGGTAGGTTCCTGTACAAAGATTCACTGCAGAATATTTACATGCCAAAAATATGAACGATTACAATATTTACATACTAGATCGTAATTGTTCATATTTTTGGTATGTAAATATTTTGCAGTGAATCTTTGTATAGGAACCTAGGTAATTACTATCTTAAGCTGAATAATAACTCAAATGTGGTAAACATTCTCGTATGGGAAATTATCTTGTTATTACGTTTGTATAACAATTGCGATAGCACCCGGACTTTTAACAACGTTTTTCAGTCCGCCTAAGAAGATTTTTTTTAAGACCACGTCAATATTCAAGTACCTATTCTATCGTAATCTCTGCCTGGCCGAGTTACCAGCTTGATGTGCCATATTTTCGTAGTCGACATTGCACATATTCTATTGTATTACGTCTTGCTCAACGTCGGTTTGAAGCTAAAGTTTGAAAGTAGATATTTACATTTTACAACGATAAAGAAAACATATTAATGATGGACTTTTATATTATCATTGCTGGAACATTGTTTTAAAGCTTATTTTTTACATGGAAAGCCAAATAAATATGCACATGAGTAATTTTTGTCAATAAAGCAATGTGTATTGTGTAATTGCGCAATCAGCAATGTAGGGCATACTCTAGTGCCCACTTCGTTAGGCCCACGCTAGTTCATTATAAACTCACCAAACCTGTTCAATCTTTCCATGTAATGAGAGGTCATTTTATGCTGGCGAGTACATAAGGGTACAAAAGAAATGGAGCATTCAGACGCTTAGGCACAACGCCAAATTAAAACTGAATTCAAGTAGCGTTAGATTTGTAAATGTTTGTCCAGCGTTTTCTAACCTATTTGTCACTTGTTATTCAATTCCAAATTCCTCGCTACTTGGCAAGTAGAATGGCATTCAATACATACCTATAACAGTGAACAGTGAACTGTAAAACTCTGGAACGAACTGTCACCAGCAGTATTTCTGGACCTATACGACCTGCAAACCTTCAAGAAAAGTGCGTATTCCCTCTTAAAAGGCCGGCAACGCACCTGCAGCTCTTCTGATGTTGCGAGTTGCCATGGGCGACGGTAGTTGATTTCCATCACGTGACCCGTTTGCTCGTTTGCCCCCTTATTTTATTTAAAAAAAAACAAGTTAAACGTTTTATACTTATTACGGTGCGTCCACATTTGTATCATTTGCGCGATCAGATCCCCGATCAGATCTTCGTCGCGTATCATCGAAGCGTGTCAAAATGATACGCATATCATGATACTCACTAAAACCACCTGCGGTTCGCCTTCAGCCGTATAGAGGAGGGATATCCCGGATCTAATGCCGGCTGTACATTCTCGCCGAGACACAGCGAGGCGGCCGCGGCCCGAGCGAGCGAGAGTGTAAATGGGTGCGCTCGCCTCGTCTCGCCTGTCTCGGACCCTCTCGG
Source organism: Polyommatus icarus (assembly GCA_937595015.1). Taxonomy (NCBI): domain Eukaryota; kingdom Metazoa; phylum Arthropoda; class Insecta; order Lepidoptera; family Lycaenidae; genus Polyommatus; species Polyommatus icarus. The sequence goes on from OW569326.1 coordinate 5,137,546, forward strand.
TCCGTTGTCGATATTTTGCGCCCGAGACAAAGGGTCTCGCGAGGAAAACAAGCGCACTACTGTACACTCTCGCGTCTTTCAGTAATAGTCCCGCCGTTGGACAGTGTAGAACAGAAAAATAACAATAACAAAAGTCATTATCAGTCATTATCTGTGAGAAATAAAATTAAATATGATTATAAATCTTTGGTTTACAATGATATCTTTCGATGCATGGGGAATGGTGAATGGTCATTTTCGTCCATCTTCTCTGAGTTCTTAACTGCGATTGAACTAAGCGAGAATGTACATGATCGCACTCGAGCAAGGTGCTCTCGTACGAGACTCTCGCCCGAGAGCTCTCGGCGAGAGTGTACAGTGGGCATAACAAACACGGGACTCCCTCCACGACTGGCCGGTCTACCTCGGACCGGACTTCCACCAAAGTATATAAAAGGGAATATTACGCAAAGGTCGGAGCAGAGGGCGCTACTAGCACGTACAGTAAATAATCCGACCAAATCTGACATGGTACACACGTCATATTAGTTTTTTTTTTCATAAAGCCGTCAATCCACCGCAGCGCACGGAGAGAGGGTAAGATTTTGTATCAACTGATGAAGTAGAAATACTTTATATGGCAAAAACAACGTTTGCCGGGACAGCTAGTAAATAAATAAACCGCTAGAGACATTTGTGGTAAGCCACAAAAGCACTGCACAATATGCACGTGTTATTCACGTGATTGTTTGAATCATAGTAAATAGTATTAGGACATGCTCTCGAACTCGAGCATCACATTGAGTTGACACAAGAGCCTCGACAATTGAACGGAAATCATTACGTGAACTCAGCAAACATCATTCAACGTATCACACCGAATTCAATCCTTAGGCATTCCATTTTGTTTACAGAATGGGTAATATAGGGACAGGTCACACCAATCGTGACGTGACGATTCAATATGCTTTTTGACATTTCAATTCTGTATTGCTTTTCAATTATTACCATAAGGCATAAAATCTACTTACGAATGGGCTCAGTCACAGTAGAGCAATATCTGTGAGCAATATCCTAGGGATATTGCTATACTGAGGCTCAGTTCACTTCTTATCTACCAGTTTAGTTTGATCATACACTAATATGTTATTGAACAGCTTGAGAGCAGCTCGGTGTCAATGGATTCGCTCTCGAGCACGCGTGAGGGCTCTCAAGACGAAGCACGATCACTCGTCTCGCGATAACAGGCTCCAATCAGCGCTGGAGGGTTCATGAAGTACTACATCAAAGGGCCCCATATTTATTAGCTGAGAAAAAGGGAGTTTGCGGCTTCTAATCTAAGCCTCGCCCGGTTAGGGTTGCCAGGCATCCGGATAAAGCCGGACACAGCCAGACTTTTTGATTGCGAGTCCGGCCAAACTTAAAGGGAGTCTGGCTTTTGTATTTGTGTTGCTATAAATCATAATTAATATGGAAATAATATTTTATATGGAAATCCTACGAATTTTTGACGGTTTTACACCTAATGAGATGTGAAATTTTATCTATTAAGTAAATTTTAAATTGTTATAACTTATAACTTCAGTTATAAGTTATAACAATTTATAGTCCACCCCATCGTGTGGGGTGTCGTTGGATAGGTTTTTTAAAACTATTATGAGTATTCATAGATCATTTTCCGATTTAGGGATCCGTTTGTGAAATCTTAAGTTTTAAAGTGGAAAAAATCGTTAGAGTCCAGTGTCCCCCCCCCCCCTTCTACCAGCTAAACGGTTGCTTCTGAAAATGTGGAAAAATTCACGGAAGTAGGAAATATGCTGAATTTAAAAGGAAAACTATCACGGCTAAGAAGACTTCATAAGTTATTGAGTAATAGTCGATCAACTAAAAAAAATGTATACGGCGATGTATAAAGGAACTTTTCCTTTAAATTCCTTTGAAAGTAAAGATGATGTTGTTAGTAGTGTAAAACATGTTATAAATGTATGTACAAAATTTTCAAAAATTAGCGGTACTACGGAACCCTATATTGCGCGTGGCCCGACACGCACTTGGCCGGTTTTTGTACAAATGTCCGGCCAAGCTGATTAATGACTATGCTTTGTCCGGCTTTTAAGTTTAGCGACCTGGTCACCCTACGCCCGGTAATCCCTTTGTTCCTACAAAGACGCTGGGACAATTTTCATTATACATTTTAATGAAACAGAGGTATTATCTTACAGGTTTGAATAAAGTGAGAAAGTGAATATTTCGTGACCGCAACAAACAGGTATTGATTATGGCTTCAGTCCATATTTCCTTCTGTCTGTCTGCTGTCCGTCTGTCTGTCTGTATGTCTGTCTGTCTGTATCCAGGCTGTAAGGCAAGAACGGTAATAGCTAGAGAGTTGAAATTTTCACAGATTATATATATATCTATTGCTGCTATAACAACAAATACTAAAAACAAACTAAATTAAATATTTATGGGGGGCTCCCATACAACAAACGTGATTTTTCAAGCATTTTTTGCTCGGTATCAATGATGAGAACAGGTATAAGCACTTGAAATATTCATAAAATACCCAGCTATATTTTATACTTCTATAATTTAAAATTAAAATTTAAATAAAATAAATAATTAAGGGGGGCTTCCACACAAAAAACACAATTTTTAACTATTTTTACTCTATAATGCTACGGAACCCTTCGTGCGCGAGTCTCGCACTTGGCCGATTTTTTTTATAATAACGCTTTTATTGAGCTATAGAATTTGAGGCGTAACATACTTCAACAAATTCTAAGTTCAGTGATTATGTCCGTGCGCTATTTCATTTTACAGCAAACTAGTTACAGCGGTTTGAGCGTGAAGAAGTAACAGACAGATAGACAGAGACACTGTCGCATTTCTTATATTAAGTTTGGATTGATTGCTTGGTTATCGAATAATATATTATTTGAAAATGTCTACAAAATGTAGATATTTTCAGAAGTCCTATGATCCGAGATAGCAGATATTGATTAATGAAGAGAATAGTAGCATCAGTCGACTGGTTAATTCCATTCGATTAAGTCCCAATTTCACCATTGTCTGTTAGTGTTAACAGCTTGTTAAAACGTCATGTCTTCTCTTTCATTCATAAGATAAACGAATGAGGTAACGTGATACTAATTCGAGCGTTAACTTTAACATTCGTTGGTTAACTTGGGGCTTAGACTATTAATACTTCAGAGAATATTATACTTGTTCAGGCAGCAAATTGCGCATCTTGTGAGGCAATTGGTCCTCGTGTTGGAGATTCTTCGTCGGCGATTCAAACGTCGTAGGGAATCGTTATATTGCAAATTTTAACACCTCCGTGGTCCAGTGGCTTAGAGCGTGGCTCTTGAATCGGAGGTCGTGGGTTCGATTCCCGCGTTGGAAACATGTTATTTCCAAGTTTCTAAAAGGAATACAGAGTTCTCTTGTGTACTGCGCACACACTTGGGCACTAAAAAAATATTCCTGCGTAACTGGCCTGGTTTCAATGAAGCCGGCCACCGTCACCGAAACCGGTGTGGGAGTTATTATTATTATATATTGCAATTAGTATATAATAATATGAGTAAATAGTAAATACTAAATAATCATAATACTAGATGACGCCCGCAACTCCGTTATTTTCTTTTATCGCGTGGGAACCGTACATTTTTTCGGGATAAAAAGTATCCTATGTCCTTTCCCGGGTCTCAAAGTATATCCATACCAAATTTCAGCCAAATCGGTTCAGCGGTTTGGGCGTGAAGAGGTTATAGACAGACAGACAGACACACTTTCGCATTTATAATATTAGTATGGATGGTAGTAACTCAGATGGTAGGTAATAAGAATTATGCAGATTGTAGACAAAGAGATCAAAAACACATCATTTTCCCAATCTACTCGATTACATAGACCACGTTCAAGCTGGCCCATCGCTTACCAACAAGTGGTAAATATATAAAAAATATTATTGAAATAAGATAGTCATTTTTTTAATAAAAAGATAAAACCGACTTCAAAGTTGTACGTTATTGAGAATTTAATTTCGAAATCTCAAAAAAAGATTGAATCGATTTTTATGAAACTTGCAGTATTCCCATATTATGTAGTCACTAGTGCAACGAAAAATTCGAACACAAGTCCTTTTTGTATAGATTAAAAAATTTAAAAACAGACATACATATGATACATACATACTGTATACACTTTTGAAATTTGGCAAGTTTGTTCAGACGCTGATCATACAAAATATTACACATTACGGGTCAAATTGATAACCTCCTTTTTTTAAGTCGTTTAAAAATACTTATATAGTCAGTGACAATATGCAAATAACAGAAAAGCCATACGTGTAACAAGTTTACGTTTGGTACAGTAAACATACTGAATCGTAACTTAATGAAACACAGTTGGGAGCTTTATAATTTATCGTGAAAACGATTTCAGAATTATTTAAACGGAAAATGTATACTTTGAAATAGTTTCAACCCTTTGCGGGATGAAAGTTGAACAAATCAAAGCGCAGGAAATTGAGCGTGGCGAGCCGGCTAATGTTTATTAACGATAGCTTACACCACAGTTTAAATGGATACAGTAGAATAAGATTGGCATGTTTAATATAAGCTGAAAAAAGAGCGCCAACGTTTACATCCATACTAATATAAAAATGTGAAAATGTGTCTGTCTGTCTGTCTGTTACCTACCCAAACTGCTGAATCGATTTTGCTGAAATTTGATATGAAGATACTTTGTGTCCCGGGTATGAATTTTGACGCAACGATGTTGCGAGCGTCAATTAGTGATGTCATAAACCGGAAAACCGACGCGTCGTGGGTTCGATTCCCGCATTGGAAACATGTTATTTCCAAGTTTGGTTAGGACAATGCAGGCTGATCACCTGATTGTCTGACAAGTAAGATGATCTGTGTGTCGGATGTTCATGTAAAAAGTCGGTCCTGCGCCTGATCTCTTGCCAGTCGTGTCGGTCTTCCGTCCCACTTATGTACTGCGCACACACTTGGGCACTATAAAATTACTCCTGCGTAACCGGCCTGGTTCAATACAACCAGCCATCGTCACCGAAACCGGTGTAGAAGATATTATTATTAAACCGGAAAATCTGAAATTGGGACATAATAACGATTTTTCAATATCGTAATTTATATACGTCTCTAAAACATGTCCTATCCTTCTCACACCGTGTTTATCGGAGCTACACGCAATATCGTACTATTTAAACCCTGTCCTTGTAATAAAAAATGCATAACACACTAATCCTTTCTAATATTATAAATGCGAAATTGTGTCTGTCTGTCACCTCTTCACGCCCAAACCGCTAAATCGATATTGCTGAATATGGAGATATACTTTTAGTCCCAATTAAAGACATAGGATACTTTTTATCCCGAAAAAATGTACGGTTCCCGCGCGATAAACAAATTTTAGCGCAACGGTGTTACGGGCATCATCTAGTTTATACATGCGACATTTATTTTCCCACTGATAAGTGACGAAGAGACTGAGAGCCTATTTACGTGATTCAGTATAGTGTTGGTCTACTGTATTTACATTGTGTCTCCGCCGTCCCATCGTTCGGTTCCGGATTGTCGACTACTCGACAAGTGCCCTCGACACAAATGAGTTTGTGACTGAAGTTGAAGTAAATCATGCGTAATAGCCTTTATGTATGCACATGCAATCGCTATACTTGTACCCCTTCAGGATCTACAAATTATATAATATATGCGAAAATGTGAGTGTCGGTCTGTCTGTTTTCATCTTTGTATGTATATTAGAGTCCCGGGAAACGACATAGGGTATTTATTATCGCGGAGAAATGTACGGTTATTTTAATTATTATAATTTATTTTATTATTGTTATATATGTATTATTTTATGTAAATAATTGTAAATCAATAAACGCCGCTCCTTGCCAATCTGTCATGTGACATTTTAATATGCCACACAGAGTCAAGTAGACCTAAAACTTTATTCATCATCATCATAATATCAGCCTATATTCGTCCACTGCTGGACATAGGCCTCTCTGAATGAACGCCAAGATGACCGATCTCCTGCTACTCGCATCCAACGTGGAACTTTATTATAAGATAATTTTAAAGGCATGTTTCACCACTTCCTGATGAGTGTAATAGATAATATGTTAATGTACATAAGTATAGATAAAAGGATAAAATGTATGAATTAAGGCGAAATTAAGTACATTGTTTAGATAATAGTTCCAATAAGTCAATTGAAGACTTAACACCAATATTAAGCCGTAATTGCTTATGTTAAATTAATAATAAAAACACCTTTTGAATTATAAGGTAAGACTTATAATGTAAAGTACCTAGTTTATATTTAAAGTATTGTCTCTTATTTATTTTATGAATATTATTATGTTAAGATTTTGTTTAATTGTATTTAGATAGAATATAATATTTAAGTAATAATAATTCTAGTACCAAACTTTGGAAAATGTGGGTACTAGAATTATTGTCCAGTGTGGGTAGAATATTCTACCCAGTGCAGTATAAAATAGCTACCGAACCTAGTGCGGCTCTCATTCTGGCCGACAGTGTTTAAGGTGATGTACCTATTTGTTATAACGATTTTAGTAATAAACTTAACTTGGTACTTTATTGTAATTTATATAAAGAAGATTTTGTACAAGCCTATGGTTTATTTTTGCTAGATGATCTATAATATTAATTGTTTGATATTATGTTGTTTTACAATATAAAATTATAAGTTCGGTGTTATTCCTGAGTTGTATCTTATTAATATAATATACTGAAAGTACCTTACCTAGATTATGTAAATTACGTAGGTTATACAATATACAGTTCGAAAATAATTATATCTACCGACCCTTACTTGCTACTGCTAGGGCATAATTTTAGTATTATCTAATTGTTTCAAAATATTTTAGACCTATAAATCCTCCCATCTAACAAGTGCCGGATAGGCAATCCACCACTTAACTTGACAGATAGAGCATGGTGAATTTGTCAAAAAAGTCGTGCATAGCCTATCCGGCACTTTATCAGGAAGTGGTGAAACAGGCCCTAAGAGTTTACAAAAATGAGCATTACCGTAAAATCATAATACTCGTATTTAAAACTGTCGGCACGAAAAGAGCGCGAGTCAACCCTCCACTCCTAACGAGGCTCATCGCGTCGTTTGAGGGTTGGCTGATGAGAATTTATAGGCCCAACCCTCTCGAGAACAAATTACAGTCTGCCCTCGGCCCCGGCTCTCTTACTATTTATTAGCAGTTAATATACTTCCTATTACATTAGTATTGGGAAATAGTTGAGCAGTGAGCTTATCGAAAATAAACTAGCCATTTTTTAAGAGCAAAATTTAGACTGTGGTTTTCACTACACCCAGTTTAGCTGGAACCTGTGGAAATGTGTACCCTGGAACGAACTGTCGCCAGTAGTATTTACGGACCAATACGACCTGCAAACATTCTAGAAGCGAGCGTACAACGCACCTGCAGCTCTTCTGATGTTGCGAATGTCCATGGTCATGTAGTGTACCAGTTTGCTCGTTTGTACCCTTATTTTATGAAAAAAAAAAAACTTCTGGCGCAAGTTAAAATTAAACATATCACGTGACCATGTTTTAGCTAATTAGTAAGATGCTTTGATTGTATAAGTATAGAAACAATTAACTATCTAATTATCCTCATCATATTTCACAATAAGTAAAAAATATTTTCAATTTAAAAATGGTTACTCTTTAATCGGAAAATAAAATATATTCAGTACACAGAGGGCTCGTCGCTGAAAAATGATTTTCGATTTCTGTTAGTTCTGGCAAATTTAAATTCACTGTATATTGTGACGTTTGTCTGCTGAAAATATCGAAACAATACGGCGACTAAGGGTCAATTCAGACCGCTACGTGACGCGTATATGCATTTTTAAATTTGTTTGGTTTTGACAGATTTGCAAGATGTCTCACGCTAAAATCTGTCAAATCACTTCAGTACTTTAGAAATGAATCTACGCGTCGCGTTGCGGTGAATTAAGGCTCCTCTCGCGAAAAAAGCGTGCAGATGAAACCACTTTTCATCGGCATTAATAGAGAAATTATATCTGAAAAAAATAATTAGTAATCTACATGATATGATACGTAACGTGGTTTTGCCATATTTTTTCTATCGGTATCACATAATAAAGAAATAAAAAACCAAATCACCTCCAAATCGTTGAATGAAACCACTTTACTCCTTCATTATTTAAAATTTATTTCAAAACAATATATATAAAAAATTTCTACTGCTTTGCAGTACATAAGTTGATAATTTGGTTTTTTTACTTTTTTGAAATATGTATTATTTTAAGCCTTAAAAAGGTTTTTTCTCCTATTTCGCCCTATCATGGACGCGGCGAGCGTCGTAACCGCCACCGTACAAGGCGCGCTGTTATGAATGTTATTTTAATGTCATTTACGTCGATATTCGCACTGACAGACAATGATCAAGGTCATTGGCGGATATAGAGGCCTTAACCGTAGTTCGTTTGGGTTGGTTGGTTGACCAGACCAAATTGCCCGTGAATCAATTCATTTAATAGCACTTTTTTTCCTAGCTATGTAATATGGAGCAATATGTAATAGAGTACTTATACAATACTCTGTATTTACGTACAGAGTATTTCACTGAGAACTAATTAAAGTCTCACCTTTACAATTCTTTTTAAAACGACTTCAAATAAAAAAGGAGGCTATTAATTCGACGCGTATGTATGTAATATTTCCAGAACTGCCCAATTTTCGAATATGTTAGACTATAATATCAGCGTCTGAACAAATGTGCCAAATTTCAAAAGTATGTATGGATGTATATTGTGTGTATGTATATTTTTATGTTTGTGTTCACATATCTCTGGAACTACCATTCCGATTTTAGTAATTCTTTTTTGTTGTACTAGGTATTGTTTAACTTAGGGAACAGTGCAAGTTTCATCAACATCGGTTCAATAATTTTGGAGATAGGGAATTTTAATTCTCAATTACGTACAATTTTGAAGTCAGTTTTATCTTTTTAAAATACAGTTTTGTATTTAATTACATGCACTGCCAGGTCACATGCGAATTATAATAATTGCATAAGTTGATAAATAATGCTATGCAATAGCTTTACCACGGCAGTCCCCGACTCCCGAGTGCCACACGTATTTTTATGGTTCCGTATCCAAAGGGTAAAAACGGCAAACGGGACCCTATTACTGAGACCGTCCGTCTGTCCGTCTGTCCGTCTGTCCGTCTGTCTGTCTGTCCGTCTGTCCGTCTGTCCGTCTGTCCGTCTGTCCGCCTGTCCGTCTGTCCGTCTGTCTCCAGGCTGTAACTCAAGAACGGTAATAGCTAGAGAATTGAAATAGTCACAGATTTTGTATATATGTTGCCGCTATAGCAAAAAATACTAAAACAAAATAAAATTAATATTTAAGGGGGGCTCCCATACAACAAACGTGTTTTTTTTGGCCTTTTTGGCTCTATATCAATAATAACAACAGGTAGGTACTTGAATTTTTCTCAAGATACTTAGTTTTATGTGCATTTTAATATTTAATAATAATATTAAAATAAAATAAAGAATTGAGGGGGGGCTCCCATACAAAAACACAATTTTTGGGCTAATTTTGCTCTATATAGTGGTACGGAACCCTTAGTGCGCGAGTCCTACTCGCACTTGGCTGATTATTTATTATTTAAAAATTACATATGTATACAATTTTAGTAATATTAATATAAATAACTGGCTTATTGAAATCCGGATGACGATAAATAATAACGGAGCCGGAACTCTAAAAAGGAAAAACTAATCCATGTTTGTTATTATATTATGTTGACTTTGAAGTCGCTACTTTATTATGAACACTGATCTGGCAATCGTTTTTTGACGTGACAACGTCTTAAATTAGGTTGCGGCTGGGAGTCACTTATGAAAAAGTGTAACGCTCGGTAACGTTACGATGAGTCACCGAACGAGAGAGAGGCCCGCCGAATGCCTTGCGTCTCTCTCCCACACGTTGTCACGTAAAATCTTCGCCCGTAAAACCGACTTTACAGGCAACCATTTTTTTTGACATAAATTACATTTTGGGGAACATATTGTCTAAAGAGCCTCAAAAGAAGATCACCCGACGGACCCAGAAGTCGTAATTTGATTTTTTTATGACAACTGCTATCGGAAACTACAACTAAGAACGTTCAATTCATGGTTAGGGCCGATACATTGTTACTTTAGGTATGTAAAAATCTCAAACATACCGGATAAGAACAATGATTTCAACAAAATCGGTCCAGCAGTGCGGAACTCTCCCAAAAGGTGGAGTTCCGCAATAATTATAATATATTTGCTCACAATCAACACGCTCCGATTAAACTTTGTTGGTAACAAAAAGATACGTATTCAACATACACAAAACATTTTGAAAGCGCTCCCAAAACTCAGTCATATGAGTTCTTTGTCAAATCTCACGTGAAGGCTGAGCAAACAGTCAAACAACATTCAAAGGGAAGTTTGTTAAGTCCCCAGTCCGCGAGATCAAAGCTAAACTAGCGTCTTTAAACAACAGTTTTAATTTAAACAAACACAAAATTACATTGTTTTGTTTCTCTTTAAAGAGAAAACTTTAGCTTGCGATTGAATTTCAGGTTTGTTCGATGTAAGTGAAATAGCATAAAATATCATGTCATTATGATAAAAAAGCGTTTTTCTCTTTAAGAATGATGCTTATAATAATATTACTGTTTTATTTGCGTGTTTGTATTTTTGACTGTAGCAAAAACCCTGAACACATTTTAATGAAAGTTTGTTTACTATGGTTGCCTTGATTGACAAGACGACTCTTATGGTACCATTTATATATGCGCCCTAGAGCAGCTGCTGGGTCCTTAGCAATTTGAAGGTTTCTGGTTTGAGTTTTGAATTTGCAACGGCCGTGGTCACGAGGCCGTTGCAACACGGCCAAAACGTCGAGAAAAAGTTGCATTAATTACTACTAGAATAAGTCGCGAGTCCCAATTGATAAGTTTTAAGTATAATGCAACGAGAAAGTTTAAAAAAAAATAGTTTTTACTGTCTTGAGTTCGAGTAGCTCTCCTTTAAAACATTCCTAGTGCCGGTTTTATATTATACAATCCAGTGATCCAATTCAGGATATTCGGAATTGGATAGCGAAGTCGCTGTCCAATGTGCCTGTGCATTTAATTGTATTCCAGTGAGTTCCAGTCTCCCTTTATATTATTTCAGTAGCAATTCAACGCTGGATTGGAATAATGTAAAACGGATATTGGAGATTCATTATACACACATAGACTAAAATATCCAGCTTTCCTTCCCGCACGAACGAAGCAAATCCAGAATTTATTAACTAAACTCTACTAATCAACGAATCTCATCCAAAGTAATCACGTATTATTTAAACTATTCAGTGTGTTGCAGAGAACAATGTAGATAACGTGATCCATATTAATGCGCCACAGAATTTATGATGATATAGAAATGACATCTGACTACGTCTAAAAGGGATAGTAATTATTTTAGAATGTACGAGTATATATTCGTTCTACCGTAGCATTCAAAGTACTGATTGAATGGATGAATCAGTAGTTTTTTTTTTTATAGTTGCAACAAAAAATTAGAAATCAAAAGTATTTAGAATTGGAAATATCAAATAACGCATCGTTAAGTGATATAGTGTTTGTGTGTTTAATCCCATATATTAACATCATTAAGTAATATGTCGGTTTCTGAGATTTTTTTCAGAAGTTTATCTATTTAATAGCGTTACAGCCTTGTTGATTGGTTTAGGTATTAAAAACCTGGCCTGGCGAATAAGGTATTATTATTATCACTGCAATGCTTTCACGTTAAAATGCAGCGTCAGCATAATAATTATGCTGATGATGCATTCTAATTTATTCTATAATTATTAAACAAAAAGTTTTGTCGATGTTTGACAACGTTTCTGTCAATATTCTGATACATCATACAACGTGTGCATGTCGGGTTATTTACTGTATGTGCTTGTAGCGCCCTCTGCTCAGACATTTGCGTAATATTCCCTATTGATAACTTTCTATCAAAAACCTCATAAACTGGGCATGCTCTTCTATTTGATCAATTAAACTAGTACTATCAGAGAAGTTGATTCCTATGCAAATCGGGGACCTAAGTAGTTTACATGTTTTTATTTTTATCCATGCATAGATTATAGACCCTTGTTGTCAAACAACTTTTTTTTTTTTGTTTATACATATGCAAAAACCTTATAATGTACACCATTTATTACTAGCATTAGTTTTTTTTTTGTGTTCTTTTTGTCTATTATTGTATTATTTTTATTTTATTGTTGTATTATTGTTGTTTTTCCTGTCTATTATGTGGTGAAGTCACTCCTTGGCCCCTGCAGAATGCCAGTGCAGCGGGCTTGCCTGCTGCGTATAGCTGAGCTGGGGCCAATTCTGACATCACATAATATACATGTAGCTTAAGTCCTTTTTTATTATTATTTTTTGTTCTGTTTTGTGTATGTTGTGTGTTGTCAAAATAAATGTTTTCTTATCTTATCTTATCTTAGTTTGGTTGCGTTACGTCAAACCCAGCCGACAGATCACAATTAACATTGAATTGACATATGCGTCCAAATAACGTTGGTCTGTCAATTGCATAGGAATCAACTTCCTCGATGGTACATCGTGTACACTATTCACATGGTGTCTGTTGTGTAAACACACTACGCTACGCGCTGCGACTTATTAATCAGGTCATCAGTGGAATTGCTTTGTACTGTAGTATTACCTACCTTATATAATTTAAACCAAGAGGGCGTTCATAAATTACGTGAGACTTTTTTAAGGATTTTATAACCACTATGAGATATCCCCTACCCTCTATGAGATACCCTCTATGTGATATTGAGAGATTCGTCCTAAAATTCCTCCGTCAGTCAGCGTCAGCGTCATGTAAGATTTTAAAAAATGATAATAATTTATAACGCTTTACTTATTAAAATAAATTTATAATATGTTTATAAATACTATATTGTGAATTTATTTTTAATTTAATTTTAAGGTCTATGTAGGACGTGCAGGACGTAATTTTACTACTGTTTTATTAGAACCTAATTTACTCTAATTAAAAGAGAGATTTGGAGAGATTTGCCATGACAGCCTAAATACCTCACTTAATTTAGGGATGACTCCTATAAAGTTATTGAAATGTGTAATACTTACAGTATGACCGGTCACATATATACAGCTGACAGACAGATACATTTTCGCATTTATAGTACGTTTGAATTTGTTTGTTTTACAGTAGAGTTTGATTTTTAGGGTTCCGTACCCAAAGGGTAAAAACGGGACCCTATTCATGAGACTTCGATGTCTGTCTGTCCGTCTGTCTGTCTCCAGGCTGTATCTCAAGAACTGCTGTAGCTAGAGTATGAAATTTTCACAGATTGTGTATTTCCGGTGCCGCTATAGTCTATAGTCTATACCAACAAATATTAAAATAAAAATAAAATTAATATTTAAGGGGGGCTCCCATACAACAAACGTGATTTTTTTGGCCTTTTTTGCTCGTAATCAATAATGATAAGAAGTAGGCACTTGAAACTTTCACGAAGGCTTTAAATATAATTGTCCTTATATAATGGTCCTTTAATAATTATTAATAATATTTAAATAAAATCCCTCCCATACAAAAAATACAATTTTTGGGAGCTCCCATACAAAAAATATAATTTTTGGCCTATTGTTGCTCTTTAACGGTACGGAACCCTTCGTGCGCGAGTCCGACTCGCACTTGGCCGATTTTATTTATTAACACTCAGTTTCTAACGAATTTTCACAGACACCGAAAATTTTAAATAAAAGTTCCTCAAAAAAAGAACATTGAAATATAACACACGTGTCGTTAAACCCTAAAGAAGAAAAATCGATTTTCCACGAATAAAAATGTAGTTTGTGATAAAAATTTCGTTATAAAAGAATTTGTATTTGATAAAACCGTGTGAATATAAAATCTTTCCATGCAAGGACATTTCTGTGCGGACAAAATGGAAATTGTTTAGTTAAAATTGGATTTGTGGCACATATTTTAGAAAACTTTTTGATATTTAGCAATGTTTCCAGCTTCGATTTTTTTTAAGTTTTAAAACTGCACTTTGTCCGATCATGAACGTGGAAATTAGTAAAATTATAGATATAATATATTAAAGCAACTTCATGAAATCACTACTGATCAAATTTTTATCAAATTCGGCGTAGTTCAAGAACATGGGCAACTTTTTTCCTTTTATTGTATTTATGCGGACGGAGCTATGAGCAAGAGCCAGTATAGAATAATGTGCAAAGTTTAGTTAATTAGTTTTAGCATTAGTCACCGTAATATGTGTGTACGTGCGGCCGGGGAACCGTCGTGATTACAGAAGTAGCTTAGGGCTCCAGAGGGAGTAAGGCTGAAACACCCGCCAAGGGTCCCCTGCTTCATAAACTTATAACAATTCCAGAGCAAATAGCACTTAATAATTACTAAGTTTGTGTAAACAACGTACGCGGTACGTAAAAAGGTAAATAATATGAAGTTTTGTTAAGTAAAGAGTGGTCTTACAGTTGTTTCATTGTGACAAGCATGACGTCGAAAGTGTAGAATTTTTCCCGACAACCCCTGCACTTTACATACCAATCGATATTACTAACACTATTTAACTATTTAAGTATTAAAACTTTCCATTAATAAATTTAAGAAAGTAGTCAAAGAGCGTTGAGCGTGAGCGTGCCAAAGCCTATTATAAGGTCAATGATTTCACAAATAATGGCACATCTTGGGAGTAGGATGGCTGCTTGCAAGGCTACTTCTACACTATTGTATGACTTACAATAATTATGTATATTATATTTTAACATTGTATATTTTAAGTTACAACATTGTAAATTTTATTTTATTTTAAAAGATTAATTTTTTTCTCACTTTTTTTGGTAAAAAAGTGGGCCCCGTGCGAGTTTCTTACGCCGTTTCTTCTCGCCAGGTTAGTTCCCGAACCGGTGGTAGGCACCAGTAGTATCAACATTCTGAAAGTATTTTTTTAAAATCTATTCAGAAATAAAACAATTTTTTTTTTTTAACGAACAGGTACGTTAATAAGTAAATACATATACACAACACACATATCTAGCGCAATTAAATTAACAACATCCATACTAATATTATAAATGCGAAAGTGTGTCTGTCTGTCTGTCTGTTACCTCTTCGCGCCCAAACCGCTGAACCGATTTTGCTGAAATTTAGCATGGAGATACTTTGAGTCCCGGGAAAGGACATAGGATACTTTTTATCCCGGAAAAATGTACGGTTCCGCCGCGATAAACGAGTTTTGGCGCAACGAAGTTGCGGGCGTCATCTAGTCAATAATATAAATATGCGTAAACATATCCTAAAGACGCCTAAACAATTCAACAGACTACCCAAACCCGAGTACAGTAAAAAAAATCCGGATCTTTTCGTTACCAGCTTCTCAAGTTTTTGATGGCAAAGTTTCAGAATAAACAAGGAGAGAGCCATTGAAATTACCGCGTGATTTAATAAAGGCGATAAGAGACGGCTGCGGCGACTGATAACACTCGCCTAACGAGAAAACTTTTAGACAGCGCCAACACTTATAATAGCTGCATTTTACGCTTCTTATTACAATACAAATCTAAAAGTTTGCAGCTGAGTCTCGCTTCTTAAGAGTACGGTTAAACGGTCCCGGTCAGTCTGGTTACTGGTAGCACTACACATGCATACAGTCATCAGTCCCAGACTGACGCCAGAATGATGACCGGAAAGTACATATTAAAAAAAATCGGCCAAATACGAGCTGTACTCGCGCACGAAGGGTTCCGTACCACTACAGAGCAAAAATAGTCTAAAATTGTATTATTGTATGGGAGCCCCCTTAATTATTTAATTTATTTAAATTTAATTATTAGTTATTAAAATACAAAAACAATTAAGTATTTTGCGAACATTTCAATGGCCTATGTGTTGCCGTTATTGATTAAGAGCAAAAAATAGCAAAAAAAAACACGTTTGTTGTATGGAAGCCCCCCGAAATATTTGATTTATTTTATTTTCATTATTTGTTGATATAGCGGCAACATATATACACAATCTGTGAAAATTTCAGAAGTCTAGCTGTAGCGGTTCTTGAGTTACAGCCTGGTGACAGACAGACGGACAGACATCGAAGTCTTAAATTAGTAATAGGGTCCCGTTTTTACCCTTTGGGTACGGAACCCTAAAAAATTATCAGTCCGTCAATCAAACGGTTACACGATCATTGGATGATGGTGATGATGATGATGATGATGGACTGAACTGATACCAGAGTGACCGTGTCACCTATGTCTAATGCTGCGGCCGCACATGCGTAGTGCTCGATCTGCGTGTATCGTCTAATGGTATCGTCTCTAGCACGAAGCTTCGTGACGATTCGGGGTTTATCCATCGGCTGTCGGTTTTCGCGCGAGCATAAATGCTCGTTTGAATTTGAGTTCGTGTGCCGTCCACACTGTTGACGCTAAATTACACGTAATCTTACATTACACGTGACACTCGTCTCGGCTTTACAAACCTTATGCCGCAGCCGCACATGCGTCTATGTGCGGCTGGATGGATAAACCCCGAGCGTTACATATAATGCTCGTAGTGCCGTCCACACGTAGAATTCGTGTTACATTACACGGTGAATTACATACATACACGTTATACTCGTCTGGAGCCGGCTTTAGCTATTACATAGCTTTTATCGCGGGCTTTGAACGCGGCGACCGAATCAAGCGAAACGAAAATATACCTAACACACTCCACTCCGACCGGCACAGCGATGTGGCGGTGCCGTGCATCGTCTAACGTCGTTTCAGTTCGGCAGACTTCGGCCCCGGGTTTGTGTGCGTGCGACTAGACGTATGCGAATTACTATTGCATAATAATACAAATATTAGTAGGATAAAGTGCCGAATAGGCTATTCACAACTTTTTTTACAGATTCTCCGTACTTTATCTGTCAAGTTATATGGTGGATAGCCTATTCGGCACTTATAGGAAGTGGTGAACAGGCCCTTTGTATTGATTGTAACCATCATAGCTAGAAAACATACATTTTTGTATTTAACGAACAAATAACAATCGTATCTTTATAACCGTTAAAGAATCGTTTTAATACTTTGAAATAAAATCCCTTTGCAATTGTTATGAGAAAATCTGCAAAAATAGTGAGCATTGAGTATGACATCTGTGCAGCTTTAAAACTTGGATACAGTTGCGTCGCTTGACAGTTGTTCAATTAGTTTCTATAGATAAGACTGCGCATTTTATTCTTTCGAAATGGTTTTCAAAGTAAGGATAAACAATCACGTACATTTGTCGAAAAAAAAAACAACTTTACGTCATATCATGATAGACCTGCGTAATTTTAAATATAAACTACATTTAACAATCTCAAAACTGGGGCAATTCAGGTTTGGACATTTTTACCTCGACATGCCTCGTCTAATCTAATAATATTATATGTTTCGAATACTTTTAAAAGTGAACTGTTATTGGAAAACGATTCGTTTTAACTTGGAGGCGATATCGGGAAATTTTGTTGAATGTTTAAATTATTCCACGCTCCCTTTGAATGATTATTTTAATTAATCCTAATATTTTATGCTCACAATAAAGTTGTTTAAATCATAACGTTTCTAAGAAAACAGCACCCCTATTCAGCCAATTTCATTCAACAATAATTTTTGATTCAGTCTGGACAAATACAGCAATTATTATTACTCTTATGTTGTTTAATATTGTTTTAATTCTTTATTTCAACGCGATTTATACGCGATATTTCTTTAGCATAATAATATATTCTCATACCATCGTCCCAGCATACAATTACATATAAAACAACTTATATTTCTATTTTATTCGGCTAGACGCGTTTGTTATTTAATGAGAATGTCATTTTGTAGTTTTATTTCAGCGAATTTATATCCACGCTATATTAATCTTGAATTAAAATGGCAGAAACGAACTAGACCTCGGCTGTAAATCAAAAAATTCGCCGAAGACCAAGAGACAAAGAGAAGGTCGAAAAGTTCATTTAGCCAAATGCAATTAGAGTTTTCCACTCAGTTTTTACAGTTTTTTAGACTGGACTCGTCCGCTGGAATTAGTGTGACCTAATTGTTCAAAGCCTCGCTGCAGTGATATTATTAGATTCGAAGTGATAAGATTAGAGAGGGGATTGCTGTCATTTTCCGAACACTCCACTCTACAAAGCTGATGAAAGTTTATTGCTGAAACTCAACGGAATAGGGGTATTGTGCTGAATCTAAAGCACTATTGCTAACTCTATTGACTCGTCTTGTCTTAGTCAATCAGTAACTTATACTACACTGCACAGTAGTTACGATTATACAGGATGTAACAAAAATAAGTGATAATAGTTGAGGGTGTGTACGTATTCCTTGTAGAGAGTTCACTGTGAAAGTAGCAGCTCTGAAAGACGAACTTTTTTTTTTAATTTTCACTTTTGTATTTGTATTTCTACCAGGAATACGTACACACCCTAAATTATTATCACCTATTTTTGTTACATACTGTATAAATAATAAATATCAACAAAAGAAGACGGAAACCCGCGGTACTTAAGACTGATTTTTATTGTGTTCGAACCAAAATTTTTACGAAAATATATTTTATTCAGATATCTTAATTGTCTCAGAACGTCTTTCGAGCTAGGCCCACTCGTTACCTACAGTGTCTTACCAATTTAAATGCTCCATTAGCATGCACTAAGTACAGGCACCGTTGCCTCTGATCAGGGCCTTTAGACGCGCTCGCCTTAAAAGCGTCAAGTGAGCTTTTACAGCCTTGAGATGTTGACATTATGCTTTAAAGAAAAATGATAAAATCTGAGCTACGATACTTCGTTTTGAGCGCTTTTATTTATTTATTCTAAGACAGTAAAAATTATATTATATTAATTATAGTAGAAAGTCATACAGTAGTAGGTACACATATATATTGGTGTGACAATTTAATCAAAATAGTTCTAGTTTTTTCGGTGTCTAATCAACACAACCAAAAGGTGCTCCCACACCGCAGTTAGAAAATGTTTGTAAACATTTTCTAACATAAAAACATTTGCTAACAAATGTTGTCAATTGTCACATTTTGTCAGGAACTGTTACATAATATGTTATAAGCACATAAGTGCTCCTACATAGAAAATGTTTACTAATGTTTGCTAACATTTTATAACATTTAAGTCTGATATTGACTCACCGCATACCCCGTCGTCGTCGATTCTTGTTTTGCTATAATTTGTTAACTTACGTTTACTAAACTTTATCTAACATACATTTTTAACATTTCTTAACATTTGTGACTAAGTGTATGCTGACAAATGTTTATTAACGTTACTAAACATTTTCTAACTGCGGTGGGGGAGCACCAAAAGAAACAGTGTTTAATAGCATTATGGGTATGGTGGTATTAATATACATTTCTTGTATTCGGCATAAAGATCTTTAATTCCCATTAATTCTTCAAGCCCCATAAGAGCACCGGTGATCGCGACAACAATAGAATAACAATAGATTTCCAAGAATTCGCTATCGACCCATAAGAGCACCGGTGATCGCGACCACAATAAAATAACAATAGATTTCCAAGAATCCGCGATCGAAGGATTAAGAAATTTCGTCACTTGTATGAGAACAATAAAATATTACCTACAACATTTAATTAAAATGACACTGCGGGTGGTTATAAAAAAACATAATAATTAGGAAGCTAATGTCTTTACTATACTTCTTGGGCGTCGGTCCAAGTGCAAAACGCTATCACTTTAATTTGAATTTTATTGTTGTTAAGAGTGAATATAATTTTAAAAAATCGAGATAGTTATTGAAATGAGGATAAGAATTTAGTTGTCGTTAATGTAATTGAGTAATAACCGTTTAAAAGTATTCAAAGATTTCGTTTCTTCTACAGATTTTTAAACAGTATTTAATAATTTAACAGTTTACTTACTTTTCCTCGAAATGTTACATAGATGTTTAATTTTAATGGATCTTATTAGATTATTCATTATAGCGTAGCTGCAACAGCGTATATTACATAGCTCCATAAATTATTACAGTAGGCCAAGAAATATAATATTATTGCTTATTATAAAGTAAATGATTTTGTTAATGATAGCACGCCCTAGGAAAAGAGGGGTCCTTAGTAACGCTGCTAATTGCTATTCGATATTTTATTACTTACCATGTAAAAATATAGATTAAGATTTACAATTTTACAACCTCTTTTTTTTAAGAAAAAATTTCCACCTTTTTGGTAAAAGTGGCCCTTCTCGCCGGGTTAATTGCCAAACCGGTGGTAGGCACAATAGCATAATAGACATAACTACAAAAGTTTCGACGTTCAAAACGTGTATATTATTTATGCCTACTTTGAATAAAAATTATGATTTGCATATAGTACAGGACGTACCCTCGCCTTGAACACTCCAAGGCACTAATTCCTGGCTTCAACAAGAAACTATCAGAATTAGTGCTCACCCTGGGTAGAAACCAATTAAGAATCCTTACCAGAAGCCTAACTGGGCACTGCAAGATCAACAAACACCTAAACAGAATGGGTATATTTTGTAGCATAACGACTTGCAGATTCTGTGAGGAAGATGATGAAACACCTATTCACCTTCTCCTCGACTGTCCTGCTCTAGTACAGAGCAGGAACAGGCACTTTGGTCGCCACGAATACTCATCCACAGAGGAAATTCGTGGCACCAACCCCAACCATATTGTTCAATTTATGAGCAGTATTGGGTTGGGGATGATACTCTAGTGCGAAGGAGTCACAATAGATCCTGATGGGTCGCAGTGACATCAGGGCTACAGTTACCTGCCCTTTTTGAAAAAAATAGTAAAGGACAGTGTGACCGAATCGCGGTATTGTTGTATACTCTAGACCAGGGATCACCAATAAGTTTCGCTCGGGGTCCGTTTTAAGAAATAAAATACCTTCGCGGGCCGCACATTAAAAAAGATTAAACAAATGTAATTACGGAAATTACAAAGGTATTTGTATCAATGAGAAAAGTGTCAATTTTTGTTGCTACATGTTCATCAGTATGTCGAGACCGAAATTAATTTTTGGCGAAGTTCGTCTTCGAACATGCTTGGTCGACAATGGCACACAATGGGTCGGCGCGGGCGGTCCGGATGCGGACCGCGGTCCGCTATTTGGTAACCCCCGCTCTAGACTCTAGAGCAGTGTTCCACAAACTTTTTATGTTCAAGGTACATAGTAAAATGAAAATGTTTGGTGACAGTGAAGTTAGCTTGCTATGGAATGCTATTTATTGAAGTTAAACTATAACAAACTTAAATGGCATCCAAAATAAACGTTACAGAGAATATTTGGGCAAACAATACCAAACCCAAAATGTTCGGTGAATCCCTTAGTAATTCACAAACTAATTCGGGATATAAATTGTATAGCAACCCCCGATTTTTAATCTAAATTCCTGCAGCTTTTTCTATACAAGAAATTGCTAACGCGATCCTTATTGGAATCATTCCAGTTGACTCCACAACGGATATTCGATCAGCCTCCGATGAGAGCCCCCTATATATTATGAAACAATAAAGGAAATCCATAGATTTCTCTTGTAGAGATGTGCTCTTTTATTACGCTTTGCAAGATAATATTTATCTTATATATAAAATTCTCGTGTCACAATGTTAGTTACCGTACTCCTCCGAAACGGCTTTACTGTTTTTTACCAAATTTTATATGCATATTCAGTAGGTCTGAGAATCGGCTACTGGGGGTAACTGTACATTTTGAATAAACTATATTTTTGAGCGGAAAAACCCTTGAGAAAAAATAAAATTTTGAAAAATATGTACCTACTATCAGAGAAGTTGTTTCCTAGTTTGGCACGTAGTTTGGTAACGTTACGTCAAACCCAGCCAACAGATCAAAATTAACATTGAATTGACATGATCCGACCAAATGACGCTGGCCTGTCCAACTACGAGTACCTAGTAATTTTTTCTCTTTAGTACTTTTTTGGATTTTAACCACGTGCTATCCAGACATTTGGAGTTGGAACAAAAATGTTATTTTGATGATGTTATAAATATAATATTAACTCATCTTAATATTATGTATTATAGTCACTGTGACTGAGTAAAAATTTTCGGTTAAGTCTTGCCTCAACACAAATTCAAATTCAAATTCAAATTCTTTATTCACAGAATGTAGTTTTACAATGTACATGTAGGTGGTAAGGTAGTATATTTAGTTCTTACATTCTACCATGATTTTGCATGGTGTGTGAAGTTCTATAAGTAGGTGGTTATAATATTAATATTTAATAACTTATATATTATAAAGAAGCCAATTTTACATAATTACTATTATCCTCATATACTTAGGTATTTTTAAGTCACGACATTATTTACATTAACACAAGACTTGAGTCCTTGGTCTTGGTATTATAAAATAAAGTCTTCGAAATATTACGAAAGCTAATCGTTACAAAGTCGGTCACAAATCATATCGTTTTATTCCTCAAAGTTATTTTAGTTTCTATAGCGTCGTACGGCTTACGAGTGATTTATAAGTGCTGTAAAGTGGAGACATTTATAAGAAAAAGAATGTCTACATGGAGCTATTTTATTGCGAAGGTGAAATGAGCCCATATATTACTAAGTTAGGACCTTTTTATGTGACCTGTCCTTAGTGAGGTGTAAAATTTATTAAACATAAATATACATGAACATGTAGTCACATTACGAGTGTTTACGGTATAGCTTTTGTAAATTGGATATCAATACTGCTGTACACCTGTGCACGAATGTTATCGGGATAACTTTTTAAAAATACATAGATAGTAGACTAAACAACATACGATCGTATTAAGTATATTAAGGTTCCTGGGGAGACTCTGGAATGAAGCGCGCGTCACGTCGCCGATAAGCTTTGTCCACATTGTGCCTTTTTCTGTTCGTCAATGGCATGCGTTATAGCGCAGTCAACAGCGAACGTGAGGCGTGCCCGCGACGCATGCCCTCCGACCGTATCCAAAACTTCAAAAATGACAATGTTGACGTTGCGTTTGTTGGTCGCATTCAATTATTGAATGCGCCAAAACGAAAGTTGAATGAAAGAAGATGACGAAAATTGAAGACGAAAGTGCCTTGTGTGAACATAGCTATAACTCGTAATAAGGTGTAATTATTGAGAGTATAGATTTATATGTATGTTAGTCATTAAGGTACGGTACATATTTTATGAGCCTATGTAGCCTGATGTAAATAAATAAATAAAATTATGTTTCTTACACATTCATATTTTATGACTTTTACATTTCATTTATTATTTTAGCGGACCCTACAGACGTTATTCCGTCCTATCACAATCAATCTGGTTTTTTTCGTTTGAAAGTTGCCATGAGAGTATTATTATCAGCCTGCTCAGTGCTGGTAATTGGGTCTAAATCTACTTCATGTTAGCATCCGTGTTACATTAAATTTTTTAAAGATAATTAATATTTCCGGAGCGGTTGGCTCGAAAAAATTACAAAAAGTTTATACAGCAGATGGCGCGGCTCGACACAACAAAACGAAACTCACGTGTAATGAGTTTATAAACTTCCCACTTTGTGAGATTACAACGGAATTGTGCAAAACTTGCCCGTCCCCAGCGACTGCGTAACGCAGATGAAACAATATTTTATTCATTTTCGATGTTTTGCTTTTATTGCGGTGTATTCTCAATTCCTTTGCCCGCTAGTGGTATCGATAAAACTGCACAGTTTGATCGAAATTCCTTTTTCGCTACAAAATCTTGTGTCCTTTCAAGTTTCAACTAAGGGCCAGGACACAAAAACACGGCACGACGTCGTCCGACGTCGTACGGCGCCGTGTCGTGGGAATTCACGACGCGCGTCGTAAAAAAACACGGCACGGCGCCGTACGACATCGTGCCGTAGAAACTCATCTTGAATTTCTACGTGAGTTTCTACGGCACGACGTCGTACGACGCGTCGTGCCATGTTTTTGTGTCCCGGCCCTAAATCGGTTCAGCCGTGAGTGTAAAGTGGTATCAGGCAAACAGACACATTTTCGCAATATATATGTCGCAGTCCACTGGTTAAAATAGCCGTTAGATCAAACGGCTAGCCCTTTGACTGAACAACGCCATTCAATCACACGGCTATACGTCGTTTAGCCGACTTGTTGACTGCAACGTTCAACACTACAGCTAGACGACGCTTAGCTAACTGGTTAAATGGCAAATTAACTAAGCTGACCATTAGTTTAGTGTTATTATTACACTAAACTAATGATCAGCTTAGTTAAGAATGCATAATAAATTGTATTGTAACTCATTTTGAACACAATAATTGCAATTAATACCTTGGTGATGCATTTCATAATCCCGTAATTTTTCCTCGAATATTTGTTAAAATTTTGATTCACTCGTATGTGCCCCCATGATTTCTGTCACTTTAATAACACTTGTAGTCGTATATTTACGAAAAATAGCTTAGTACAATCACAAAACACCGGCTAGTTGACGCCATATTGTAAACAAAACGCACGTAGCGCCGCGGTGGTGAGCGCTGAACTAATTCAATCAAACGGCGGCGGCTTGAATCAGCTGTAGTGTTGAACGTTTCGAGCGACTGAAATATTCAATTAAAAAGCTAGCCGTGAGATTGAATGGCTTTGTTCAGTCAAAGGGCTAGCTGTTTGATTGAACGGCTATTTAAACCAGCTGGCTGCGACATATATAATACAAAGTTAAAACATTATTCTTATACTATCTGCCCGCCAAATCGTGCGTGTGCGTACAACGAAAGTGCTGCGCTGTTGTCGCCATGCGCCCATCCTAAACTTGTACCCTTTAATTTACACTATCGTACAACTAAATTGCGTAGTAAAAAGGAATCGCGGTTCTTATACGATTGGTTTCCAATTATTGGGAAATATTGGAAAAATTATTGGAAAAATGTGCGAGCTCTCATAAGTCGCTATAGCTATTGGTATAGCGATAAACTACGATAATATGGCGCGCCCCTCCAAAATTCAAAACGTTTGAAGTGCGTTGTCAAAACGTTTGAAGTGCGTTATCTTGCGCGGTCGGCTAGTTATGATTAGTTGACCAACAAATCTTGGTAATAAGTGACATTAAGTGAAATATTACGAGTACTGGTTGATTGGTTGAATACTTACTACATACAAACTCTTTCGTAAGGATGTGACTACACACATTGAAACAGTAATTCGGAAGGGCGCGCCATGTTATTGTAGTTTATCTCTACTATGCGATTTAGTTGGCCAACTTGAAATTGTAAGTCTGCGGTCGCTCTTACTTGACAAGTGCTGCCATAATATTACCTAGTATGTGTGGATATCAGCAAAACTTAACAGTGACTTTCATATATTAAATAATTTTCACTAAAAACGCTAGACATAACGAACCAGTAGACTTAATGGTTATTTGCGCTAAATCCTTATAAGAATTCGCCGGTTGCTCTAATAATAAGACGTTTAAAATATTCAGAAAATGCCCACTTTAAAATCATAAAACTACCTCACAAGTCATCTATACTTCTATACAATGATATTGTATGTTACTAAAGTAACTAGATTGGCAGTCTACGACAGCAACGCGTCACCACTTTGAAGATGCCTGCAGGCATATCTGCCATACATAACGACATAATAACATTATGAAGTGACATTGTCTTTTGGGCTATCAAGTGTTTACGCATTTCTGAGAATCGTTTGTAAGACATTGCCACTCTAGTATTTTAGAAACTCATTGCTTCTATACTAATATTATAAAGAGGTAAACTTTGATTGTACAATTGTAATGAATAGGCTCAAAAACTACTGGACCGATTTTAAAAATTCTTTCACCATTCGAAAGCTACATTATCCACGAGTAACATAGGCTACATTTTATTTTGGTTTTCGTAAGATATTTGAGTTTTTCGGACAGAAGGTGTAAAAAATCAACCAAAAAAGTTACTTATTTTGCGTGCGCTGCCTAAACTATAAAAGATAGAATCATAAAATGTTCCAATTAGTTGTAGATCTTATAAATATCTACAAAAAAGTCCGCGACACACTATACTTATCTATGTCGAGTGAGGCACACCAACCGTTTTTTTTTTTTAATTCTTGAATTTTTTCGGAGTACATTTAAACGCGTTTATTTTACTCATAAATTATTTCGTCAATAAGTACAGTTCATGTAGATAATATTTGGTCTTTGAATGACTAAAATTGGACGTTTGGTTTTGAAGTTATGGCGAAATTAAAACATTACGATTTCTACTGCATGGCCCGCGGTTGCGAAGTGGGCGTTATCAAGGCGGGGGTGCACGTGCGAGAGCCGAGGGGAGTTTAGATCTATACAGCTATGTCTAGTGTCCACACTCCAAACTGTGCACTTTCATCTTCAATTTTCGTCATCTTCTTTCATTCAACTGTCGTATTGGCGTATTCAATTATTTTCTTAAATATTTGAAAATGCCTAAGAGAGCCAGGTCGGATGACTATGGACACCATACTTATATTTTAGTCAATTCAATAAAATAATATGGGCAAAACAACATTTGCCGGGACAGCTAGTATACTATAAACAAATTATTTTAGAAACTATAAATTCACTTTTTGGAAATTTGTTTTCATATTACCATTTTATAAACATATCGGTGAATTATTCAGTGGTTCATTCAGTGTTAGGCTGCCTTCACATTAAGGGCGTTCCTTCCGGAGATACCTTAATTTACCGTATTTCAATCCCTATAAACTCATAATTTGAAAGC
Source organism: Polyommatus icarus (assembly GCA_937595015.1). NCBI lineage: Eukaryota > Metazoa > Arthropoda > Insecta > Lepidoptera > Lycaenidae > Polyommatus > Polyommatus icarus. The sequence goes on from OW569326.1 coordinate 5,164,437, forward strand.
TACAAAGGTGTAATAAAAATACAGCAATAATCTTCAGTATATCGACATTCCTTTCCCCATTTTAAATTTTCTATTTTTGTTTATTATACTCATGATATCAGCTTTCAAAGTAAAACCAATTTATTAAAATTCAAGCATACATTTAGCATCTCCTTAGGATTTACAAATTACTTTTATATGAAACACACACCAATAGATCGACAATATCATAAACTATATATTCCCCGTTTTAAATTTTTTTTAGGTCAATTCTGAACTAAGATAAGTAAAAAAATAGGGTTTTGGTGCGCTCTCGGCAACGCGGCAAATGTATGGCCAAGGTCATTTGCTCGGGGGACGGCCTTTAGCCGCGCGGCTCGTTTTAGTATAGAAGTCGCGCGGCTGCCGCGCCGCACTACTCGCGACTTTGTGAAGACAGCCTTATTGTATCAAGTAACCCAAACAAACAAAAAGAACCGCTCTGCAGGGAGGCGACCTGTTATTAAGTATTATGTTACGAAACTTGGGCGGGATAAATAATAAATTCAAACTTGTTTCTGCCATGTGTTCCAACTCCCAAGACAAGTGTGATATGATTTTATACGAGTAATAAGTACTTATATATTGTGTGAAGTGAAAGTTTGAAAACTTAGAACTGGTTAAGTAGAAAAAGTGGTCACATAGCGAGGCTAGAGGACGACAGGACGACCGATGGACTAGCAGGATAACTACAGGGCTGGCCCGTATGGTAAACGTCTCCAAGGCAGACCACATGCAAGATAGGAGGATGAAATAATAAAAATAGCCGGCCGCTCCTAGCCAACACTTGCTCGAGATAGAGAAAAATGGAATTCTTTAGAGGAGGCCTTCACCTTCAACTGAGAGGGGTTCTTGTACAGAAAAAAAACTTACATTAACATTAATTAAGTAATTAACAGTAGAGTAGTATGGTAGTATAGTTAGTAAATAGTAGCAAGTAAATTAAGAGTAGTTTGGATATTTTGTAGTCATTATTATTTATTACCACTGTTTGTAAACTTTTACTATACTAAATATTTTATCATAGCAAGAAATAAAACGCTTTTTATTTTATTTATTTACTGGTTAACTTTGGTATAACAATATGTATTTTAAAGTTCCGTACGCAAAGCATAATTACTTGATAATAATATATTGATGATGAATGAAACAAACTCGTAGAGTAGAAACGGAGATAATATTTAATTTGTGCACTCCACCTGGGATCGAACCTGCAAACCCTTGTACAAAGCAAGTCTAAATCCACTAAGCCACGTAAGCCCTCGCTTACAAAGTCACTAATCGCTACTACCACGTATTTACGTTTTCAATGTCACAAACAACCAATACATTTAAAGGCCCCCATATACAATACGTGCTTATAGTGTTTAAGGGTAGTTTTAGTATAAAATATATATCCCACCAAAAACATTTCTTGTAAAATGTTGCCGAGACGAAACATAAGATAGAAAATATATGAAATCTAGATCTGATGTAGAGCCAAGCTTCTGAATCTACACGGCCTAACTCTACTGACCCTAACTTCAACAAATTCTACATCCCAGTAAACATGTATGGCTCGGCTGTTTCGTTACTAACTTCAGATCAGAAACTAAATAATAATATGATTGATGAATTGTTTTGAAACTGGTCGTGTATTTAGCTAAAATTTATAATAATTAATGAATACAGTGGAAAAAGATCACTTAAAATTGTGTTTTACTTTTGTTTAAAATGAATTTTCGCCAAGAACCGATAGTACAATCAATTACAAGTATACTAAACTAAACTTAGATTACATACCAAATTTCAGCTTTTATATCTAGCACTTCAGGAAGTGGCCAAACATATTGATGATCATCAGTGTGTCAGTGTGTCAGTGAATCAGTGACGAAATCAGTGTATTTTAAATATCAACAAAGCTATTCAATTGAGACTTTGTATGTTTAATAAGTATGTTACTGACATCATATCCTGGTAATATGAACTATCTGGTTTATCGGAAATCAACTCTAACTCAAAAAAAAACGACGAAACACTTTGAGGATAAGTAGATAGTGCCCTTGCGCTTCGCTTCGTCCCAGATGTATGTTAGTGTGTAAGGTATTTATAATACTGGCCAAGACACCTGCGATAATTTTTCCGACTGGCAGGACGATTACGTATCTTGCGACAGCTATGCTGATACTGATGCCTGCGGATCGATCCTGAGCCGGACGTATATGGGGATCTTTACTATTTCAATACTTTGTAGTCACTACAATTTTCTTTCAACTTTTCCGAGGCATATTTTTCCAATTTATGGTTAATTAATTAGAGTAAGAGCCAGCGACGCGACGGCCAGATTTTCCTCATTTTATAAAAGCTGAAAGTTTACCAGTTTGTGACCTTTACAGACAACGCGCGATTAGTCACGTTGGAGTTTTGGTCGCGGTTACTTTAGAGTGTATGGGGGGTATCCAGTTCTGAAGGGCTTTTTCTTTTTAGTATATGTACTGCCGAAGCGAGTACTAGTTCTGAAGGGCTACCTGACCTTCGAGATAGAGTAAAGCTCAATTTCATCTATACTAATACTATAAAACGGAAGAGTTTGTTAGTTTGTTTGAACGCGCTAATCTCAGGAGCTACTGGTCCGATTTAAAAAATTATTTCAGTGTTAGATAGCCCATTTATCGAGTAAGGTATTATAGGCTATATTTTATCACGCTATGACTAATAGGAGCGAAGAAATAGAGGAAAATGTGGAAAAAACGGGAAGAAATTATTTGAAAGGGTTTATTTGAACGCGCTAATCTCAGGAACTTCTACTCCGATTTGAAAGATTCTTTCATTGTTAGATAGTCCATTTATCGAGAAAGGTTATAGGTTAAATTTCATCACACTACGCCTAATAGGAGCGAAGAAAAAGAGGAAAATTTGGAAAAAGCGGGGGAAATTATTTGAAAGGGCTTATCTCACGAACTACTGGAGCAATTATTTATCTGTTAATTATGTGGCACACATAAGAAGTAGACCACGTAAAGGATCATAGGCTATTTTATGTGGACTAATTTGTCTGTGAAATATCTAATTTACGCGGGCGAAGCCGCGCGGAACGTCTAGTAGCTTATATTCTTCGTACTAAGTGGAGTAATCTCGTCTTCCAGTGTCGGAGAATTTAGTAACCGCGACCGAAACTCCATTATAAAATGACGAAAATCTGGCTGTCGCAGGCTCTTGGGCCAAATGTATTTCAATCTGATATACAGTTGGTATTATTTTCTGATATAATATCAGCAACTAACGTGCAGTATACCACATTTGTCGAAAGCTTCTAGAGTATCGCTCACATATCAAAAATGGTTCAAGTTGACAAAGGCGGGTTTTATAAGCAAATTTACTATATCATACATATAATATTCGGCTTAGACTTCGGTTTTGGTCACTCCATGCCACGGAGTAAAAGATATGGTTTAAAATTGTATTCCTTTACATTACTGTTAGTCTTTAACTTAATGTACATTTTAAATCTCAACCTTGCACCTGATTTTATTGGTGGAATGGAAATAATAGAATTTTCAGTCATGATATTGGCGCTTATCTTTACACCGAAAATATATACGGTCTACTATTTTCGCGACGTCCTTAAATCAGTAGACTCCAAACTGAACACGGGGAGTTCTCTTCACTCAATTGATGAGCAAATGATATTTTGCTGTTTCTGCACGGGGTTAATCAGAATCGTGCACCATGTTATTGTACTATTTATATTATTAAATGGACAAGTGGTCGGTCCTGAAATATATACCAACACATGTATTGATGTGGTTTTCGTCGTTTTTTCTTTTGTGTACTACTCTTTATGTCGCAGACTGAAGATGTTGAAAGTGTTATCAAAATCAAAGTTAGAGATGTCAGCAGATCCTTCGACTGTTGCGTATTTACAGAGCATTTACAAGGCAATGTCTGATGCCCTCAGTGATGTACATAAGGGGTCAAACTACGTGGTATTTTAAAAATCAATTTGCTATATCGTTACTGATTTTTGAGATTTCGTTATATTTAAAGAATATTTTACTTTTCAGTATTCTATTTTGCTGTTTCTAAGAGTGTTGGAGTTGATTAGTGTGTTTTACTTTATGATAACAAATTACAGGACAGTTTTTGCAGAGGTATACATGTAGCTTTCTGTTTATTAGTTAGTTTCCTCGATGGTACATAATATTATAATATTATGTACCATCGAGGAAATTGATTCCTAGGCAGTTGACAGACCAACGTCATTTGGTCGATTCATATCAATTCAATGTTAATTGTGATCTGTCGCCTGGGTTTGACGTAACGCGACCAAACTACGTAGGTCCCCCATCTGTCTAGGTTAATGAACTTCTCTGATAGTAAATGTGTAGTATATAAATTTATTTATGATTTCAGTTGACTATTCTAGTTGGCAGTTCGCTCTATTTATTTACTTTAGCAATCTGTATGACTTTCGCCCCTGCTGTGTGCGCTGGGGCGATGACAAGAGCAGCGACCGAAATCAAAATACTTCTACATGACAGACTTTTAGAAGAAACAGGTACATTTAAATATGAAACGTGTTTATTTAGCATGTATCATGCTTAATTAATATAATGTTATTATTTTCTTAAAAAAAATTATCCGCTTCAATTGAACTTAAGAAACCAGTACAAGCAAAACCTAGGAACGGCTTTGCTTGTACTGGTTTCTTAAGTTTTCGTGTCTGATTGATACATACACGGGAAATGGCAACTTATGTTAGGATGTTAGTATACTTCATATTATGTGTTAAATGACAGTTTTGTATGAAACCCGTACCCAAGCTGTAGCACATCCACACATATTTCAATTAATGAAAGTGCTTGAAAAGCTGAACATTTTATTGTACGACGTAAAATCAACCACGGGATAAAAAAGTTAACGAGGGTAGATGGTAAAAAAAATACAAAAAACACCCTCTATCATTATTCCATCAATTTATAGTGTTTCTGTTAGGTAATGTTTTCTGAAAAGTAATCGTAACAATCTACGGTATTTTCAACAGTGTTCTAAAGAGGAGGATGTTACTTTTATGTTCCAAACAACGAAGGCTTCTTACAAACGAACGACACTTGTCGTCGCCACGCGTCGACAGCAGCCGACGGCATCCGCCAACTGTCGACGGCTGCCGCCGAGTGCCATTCGTCTGTAAGCGCTCTGACGTGTTTTGATGAAATATAATTGAGAAATAATTCCCACGGGGAGCTAGAGTCCAATCGGCGAATCGAGGCACAAATTTATGTGTCTCGCTTTTTTTTATTACTATATAATACAATCTTTTGGATCTTCAAAAACAGCTAGTTACATTGATAGTAAACAGCCCCAACTGATTTCAGACGAAGCGTGCGGTGAGGCGCTGGAGCATCTGATCTCATATGTGGAGGCGCGGCCGATGCGGGTGACGGTGATGAACATGCACCCACTAGACGCCACTCTGGTGTCCAACGTCCTCAACTGCGTGGTCACAGCGCTCATATTCCTCTTGCAGTGGACGCACCTCTACTAATTATAGCTTTGGGGGTGCTAAAGTCCAAACGGCAAAACGAGGCACTAAACTCCGTATAAAATTACAACAGTGTGAAATTCTCTGCCTCGTTACTTCGACTACGCTATAGCTAGATTATTGTTACGTGCTAGGGTTCGTTGGATTCGGAGAAAAAGACCTGGTGACTCTCTTGAAGACTTTATTTACAAACACTAGGTCACACTAATCACTAAGTCCAAACACTAAGCACTAAGTCCAAACACTAAGCACTAAGTCCAAACACTAAGCACTATCACTGTCACTCACTATTGATCACTTGTTCTCGCTTCGAAGTCGCCTCGAAGATCGCTCAGATAAAATTGAATTGAACGCCGGCGTGTTTACCTTTTATATGGCCCGCGACGCTTTCTGGAACGTTCCATTCTGGATTGTTTACATAAACACGTAATTTAGACTTTTGCTAGAAAGTACGCGCAGAGGTAAACAACTGTCCGTGTCCGTAACATTATTTTTCTTTGCTACGTTGTAATTAGATAAGAGATTTGCGTGTAATAAAGCTGTTTGATTGAAAGTATTATTAATTGAAACTGTACGATGTTCCCCCTGGCCCTCACAATTGTGCCGATAGTGATCAACTTCTGAGCCACTGCATAATACATTGTTATGTTGTTACAACTGACGCATATTTAGAGGCAGCTGAGCAGGTCCAGTCTCCATAGAGCATTGACTATCCCACATTTAGGGTACTACTTACGCCCGTACCGTAAGGGTCAATTCAGACCGCAACACGACGCGTAGAGGCATTTCTAAAGTATGGAATAGTCTTGTATGACGTCTCACGCAATTGAAGTCTGTCGAATCTTAGGGTCTACACATACGGAACGCATTTCAACTGCAATCCACCCGCAAACTGCAAACCAAACAGTTCACACGACTGCACGCCGACTGCAACTGAACTGCAATCCGACTGCGCGCTTGGTTTGCAGTTCTATTGCAGTCGTATTGCAGTCGTGTCAACTGCATTCAAACTGCACTTGAACTGCAATTTGCGGTTGGATTGCAGTTGAAATGCGGTCCATCTGTGTAAACCCTTAGTCGTTTTCTCGAGGTTACCTCCACTCGACTCAACCTCAATTTTCAAAAATGTTACGTTACGTGATGTATTACTATTGATGATTAGCTTTGTCCACATTGTGCCTTTTTCTGTTCATCAAGGGCATGCCTTATAGCGCTGTCAACGTCAAACGTGAGGCATGCTCGTAACGCGCGTTGAAATCGTAGCGCGCGCTATGACACTTTTCTTTCAACGCGGGTGGATTTTGACAACGCTATAAGGTATGCCGTTGTTGAACAGAAAAAAGGCACAATGTGGACAAAGCTATTGAGGTTGAGTCGACGCGACGTGGGTGTTAAGCCACTAGTGATATTGTTACTCGTTAAAACTAATTAACTTTTTAACTTATTCAGGTTACTTCAAAAAAATTACATACTGATATTTAAAATTTGAAAGTGTGTCTATCTTTTTATCTTTGTTTTGTCCGTCTACCTCTTCACGCTTTATCTATTCTACTAGTGAGTTGAGAGAAAATTACATACGAAGTTTATGTCCCGGAAAAATTGACGGTTTCCGCAAAGTTTTTACATAGCAACTTTATTTCTTTATCAATACCAATCAGTTAGGTAAAGGCAGGAATTAAGATAGAAATAGATAAGTATTTGTTTGAAAAATACATTGTAAAAAAACAATATTTAACTACATTGTTAAACAGTAGTATTACAATGTAATTATAAAAATACTCACAACTAGCTTTTACCCGTTGCTTCGCTCGCGTGGAATTCTGAGAAGGACATAATTTCAGGGAAAAAAACATTTTGTGCGTCCTAATTTAAATCATGGAATATGCGGAATATGCCAAATATCCAGTTTTATACGGCGCCAAGCGTATTAAGCTGATACCAAAAAAATTAAAACTATTTCTTGTGATGTAATTGGCGCTTCGGATGGCACCGATATAATAACACTTCCCTAGTTGAGAGGAGCCAGGAAGTCGCTGCGAACGTTTGGCACTAATTTTTCTTACACGCATTTGCGATGTGCGTTCTCTTTGCCTTGCAAGACGTATATTTTCATAGGGAGATTCTTCCATCCAGCGAACTTTAGCCTCTCTTTTTCTCTTAGGCATAATATCGAAAAAATAGAAAAAAAGAAAAAATATGAACATTATTTTTTATTGTTAGTCTTATATGACTGACTGTGAGGTCGTGGATAGATTAAATAAAAGAAAATCACTTTTATATTGCGCTTTATTTTAGTTAAGCGCATTCGGAAAGGCACGTCTATGCTCCAAAGAGTAAAGGAGAGTTATGTAAAATATTTAACAGTTAAATAAACTGTGACCTGCAGAGTGTACGAAACACGTTCCCATGCCAAATGTGAACCTGACCATTTAAACTGAAAGGTGCCCTTAATTAATTATAGTTTAATGGCTTTGGTAACATTGAGTACCCTTGTTTTAAGACCTATTAGTCGTTTATTATACTTCACACAATTTATTGACAGCAAGCTGCAAGGTCAACATGTGGCCTGTGGGACTCAAATGTTACTTAACTTTCTCAGAACCTAAATCTTTCAATACGATATCAAAAGACAGGAATTTTTGTATTCGAATTTAACTAAATTCGACATCCATACTAATATTATAAATGCGAAAGTGTGTCTGTCTGTCTGTCTGTCTGTCTACCTGTCTGTCTGTTACCTCTTCACGCCCAAACCGCTGAACCGATTTTGCTGAAATTTGGTATGGAGATACTTTGAGTCCCGGGAAAGGACTTAGAATACTTTTTGTCCCGGAAAAATGTACGGTTCCCGCGCGATAAACGAATTTTGGCGCAACGGAGTTGCGGGCGTCATCTAGTTTATATATAAAACTAGCTGTCCCGGCAAACGTTGTTTTGCCATATAAATAATTTTTGGTATGAAAAATAGATGTTGGCCGATTCTCAGACCTACTGAATATGCATATAAAATAAAATTTCATAAAGATCGGTCAAGCCGTTTCGGAGGAGTACGGTAACTAACATTGTGACAGGGAAATTTTATATATAAGATATTGGCTATGTCACTCAGAAACACACCAGCTTTCTATCGGTGTTAATTTTTGCAATCGGACCAGTAGTTTTAGAGATTACCTCGTACTAACAAAAAAACAAGCTCGTACTTCTTAATTATAATAGCGTAGATTTACATTTTTACGTTGTAATTCGTTGTAGTTTCTAATGTTTTCGTCAATGAACAATGAAATAAATAACATTATTTATTATTCGTAGGCTATGGAAATGTACAGTGAAGAAGCCGCTCCCCAGCACCAAGCGCCGGACGAGAAGAGGAGCTCCCTCCGATAAGGCTCGGCCGAAAGAGCCTGGAGCTGGCGGTGCGAGGGCTAGTCAGTCTCCTCACGCCATGGAGGTGGAGCCATAGGCCCGTGGGCGGTTGATCGGGGGATCACCGCCCGCACGAAGGGCCCGAGAAGAAAGCTCCCTAGATGCCCGGGTAGCTTTCGGTGTAGAAAGTCGGCGGCAGTACACCAGCAGCTGCAACGGAGATGTGCCGGACGCGGCAAGCGCCGTGAGGAAGCGGAGTAAGATAATATAGGGCCCGTTTCCCACGGCTGGAAGAAGGGCATGGGGGGGGTTTTAGTCGGTAAACCTCCGGCGCGCCAAGCCGGAGAGAGTCCGACATACCCCCGTCGTCCACCCCCGTGCGCGGCGGGGGATACGTAACGTATTTCCCCCCCCTCAACAAAAAAAAAAAAAAAAAAAAAAAAAAAAAAAAAGGCTATGGAAATGTAGTGGGTCTACGGACTATTGTAGGGTGTGTACGAACTATTGTAGAGGGTCTACGAACTCTTACAGAGGGTCTACGAACTATTGTAAGGTGTGTACGAACTATTGTAGAGGGTCTACGAACTATTGTAGAGGGTCTACGAACTATTGTAGAAGGTCTACGAACTATTGTAGAGGGTCTATGAACTATTGTAGAAGTTCTACGAACTATTGTAGGTCTACGAAGTATTCTAGAAGGTCTACGAACTATTGTAGGTCTACGAACTACTGTAGAGGGTCTACGAACTGTTGTAGAGTGTCTACGAACTATTGTAGTAGGTCTAAGAACTCTTATAGAGGGCTCACAAACTATTGTAGAGGGTCTACTAACTATTGTAGAGTGTCTACGAACTCTTATAAAGGGTCTTTGAACTATTGTACTATTACTATGGTGGATAAAAAGGAAACGATCTGGGAGCTCGGTAGTGCGCCCGCCGAGACGAGCCAAGCTAAGCGCAAGGGCACTACCTACCTTTTCTCGAATTATTATGTCTGAATAATGGCGCATTTTCACTGGTCGATAGGGCCCGCATGCGGGGTGCGGGAGATTTTTGAAATGCATGCCACGACCAATACAAATGCGCCATTAGGGCGCATTTTCATTAGTCGTTAACTTACGGGGAGTCTATGACAACTAATGGCGCATTTTGATTGGTCGAGGCATGCGTTTTTCCAGGAAAAATGTACGGTTACTGCACAATATACTTTTATGATTTGCGCGTAAACTATTCAATCGATTTTGATGAATTTTGGTATGGAGATACTTTGAGTCTCGGGAAAGGACAAGGGATACTTTTGGTCCCGGAAAATGTACGGTTCCCGCACAATAAACTTTTTTGATTTTCGCCTAAACTAGCTGACCCGACAGACGTTGTCCTGTCTTAACGATGATTATTTAATTCGAATTGGTATAATTAAGAAAACAATAGATTAAAATTAGTATCTTCATGCCAAATTTCATCAAAATAGATTAATAAGTAGTTCAAGCGAAAATCATAAAAGTTTATAGTGCGGGAACCGTACATTTTCCGGGACCAAAAGTATCCCTTGTCCTTTCCCGAGACTCAAAGTATCTCCAAACCAAAATTCATCAAAATCGATTGAATAGTTTACGCGCAAATCATAAAAGTATATTGTGCAGTAACCGTACATTTTTCCTGGACAAAATGTATCCTATGTCCTTTTCCTGGTTCTTAGCTACCTCTCCCCCAATTTTCAGCCAAATCGGTTTATCAGTTCTTGAGATAAAAGTTTATTGGGCAGGAACCGTACATTTTCCGGGACAAAAAGTATCCCTTGTCCTTTCCCGAGACTCAAAGTATCTCCAAACCAAAATTCATCAAAATCAATTGAATAGTTTACGCGCAAATCATAAAAGTATATTGTGCAGTAACCGTACATTTTTCCTGGACCAAATGTATCCTATGTCCTTTTCCTGGTTCTAAGCTACCTCTCCACCAATTTTCAGCCAAATCGGTTTATCCGTTCTTGAGTTATAAGTAGTGTAACTAACACCACTTTCTTTTATATATATAGATATATTATTCATAACATTGACTGTAGTACAGTCAATGTTATGAATAATATTATGAACCATCGTCCATCATACAATATATACCTAATTTTATCAATGTGATTTTGTATAAATGGCTGGATGGATAAATATTTGTAACCCTTTTGTGCAAAAGCTACTGAACGAATTTTGGTCTTATTTGGTTAAGTAAAACGTAGGCTTAACGTAGTGGGTTTTAAATAAAAATACCTTTTGCTAATCTACAATAGAGGCTACCCTCGAGCAACATTTTTTAACTGAAAATATATACTTTAAGACAGGGATTCCCAAACTGTGCGCCGTGGAAAGGCAAGAGGGGCGCCGCGCGCCGTGAGTCGATCCTCCGTCATTATCCAAAACCACAAATATTGTAAAATAAAATTATAATATGAATATAATAAAATATACAAAGCAGGCAGATGATTAAATATTTGTTTATTATTATTTACTTGTTTAACTAAACTATAAACGGTAGGACGTCCCGCAGCACGGTGGACCGACGATTTAAAGAAAGTGGCTGGCAGGTGATGGATGAGGGCTGCCCAAGATCGGGATGGTTGGCGCTCATTGGGGGAGGCCTACGTTCAGCAGTGGACGGCAATAGGCTGATCATGATAATGATGATGATAAATTATAATTAATAATTATTCAAGGTGTTTATTAATGTATATTTTTGTAATAGCTAGGATGAGTAGGGCGCCGTGACAAAATATTGACTTGTAAGTGCGCCGCAGGTTGAAAAAGATTGGGAACCCCTGCTTTAAGAAATATTGGCTTATAAATAGAAACACAATTAGAATTGGTTTCAAGAGTGCAACAAATAATTATGCAGTACAAAAATATATTCCACTCGAACATAAGACGGTTAACATAGACGAAGTTTTAAAATTAGTAGTTCTATTGTACGTTACTTGCGCTAAGTAGAAATGATAACTTAAAGTTAGCCAACTGGATGTTGTAAAGGTATGCGAACACTACATTCATATTAATAATATTATAATATGACGCCTTTGCGACAAAATTCGTTTAAAACACGGGAAACGGACAATTTTACGGGATAAAAAGTGTTTTATGTCCTTTCCCGGGACTCAAAGCATCGCCATACCAAATATCAATAAACAGGGTTTAGTCATTAGTGGTTTAGACGTGAAGAGGTACACAGACAGAGACTTTCGAATTTATTATATTAGTATGGACTCTTACTCTAACTAAGAGGTTCTAATACCTATTACCTACCTCTTTTACTCAAAGACCTCTAAAGTTTATTATGTCAATGCCTTTACTTAATTGATAACGAAAAGCTATTATTTAATTTGCATAAGAATGTTTTTAAAGACATATTTTTCTACACCGATATTTTAATAATTCGATTAAAGCATAATTATGTAACATTTCATTGTACTGTAGGTTCTTTATAGAAATTCGTGTTCAACAATAATGAAACACACTTTTCTTGCAATGTTTCCACCATATTTACTTTAGTTAAAACAATTTTATTTAACTAATTTTGGTACCGACGAATTTGCAGCTAGTGTGCGCTCATTCTCACAGCCGGCAACTTTACACTTCCTTGAAGTAGTTACCACCTGAGAAATTACTCTGGCAGTTTTAAGGAGTTCGGAAACTTGGCGGCAAAAATTTATCACCTTACTGAAAACGTAATGAGATTGTGCGAACTCCTAGGGTCAGTATTATTATGATTGTACTTACAATGTGTTTTTAGTCCCTAGTTACTATAACGACAGTATTTTTGAAGTTTATTTCCTTTAAGGCAGTGAATCAAAATATTGGAAAAAAAGAGAAATTGTACATTCATTGATTTGAATTTTAAACGAATCGAAACCATCAGCTTTCTATAGTCAACTTGCAATAATAACTACGAAAGCATCATATTTGCTACTACGATAGACTTTATTTCTCTTACCGTAGCAAGAAAAATTGGGAAATTGAGGTAAAACACATAAATTGTTATTCATAGAAAAAATATTCAATTAGGAGTCTACCGTTGATGGTAAGATTATGACGACAGAACGATAATATTATCATCACGAGACAAAAAGGTCTCGAACAAGGTCTGCACGATTTCCCTCGAGCGTAATTCTGACACCACGATAAAGTGGGATGAACGCAAATGAAAATTATCATACGAATACCCCATACCGCTCAGCTACAGTGAAATGTAAAGGTGAACGCAGAATTGGCCGCACCGCACGCACCGCAGTCGCCGCATTTCGAATTCTTTAACTCTCAAATTCTCAAAAACTCTCAAATTAAACATACCGCCAAATAACATAAGAAATGTTATTTCCTCCCGGATGAAAATTAATCAGAGTATTGTTAAAATACTTTAGTAAACAAAAAAAAAATCAGCTAGCTGTAAGTCAAGGGAAAAGTCGTCAGCTGATAAGTTTCAGTAGGTCATAGATGCTGTTGCGTTACAACTTTCAAGGAACCGCTGACAAACTTTCCACTGAGATTGCTGTATATTAGTTTTCATTCATAGTAGCATATGAACGATCACCAGGTAAATTTTTAGCTGAGAGGAAATCATTGAAAAAAAAATTTTTTTTTCATGTTCAAGGAGCCAGATGACGTATAATCCACCGTGTTATGGTCAGCTGACTATGTTTTTCTTTCAAAATACAACATAAACTATATTCTGATGAATTTTCAAATGAGAGTAAATGACTGAAAAAATTTTTTATTTGTTCATCTTTGGGAGGCTGCCACTACCCACCCCACCCACGGAGTCGCAGCTGACGCTCGCTAGTATTCATAGAATAAGTCCCTGATGCATTTTACAAAGTTTCGCCCGGGAGGAAATCATTGGCCAAAAATTTACCTGGCTCCTGGGCCAAACATTTTAGCACAGGTAATATAAAGATTAAAGATTATATTCAACACTGGATGTTGCCCGCTACCCTATTGCCACGAAATTCGTAGTTTTTTTTTTTTTTATGAAACCGAGGCCCGAGGTAAAAATAACCAATTTCGTTCCCGGGACTCAAAGTATCTCCATACCAAATTCCATCAATCGGTTCAGCCGTTTAATAGTTAAAGACAGACAGATAGACAGACAAGCTAAGGTCGCCTTTATAATGTTCAAAGAGTTTTTGAACTTTCGTCCGAGACGATTGACGAAAGCAAACTCCCCTTTAAATATGTTTTATCAATCAAAATGGCATTGTTACCTTGAAAGAGCTGCTGAAAACGAATTGTTAACTTTTATACATATATAACTAAACTAATAATGCAATCATGTAAAACCCATTTATTGAATTGAAACAACCCCTTTATGACGTTAGGAAACCAAAGTTTAAGGGCCTTATCACACTGGCGATTAGCGAGCGATTTGAAAGCGTGATGAGGCCCTTAGTATTAAAGGTGACGAACCAAATATTTATTTTATCCGAGCAAGTTTTCCGACATAACCATTAACAAGAATACCCGAACCACAAATTGCTCCAACAAACAATGCTTGCCTAAAAGTTGGCTATTAAGGAGTGCACGCCACTCGATATACTTCAGGCGTTTGTGCAAAATCAGGTAAAATTATTATACTTAACTCATAACTGTGAAACATGAATTACTTAGCAATTATATAATACTAGCTGTTTCCCGCGACTTCGTCCGCGTGGACTTCAGTTTATAGCGTGCGATGTCAACAAAATTGGTGTCGAAAGCTTTTATAAAAAAAACCTGGTACCCCTTAAATCAAAACACCCAATAACAGCTGTGCAGTGAGCACATAATATAATATATTATTTTTTTTATTAAAATTCATTTATGCCAAATTTTAAAGCTTATTTAGCCCCCCAATTACACAACTTTACCCATAAAGTAAGTATAAACTATTTATCATTGACACTTGACATGTTTAAGCTTACGTCACTGCATAGATAAAGTACTGAGTTATTTAATAACGGAAAAGAGAATAAACAATCGAAAAAATCGAAAATGCATGTGTAAGATGATACCACCTCTTATAGAAAGACGTTTGAGTAAGCGTCAGCGCGATGTGAAAGCCGGCGCGGCACGGCACGGCGCCATCTATTATAAATTTTTGGAACTATCTTAATTTGAACGCATTTTCACCCCCTTACAACCCCTTTGACTAGTTAAAAAGTAGCCTATGTCCTTTCTCAGGCTTTAGACTATCTGGGTACAAAATTTCATTACAATCGGTTCAGTAGTTTTGGCGTGAAAGCGAGACAGATAGACAGACAGAGATACTTTCGCATTTATAATATTAGTATAGATAATATTATAATATTACTAGCTGTCCCGGCAAACGTTGCTTTGCCATAATAACTATAAAGTATTTCGCCTAGATTATTTTATTGAACTTGACTAATTAATAAGTGTGTCGCCATGGCAACGGCCAACGTCGATCGCTATCTCGTCGCACAAACAATGGTCGCCGTCAGTCTCAACTCTCAGGTTGTAATAATTTACTATTATTTATAAGTACCGTAGTAGCCGATTCTCAGACCTACTGAATATGCATATAAAATTTGGTAAAAATCAGTAAAGCCATTTCGGAGTTCGTGGACTAACATTGTGACACGAGAATTTTATATATAAGATTTATAAATTCATCGGCCGGAATTCATCAACAGAATGTGTGTGGTTTTTCACCATGATAACGCTCTAGCAGACGCTAGAGCGTTATCATACATATTATTTATTATTTATTAGCCACCCAGCAAAAATTACGATAGTTTGGATGGGAGCTGCTAATGCATCCGCCGTATAGACTAGCCGAAATGCGAAAGTATAGAGTATAGACAAACTGTGGACATACACTTAAGGTGCCTTTCCGATCTTTTTTTGTTTCGAAAAATTCAATTAAAATTCCACTTTATGACTATAGTCCTAAAAATTCAAATAATATCCTACTTTATCCTATCTTCCTCCTTCATCCTTTATCCTTATTTACTTATAGTATGTCATAAAGTGGCATTTTAATTGATTTTTTGTCGGTCGCGATTACCCGCGGTAAAGATCGAAACGGCACCTTAAGTTTATGTCCACAGTAATTTGTCTATACTTTCGCATTTCTACTGGTGGCCATGGCCCATGCTAGGTCTACAGACCTTGCACCTTCAGATTTTCACCTGTTTCGGTCTCTGCGGAATTCCAGCGATGTCAGGTACCTAACAGGTTAACATCACGAGAGGACCACCAAAACCACTTGTCGCAGTTTTTTGATCAGAATTGACCCAATTTTTTTTAGGAATGGGATCACGTCCCCAACTCCCTACCTACAAGATGGCAAAAAGTTATCCAGCAAAATGGCACCTACATAATTTAGGCAAATATAAATAAACTTTATAAAAAAAACTTTTTCAATTTTCAGATAAAATGTGAAGAAACTTTAGTAATAATATGAGAATTTACGCTATTATACACGCACTTTTGGTAAGTCTACATAATTCTATTCTAGAAATAAACTCTTTTACCTTTTAATCCTTCAATCGGGGATTCTCGGAAATGCTATTGTATTCTATTGTTGTCGCGATCACCGGTGCTCGTACGGGGCTGGGTTTAAATAATTTCTTGATGGGTTAAAATAATTTCTGCAAAAATTAAAACAGTTAATAATATCTACATGCCCATACATACCCATTCCCTTTTCATACCACATAAAATATAAAATCTTATAGTAAGCATAACGATAATTTACTTTCTTGCGAAAATATAATAAGCTGATAATTGGGGCCTTGGGGTAAATTAAAATACCAAAATAAAGTCAATTATATAATAAAATATCACGGAATATACATTGTTAACACTATTAAAATGTAATCATAAATGCGATATTGGAATATTCCATTACAAGAAAATTGTTACGTAGCTGAAGAACTAAATTAGAACGTTTGTTAATAAAAAATAAGACTTTGGTATGTATTAAAAACTAATAATAAAATATGGGTGACGGTAAATATTTTATTCAACATTAGTATATTAAAATAAAATAATATAACTCCGGCTTGAGAAAACATTTGGAAGACATGATTTCACCAGAATACTTATATTATTCATGTAAAAATTTACCATCGCCTAAAGCCCAATTTCACCGAGTCCTCAAAGTTAATCGTTTATCAAACATTAACGATCGCTTCGTCTTTCATTTTTCGTATGTGTGAAAGAGAAAGCGCGATATTCTGACGAAAAGGTTAACAGGCGTAGGTGGAATTGGAAGAAGATCGTTTCTGAGAATCAAATGTCAGATCTCAAATTATTATACAAACTTAATAATATACAGGCTCGAACACACTAGTGTTATTGTCTAAATAAGGCATACAAATCTCAAGAATATAAAATAGTCTAGTATGGCGCAAATTAAACTAAGTAAGTAACATCGCGAGGTAAGCGACAATTTTGTTAAGTAGGTAATACATAATACATATTTAATTTTACATTATAAAACATTAATGCAACGGATACTCTACTCAATGTCATCTTCATAACGAAAGACAGCATTTAACAGATTATTCGTACATAGCGCAGTACAAGAGTTTTAAAAATAAAATTAAGTATACTTATTATATCAAAATAATAGCGGAGCCTCGAAAAATATTCGATATT